>CM033643.1:11429751-11787267 GCA_019512145.1 Engystomops pustulosus | reverse complement strand
TGTTATGCCCTTCAGCAGGAGCTTCGGACACAGTTCCTTCTAAATAGGTCACACCATTATTGACCATATTTCACAAATGTCTTGTCTTTCTGTTGTAGGTTTTCTGGCTTTAATGCTGTGTTCATCAGATCATAATCTATAATCGCATACAGGGTATCATTATTATTAATTACTATTATCTTTGAACCTCTGGTGGTTGTTGTCTTCCGTAAAGTTGAAGAATATTCCTGACACATCCAGATCCTATCATATACATACCATCTACATTTTTGGATAAACTCGTGTCCCTTTGCAATCCATTGATCTCTCCGGGTTTCTGCTGTATAAGAAGCCTCAAGATTATTACTTCTATGCAAGGGTAATTATCTGTGTGGGTGAAATCTGTGGGTTCTTTTTCCCATTGGGAACACCCCGCACTAAATTTCTAAGAAAATTCGGAATTAGTTACAAAACCTAATATCCAATTGTGAATTTTATACGTAAAAAGTGCAACATGTTGGCTTACTTCATTAAAGAGGCCCCTCCCACCTCACACACTGTGGTGATAATATATGAGAAAGACAGATCCTAACTAGTTGCCCACAAGTGTGCAAGCAAGTCCCCAGTATCTGACCATTGTAATCCTCCCACGGTCAAGAGAAGGCGCTGTTAGTGGAGTGGGAGGTACTGTTCCTGATATCTATGTAATTGTGGGGGCTAAAGAGAAGATTTATGGAGTCCCTGAATCTGTTAAGGGGCAGTATAATATAATTTCCCATCAACCGTAATTGTGAGGTGGTGAAAGTTCCTCTTTAAATAATATAATCACTATTTAGGACGCATCTACAAGTAAATGAAGGTGACTTTAGACAATGTCAAGAAGTTTATAAACACTTTTTTTCAAAAACAGCTCCTCTCCTGACCATGGTTGTGTGCTGGTATACAGCTCAATCCATGTCTCTATACAGATGATGCTACACCTAACATACCATGGTTAGGGGCGCCGCTGTTTTGTGGAAGAAAGAAGCCTTATTTTTCACCTTCGGACAAGGCCTTACATTTTAACGCATGATTCTGCCCTGCTTCTGCTATTCCACCTGCAATGATGTTTATAACCACAATCACTGTAGAAAATACAAAAAAAAAAACCACAGATAACGGCCACTTACCCTTACAAGAGCACTTTCATGAAGATCCAAACCACATTATATTACAGTCTGTCTGCATAATGTCCAAATGGCTGTCTAAAAAAAAGTATGCTTGATGCTACAAGATATCTAAGGCAATGGGGCACATTTACTTACCTGTCCCTGGGCGATCCCCGATCGATGCATGTAATATTGGCTTGCGACACAAATTGCTTTATTAAATCCCGTACGTAGTCCGAATCTGACGATCGTCCGACGGCCCGTCCCCCGATTTGTGTCACATGAAAGCTGGCGCCGATGCGCCAAAAATCAATCGCATGCGCCAAAACCCTTCTAACTGGGCCGCACATCCAAATCGTCGGGTATTCCGACGTTAGTGTGGACCATGGACCCTCGTAAAATGATACCCCAATGTTTTTCCTTATTCATCCTTCGATAATAGTTGCTATTTCCTAGCCCCCCACATTTTTTTTACACAATCACTTTCCAAATACATGATTTGGGGCTTGTACGGCAACATTTGTGTTGGTATTTCGGGGCATATATCTGTCCACCATACTTGAGAACTTACCTTGCATCCTGTATATCTTTTACTTATGGTGGACCTTGCCCACAAATTCTATATTCCTTGCAAATTTGAGAGATTGGGGGTCATTTCCTAGGGCCCATTCGCGTTTCCCAACGTGTTACCAGATATTTTCCGATTGGACGACCGATTGTACTGTATGCCCCGGATTTTGCGGCGCACGCGATCGGATTGCGGCACACGGCGACTGGCTACTCGACGGATTATCGGGGGGGCCGTGCCGAACGAAACCCGACGGATTTGGAAAACCGCCGCATTTATAACCGAAAATGTGTCGCTTGGGAAGGCTTACCTTCACTGTCCAGCTCGGTGTCTCCGGTGCGTTCGATGACTTTTCAGCGGAGGAACTACCTTCATAAATCCCGTCCGGACCCAATCCGTTCAGAGAACGCGCCGCTGGATCGCGATTGGGCCGGGTAAGTAAATCTGCCCCATTAACTTGAAGAATTTCGCTGTATATGTTTTGTTGTTTTTTTGTTGCTTTTTTTCCTATTCCGTGTACTTGGGTTTGCACATAGCTATGTGAGCAAGTCTTATATAAGCCTAGGAACCAGCGGCAGGTAGACGGTGTTTGCTTTAGAAAGAATGTTACGTTTCTGCAAAGTACAAAGCGCTCTTTCATAAAATGAAGATACCTCAGTCTCTCGTCTCATTCCCATAGGACTTTATCAGATCGGAATGACAATCGCTGGAAACAGAGGCAGACTTCCGGACATAAATGTTTCAGATAAATGGAAAAAGATCCTTTCAATCTCTAAAGCTTGTAGCGGAAGAGATGTTATCTGTAATCATAGGTTGTAAATGAAATAACATTTTTACTGTGGTAATATGCTGAACAACAAGTCTCCCAATGATAGCTTCGTTATCTTGCGAACTTTTTCAAACATTAACCCCATAACAGTCTACCATAAACCCCTGTAAACTATAGACAACATGTTCTCTGGATAGAGGTGGTGGTGTGTTTTAAAGTCACAATGACAAGTGATGGATTCTGAACCTATAAAGGGGAGTTGGTTATGGACCCAGTTTAGATCTCAGGTAATACATATAACATCCGTAATATTACACTGGTCCATACAGTCGAATAGTCCTTCAATTTCTGAAATTATGAAACGTGCATGTTCTCCACTAGAAACATTCTCATCACTTCTTCTTCGGCTGGAAAACCTAGCCCTTAGCTCATCCTTTAAACAAAAAGGTTCAATTAGTTTACTCTAATTAAAATGATTAAGGGCTATCCATTCCATAGTAACCTAACAGCTTTTTATGAAGGGCTTCATGAAAGCTTTCGTTGGTTGCATCACAATATTAGGTTGTAGAACTTCCTCTCCAGAGGAACGTCATTACCAAGAACGTAGGGTTGGAGAGTTGGTCTGGAGTGGCCACCGACACAAACAATAAAGTGGCCAATGGCAGCTACACCTTATGTTAGGATGACTCTTTCAGACACACTTTGATGGCAGAAAACAAGATTGAACATGTTGAATTTCAACTTGTGAGCTACCACCAAAGGGTCTGAAAACATTGTACCCTCCTCAACCTTTTGAGGAGATCATGCATGTGTACAGAGGGGTCAGCAAGAATAGATGATGGCTAATCACTTGTACAATGTTTAAAGGGGTTTTCCCAGTATCAAGTTAACTTGCTGATTGGTGGGGGATCTCAGTGATGGAACCCCCACAGATCACGAGAACGGAGTGGACTTTGTGGCTTCTTGCTGAGCGGAACTGCCGACCGCACATGCCCAATAATCTCTATTGAGCTGCATAAGTTTGCCATCGCCAATCTCGCTCACTCCATAGACATGAGCGGGCAGCCCGGACATGGCTCGTCTGCTGCTCCATCATCTACGAGAAGCAAAAGGGGTCGGGCAAGGGTACATCAGACCCCTAGTTTCTCGTGATCTGTGGGGGTGTCCCATCATGAGATCCCCACAAATCAGCAGATTAGTACATGTACTAATTAATTAAACCCAATTTTCCAACATTCTATGGGGGCCTTAGGTGGCCTTGTGAATAACATATGAGCAATTATGAAGATCATCAAGTTTAAGAGCCTAATAAATATGTCCACTAGAGAAGAAGACATGTGGGATCCCGATGTTAGAGGACAGGGCCGGTGGTGACCGCATGATTTTTCTGTTATGGGCCATGACCAGCTCAATGCATAAATGTGGTGCAGGTTCACGTCGGGTCAGATCCTGCTGCGAGACTTTGCCCATCGCTTATACTCATACCTCGGCAGAAGACAAGAAATGACATCACATCATGGGAGGCCATGGAATGGTAGAAAATATATCACAGAATGTAGAGCTTTGGATACTGACAGTAAGTCTCAGAGTAGACTCTGAAGGAATAAAAAATGTGCAGGAATGAGGCACAAATACCATCTAGCACTAGTAATTATGGACAATGATGATTGGGGGTTTTATGTCATGAATAAACATGCATGCAAGAAGCCACCTGGGACTATAGGGTGGGTGTCTTTCAAGTTTTTCAACCAGCTTCCACTATTGACCCCAGAAACTAATTGTAAAGGAGATAGTCATTCCCCCATTACATTGATGGATCAAACCAGTCTTTGAGGGTGCCCATATATTAGAACATAGGTTCAGTGACACTGCCAATGAGGATGGACTGTACAGCTACCTAATATATTGGGAGATGACTGATGCTTCCCAATAGATGTAGTGAGTGCATTAGACAATTTTGGCAAATTGAAGTTAACCCTATGGGATACTGTAGAACGCGACCCCATTTTTCAAATCACTATAAGTGGTTATAGCGTTTGGACGCTAGCGAGATACCAATCCAGGGGATTGGTTGTTTTTCTACGTGACACATTGTACTTCAAATTATTAGTTTAAAATTTGGGATGAGTCTTTTTGTTTAGTAGTGAAAAAAAAACTAAAGTTGGCACAAATTTGGTAATTCTTTTTACTTTCAACATCCAAATTCTACTAACTTTTGGGGTCAGATGGTCATAGCACCCAAATAAAATTCATAACTTATGTCCCAAAGTCTGCTTTATGGTGATGTTTTTTTTAAGATGTCACCTATTTTAACTGAATGTGGGTGGCCAGTTTTCCTCATTTTTTGTAAATAACCCTAACCCGTATTTAAAGGGACCATGCTCAGACTTCTAATTGACTGTCAGGAAGAGGCTAATATTAGCTGACTCATAATTTACCCCATTGTTGGAATAACTACAACACCATGTATGAAAAACCACTTTAAGAAGTTTGTTTAGCCCTGTAGTTGTTTCATATGGGTAGAACAAAACTGGAGGGGTGCATGATCTGCGAAATTAGTAAGCGTTATTGGTCCAAACATTCATTTTGGTGGAAATTTGCAATGGATTAAATGGAAAAAACGCTTCCAAGCAAAGTTGATACGCAATTCTCCCAGACACCAAGAGAACCTACATGTGATGGTAACCTGCTGTAGTGGGCGCACGGCCATGGGAATGATAAAGGAGGCGCCCAATCCAGATCAGATTGCCTTGTCAAATGTGTACAGGGTACTAGGAATTTTTTGATGTTGTGTAGAATGTGGCCCTATAGGGGCTTTATTTCTGTTTGCAACACATGAGATGCACACGTTTTTCTGGTAACGTTAATTGTTGGGCTCTAAGTAATTGGTGAGATTTTATTAACTCTGTGGTGGCTGAAAGTGAAAATCAATCAGGATTTTTCGGAAGATTTTTTATGGTTTTTTTTTTGCGGTTTCCGTTTTACAAATCATAAGACAAGCTATGGTAGGATGGATTTTTTTACTATGGTGTCACACCGATAACGAAATTAGTCATGTTATATCTGAGTGATTTATTAATTTTTCGGCCTGTTTACTGCGTGAAAGCAAGTACCAGGTAATGGTGCAAAAAAGGGTTTGTTCATGTTTAGCTTCACTGGACTTCAGTATGCGTAAAGTTTTTTATTTGTTCAAGCACTCACACCATTGTTGGATTAAAGGCTATTTTTTGCGTAGAAGGAGGTTCGTTTTAGTGTTTCTTTATTATTATTAATTTTATCACTTTCTAGAGCAGTTTTTTTTAGGGTATTAATCTAAACAAGTATCTTTTTGGAGAGCGTTTTTTTTTAGGGATTTTTTTTTTAATGGGGTTCCACTTGGATACTATAAGTATTCTGTTTATTTTATAAGCAGTATTGGTAAAGGACACAGCGATGCAAATAGTGGGGGTTTATGTGTATGATTTTCAATTGGACGAATGTAAAAACTAATTTGGAGAAAACATCTGTATCAGTTCGTAGGGATCACCACTTTCATATGCTAATTGTTTTATTTTTGGCTGAACAAATCTGTTATGGGGCAGGCTCCGTGTAAATAGATATGACTGGTTTTTGGTTTGATGTCCGCATCCTATTGTAGTGTTCTTAGAAAGTCATGCTTAAAAACAAAGAGGCTGTCTTGACACGGGTAGCAAAAGAAGGACAAATTTCTGCTTAGTCCCATCTTTAATATGTATTGCATCTTTCCCGGACCTCCTAAAGAATTGGAAAAAAGTTTTTTTTTTGCATCAGTTACAATTAATAATACTAAAAAAAAGTTAAAATTCATGTGCTGAAACAACAGTTTTATGTACCCTTCCCCAGTGTTTCTGTATTTGTGCATTTAATTGTTAATTAGAGGATTGTAGTACTAGGCAGTCCCCTGGTTCGTTACATTACGGGGTCTGTAGGCTTTTTTCTTGAGTTGAAGTGATGTATGTCGGAAACTGGGATATTTATTCATTGTAATCCCAGCCATAGAACGTTTTTAATTTGGTCTCTAGCATGCAAAATTGGCATATTAAGATTAAAGTTGTGCGTTGTCATAAAAGAGAATCATGATTAAAAACACTAAATTCTCATTACGGACACCTGTGATAACTGTTCAAGCTGATATTGTGAGGCAGTACTATAAGCACAATACATACCAGCCATGTGTCACCAGGTCCGTTTGTGACTCGGGGTCGTATTAGTATGTGTAGTAAGTAGGGGTCGCCTGTAATCTGAAAGGATCAAGTTCTGAATGATGGAAAACAGGAGAAGAAGAGGTATTTGAGTGGATAAGGGATATTTGGAAAACTTAACTACTCAGACATTATATTCTACGTGCAAGACTAATAAGCATTGGTCTATATGCTTGTCCAATGAAATACATTAAGAACTAGTGACTTGAGACAATTCTTAGAGTGGAGTGGAAGAATTCAGGAGATGTGAATCTTAGAACATGGAAAAACAAGGGGAGAGGGGTGGTGGTTTCTGCCACTGTTTCTATAAGGGATGGCTTACTCGATGCAATGCTGAGCAAAAGTAAGTTGTGGCCAAAAAGTACAAAAAGGATGGAGAATGGAGTAAGACCCCCACCCTGTCAGCACCTACTTAGATCACAAGGCAAAATGCCACAATGGTGACTGATTTTAGTGAACTCTATCACTAACAATTATGTTGTAGAATGTGGAAAGCACCATTTGGATTGTGCTCATATAGTAGTGGTATGGCATCATTGTAGTTGTGGAAATTAGGCCTAATTTTGGTTATTGTGAGATATATTATAAGGGGAGACATTATTTCTTGGGAAGACAAATAGTAGGGGAATACAAGATGAGAATGTATCATGGGTTTTTACGAACTTTATGGTGACATGCGGGATGGCGCGTTCAGCATCAAGCGTCATCAAACGATCGATACATGTTGGAATGGCCACCGCCTTTTAGGTTGGTTTGTTCGTTTTACAGAGAGTCCTTGGACCTATAAGCGACCACCTCTTCTACCTCTGTCCTCTTGTAACTAATCCCCTTGCAAAATCATATACTCATATTCCCTGAATTCTGAAACAGTTCATAAGCTTGTTTCTTGGTCAGGTTGCATAGATTGAGAAGCACAGAAACCTGGTGTATAAGGGTCATACCATAACAGAAGATGATCTTGGCTTAAACACACCTTTTGCTATCCAAATGGTATAGGATGAGAACGTGCATGAAAAGTGCAGATGGTTCAGGAGGTAGTACACCGTAAGGCTGAAAACTTTTACATCTATTGTATGATGGGTAACAGGCTCTCCTCAGGGATGCCCGGGGGGCCCCACGATTAATACGTGTGCGGTTGGGTGCACCATGTTTTCTGCGTAAAGAGAAATGCCTGAGGATAATGAGTAGGCACACTGAAGTAGACTCAGTCACCGAGTTCACCAACCGTAGATATCAAAGTCGGTGAGCAGACTCATTGAGACACACACCCCCCGCCATATTTATACTTAGAAATTAATTATCGATCTGAACGGAAAACACAAGTCAGAAATGATATGAAGCTGAGTCCTGGTTGGGTGGAGATTCACGGTGATCTATTCAATCGATGCATCATTTGCTGCTTCTTAGCATTAGAGGCTATATTTTTATTATCTCCATTATCGGGGTCAACCGCTGCTCTCAGCGAGACGCCACAAATTGACAGAAAATGTGCTGCATTGTGATAATTCGCGTATCTAACCAATTAATTATTTCCCCACAATTCCTCGGCAAGTGATGCCCAGTGGAGTATATTGTTTTTAGCATCCGTTTTTACACGGAGAGCGTGCGGGTGGTGGATAGGGAGTTATCTCTGCGTGTTTACCTGGAGCTTAGTATAATATGACAATCCCACATCCAGCCTTATTATCTTTGAATATAGTGTACAGTACAGGCGAGAGAAGGATTTTGATATAACAGTTTGTATTGTGACCATGAACGGGTCTCCTATGCTCGTCGCTAAGATTGCAAGATGCCAGTTTTTGAAATATTTACCGCAAGGCTGATTCAGTACATTACAATACCAACATATCACATAGTGGTGCGAACCGAAAAGATATAGGGGGGGTCATTGTACTACTAAAGGCCCGACATTGTGCTTTTTTTGTGCGAAGTTGTCGCTATACCTTCCCCCCGAATTTTTCGACTTTGCGGCCGACGTAATGGGTTTTTGGCGCAATCAAGAACCGAGAACCAACCCGCGAATAGTAGTTGTGGCTCCCCCGTGCTGTCCCTTCTGTTGTCCCCCCCAAGGGGTCCCTCTGTACGATCGGGGCAGTGTGCATGCAGCGGAAATAGGGGACCGTTTGACGTTGGAAAACCAGACGGGATGCGGAAAAATCCAGTATTTTTCTAAAAAAGTGTCGCTCCTGTACTGTGACATCACTGTGTGTATTATACATGTACTGTGACATCACTGTGTGTATTATCCCTGTACTGTGACATCACTGTGTGTATTATCTCTGTACTGTGACATCACTGTGTATTATCCCTGTACTGTGACATCCCTTTGTGTATTATACATGTACTGTGACATCACTGTGTATTATCCCTGTACTGTGACATCACTGTGTATATTATCCCTGTACTGTGACATCACTGTGTGTATTATCTCTGTACTGTGACATCACTGTGTATTATCCCTGTACTGTGACATCACTGTGTGTATTATACATGTACTGTGACATCCCTTTGTGTATTACATCACTAGTAATGGAGAGATGTCTCCGTGTAGCTGTGTAATCCAGGTCATATGGGGTCAGATCAGTGGTTGGCAGTGGCAGACAGACAGGTGGTCGGGGCATGACACGCAGGTGAAGGAAATCCCGTACAATCAACAATCACTGATCAGGGATGAGGGAGCATGAATATCTTCTTTAACATATTCATTCTATTAAAAAATATCCTTAAAGTGGTAGTTTTTTACCTTTATTAACATATCATATGTCAACAGCTTTTCAGCAACAACATGAAGTCCATAGTAAGAACATATAAGGATTGGGGGGGGGCACAGGAGCAATGGATAAGGGAACATTGTAGTTACAAAATAAACTTCCAATACCTACAATAATGCAAGAACACTGGACCAATATGGTTGTCATAGTACAAGAAGATGAGGAGACACACAAATATCTGACAAAGTATAAAAAACATTTTTAAAAAACACAGTAGAGGGCATGTGTCCAGGAGACCATTGTGTATTCTATACAATACAATACAATACAATACAATACAATACAATAAAGCTTTATTGATCCCTTAGGAAATTGTGGTGTTCATGGCTCCAGCATTTAGAGTACCCCAAAAAAAATTTATAGACAGTCAGAAACACAGATGATAACACATGAAATAGTGGTACAATATGGCTTGGGGGGAAGGGGGGGGGACTTTCGTTGGGGCTGGAGGCATTTCAATGAACCAATCTGAAATAGATGGAGGAATGATAGATTTCGGGATAGTCTCGGGATGACCGTTCTAGCCGCCACGAGAAGGTGGCCGATCAGAGAGTGTGAGGGGTGCCTGATTGGGACTGAAAACAGGGACAACAAAGCCAAAATTGAATAATTCTCCAGATGGACTCTCAAGAGCTTGTTGATAACGTTAAAAACTTTGTCTCAGAACGCCAGAACTGGTCGACAATCCCACCAGACATGACACATGGTACCCATAGCTTCAGAATAGTGTCAGCACTGATCCGGGACCGAGGGAAGCAGGGAGTGAAGCCTAGTTGGGACTCTATAACAGCGGGATAGCATTTTGGGACATCTACCGTCCACAGTCCCGGGGAAGTGAATGAAGCACTTTAGGGGGCACCTGTGGGCTCCCATTTGCCTGAATGTGTGGTGTCCCAGTGATCAGACATATAGTATATTCCCATGTCGATGATAAGGAATAAGTGTATATAGTGAGAACTTGCACAAAGCTGTAACGGGTCGTTATAACCTGAGTGTAATAGCTTTCTAAGAGAGCCCCTCCCGCTGCACTGGTATATACAGAGGCTCTGGCATCATGATATATCAAGGGGCCACAGGGTATTTCCGTCAGGCCTTAAAGGGAACCTGTCACCAGGAGACCCATTTTTAGCACTCCCCCAGTCCCCACAGAGCATAGTACATACACTGCCAAAGTGTTTTTGTATAAAAAATAGGTTTTACAGGTTATATTGTACCTTTCATTAGCATCTGCTGTGTGACTAGGCAGTTGCCTTTTGGGAGGGGCTGGAAAGGAGCAGTTACCCCCCACCCTTGGGAAACATGTGGCCTTTTCAAATATATGAATAACTCCCAACACTCGGGATTGGCTGTAGAGGAGCAGGGGGCGTCGCTAAGCCCAGTGATGGGTGTTTTCATATATTTGAAAAGGTCACATGGAGGAGCTGTTCCCCAAGGGTGGGGGGGAAACTGCTCCTTTCCAGCCCCTCCCAAAAGGCAACTGCCTCGTCACACAGCAGATGCTAATGAAAGGTACAATATAACATATCTTTTTTTCTGTAAAACCTATTTTTTATACAAAAACACTTTGGCAGTGTATGTACTATGCTCTGTGGGGACTGGGGGAGTGCTAAAAATGGCTCTCCTGGTGACAGGTTCCCTTTAAATTGTGCTATAGCATGCACCAGTTCCCATTGCAGGCTACATCTAGTGTGCAGTTGCCGGGCTCTCATCAAACCACTCTGCCGCCAGGCCCCTTTACACCCCTCAATGCCAAGAAATTGCCACACCTAACATACAAGCTGTGATAAATCCCCATGTGTACAAAGACATACCTATACCTATAATATACCTTTATTTTCAAACTATAAGATGCCCTTTGAGGAAGAAAAAATCTTACTAAAAAGTCCCTGCGTCCCTCCTGACTGCTGTGCTGGAGATTGGGTGAAACGCTAATAACGCCATGCGCAGAGGGAGCGGAGCCTCTACATTGGTTTCTCCTTCTCTTTGCTTGTCCTGACGCTACCATTACTTTAGGACTTCTAATGATGACATAAGCTTCATGGAGCCAGTGTTGCAGCTGGGACTGGGTATGAAGAAGTGCTGTGTGTATGAATGGATGTAGCAGTGAAGAGTGTGTTCGTGTGAATATTTGTAGCAGTCCTGAGGTAGTGAGTGAATATAGCAAGAGGTGTGTGATAAAATGGTTGTAGTAGAGCTGTGTGTGAATGTATGGATGTAGCAGAGCTCTGTGGGAGAAAATGGTTGTAGCAGAGCTGTGTGCGAATGTATGGATGTAGCAGAGCTCTTTGTGAGTGAATGGTTGTAGCAGAGCTTTGGGGGAGTGTGTGGATGTAGCAGAGCTATGTGTTGATGTGCATAAGCTAATGTGGAGTGAATGGATTTGGCAGAGCTCTGTGTGAGTGTATGGAGTATGCAGAGCGCTCTGTGGGAGAAAATGGTTGTAGCAGAGCGTGTTGTGATATGTATGGATGTAGCAGAGCTCTTGTGAATTGGGCTGTAGCAGAGAGTTTGGGGGAGTGTGTGGATGTAGCAGAGCTATGTGTGAGTGAATGGTTGGCGAGCTCTGTGTGAGTGTATGGATGAGCAGAACTGTTGTGTGAATATTGGATTTAGCAGAGCTCTGTACAATGTATTGGTTGTAGCAGTGCTGTGTGTGCGGTAGGATGTGGCAGAGCTCTTTGTGAGTGAACGGATGTGGCAGAGCCCTGTGTAAGTGAATTTTTGGTAGCAGAGCTGTGTGTGAGTGTTGGAATTTAGCAAGCTGTGTGTTGTGATTGTGTGGACAAACAGGGAATTATTAATTGGTGTCAAATATATTTCCTTCTTTTGATGACTAAACCTGGCATGTGTCTTTGTAGTCCCACAAAATACAGTATTTCCAGCGAAATAGTGTAAAGGTCAAAGCCCAATTGCTGAAATGTCAGTGCAAGGGGGGGACTGTTTTGAGGAGGACATCAAAATTTCAGTGGCAAAAAATAAAACATTTTGGCTATTTAGGAACATAATTTGCTCCAATTGTGTTGGGTAGCCCAGTAAAAATTGTTCTACAATGAATATTTGGATACTTCACACTTGTCCAAACTCGATCATTGCCACATACATAGTAGATTGGACTAATGACAGAACTAATAAGCCATGGGGGACTATTCTGTAACTAGAAATGTTCACCATATGGAATCTCTACAAAATACGTTAGAAATATTATTTCAATATTTTGTTGCCAGGTTTCATTTCCACGCGAGAGCCGTATAGATTTGTGGGAATCGTCACGACGCAAACACCCAACACGATCTTCCTGAAAGTATTAGGCAGAGGGAAAGGTTTGTAAAAGGGCTGTGATGTATATTACACACACGATGTGTGAAGCGTAATTAGAGGAACACTTCCTGCTTCCCTAAATATAGGGGAGATGAGGAGATAAATCTTTTTTAGTTTTAACCTTCACATGACTACATCCTGACTCCCAACCATCCCAGTTGTCATAAAATGGGGCAGGAATTTGCATAAAAGTGGGAATTCTGGGCCGTTTTTAGCCATTTCTTGGGAAAGTTGGGTGTTAAGTCTATCCGTGAACTGACATACAAATTTCGGGAGATATGCAACACATTCCATCAGAAGCTTCCTGAGGGTGGACCAGTGGGGCCACAAAGAGAGCAACTCCATAGACGGCCACGCCCCCTAACGGCCACACACCCGCAATTTAAATGGGGCGTGAAGCCGCGCCGATGTGCCAAATCCGTTGCGTGCCGCAAATTGGAAATCGCCGGGAAACCTCGAAGGTGCGTGATTCGGCCCCGTAAATGAGCCCCATTGTGAGGAATTGGCCCAAAAATGGGATATTTAATTGGGTAGAACCACCCAATTGAGAAATGGGGCTGACACCAAATTTCCCCTCCTTACTTCTCTATTAGTGCAAAACAACTAAAGGCATAACGTCAATTCAGATAAATTCTTATTTGGTTGGGGTGGGATTATGTAAACAATTTTCATATATAGACTGTAGGGACTTGTAGACCAGCACAAAATCAAAAACCGATGCTCTTGACCCGGGGATTTTGCCAAACCTCCAAACAAATCTTTTTGAATGACAGGGACCATTAAAATGTTGTGGTATGTGAGGTAGGCCACAACATGTTATTTTTTGAAAAAAACCTTATTTAATAGTAACAAAACATTTAAAGGCAAAAAATGAAAAAACAAAGAAAAACAAATTCTGCAAAAAAACTTCGCCCGAATGTTGGCTGCTGGACGGGCAGACGTCAGGGGGGCCTTCCTTCTGCTATGGGCATGTGAAAACTCCCGCGCATGCTGTGAGCATCTGAAAAGACAGAGGAAAACAGCCAGAAACCGGACATGACCAGGAAACTGAAAAGAAATATATCCTGAGGGCAGGGTGGGGTGGGTGACTTTCTCGCCGCATTGGTCCAGGCAGAAGAGAGGACCCCCCCACGTGCCCCCAATGCTTTATAAAACCATGGGCGGGGCTCTGCAAGCCGGCCCCCCACCTCCTTTAGTTACTGCCCAAAAAAGAGGGGCCAATCGCCATCCTTCGCATCCATTAAAATTAATAAAAATCCCCCTACAGTCCCCCGCCCCTTCTCTATTTGATTTGGGGCTAGGTGAGACTGTAGGACTTGTAGACCAGCACCATCAAACCAGATCTATGACCCGGGATTTGCCAACCTCCAAACCAAATCTTTATTGAATGACAGGACCATTAATTGTTGGGGGGTATGTGGGTAGGCCACAAAGCATTTATTTTTGAAAAAACCTTATTTAATAAGTAACAAAACTTTAAAGTGCAAAAAATTGAAAAACAAGAGAAACAATCTTGCATAACGGCATAGCCATGCGTTTCGCACGCATCAGAGACATCCTGTCTCTGAGCAAATATTAGTGTTGTAGGCTCTAGGACTGGAATACGGAGCAACGCAAGCACCGGATAAGAGGGTGAGGAAAGGCTGTTAAGGGCCTGTGACTACCGCACCTTATATACCAACCACAGACAGAAATCGATTGTTTGCCAAGAGAGGGGCCCACAGATCTAAGGCTACCACTACAAATGGAAAGCTGCAGGAGAGTTAAGTTATCCGTACCTCCTAATGTTAACCATTCTGTGGGCCAAGACCCTGCACCATTTTTTAACACATAGATGGCAGCAAAACCATGCGAGGGGCAAGAAAGACAAAAAGGCCTAGGGAAGGGCTATACACAACCTCTATTTCTTGAAGGATGCAAAACCTGAATCCATGAGAACACCTGCCAACTAGAAGATCCTCCTTCAGGGTTTGGTAACTCTAATAAATGATTAGTGTTTTGGGTGGCCTTTTGTGGCTAGGGACAGCTCCAAGTCCGAGAGAAATGCGCGGCCCATGGGTAATGACTTTGCAAGCAAAGTTCAGCAGGCCACAGGAGGGACCTAACCTGTGTGCAAGGTTGCTTTCTTTTTACCTACAAATTGATTCAATCTCCATACGGAGATCGGGATAATTTTTTCCTTCAGGTAATTTGAACGTCATTTCTAGGTATTATATTCCCAATCCCAAAAAGACAAAAATGGTTACTGGGCCGACTGTTTTGTCAGGTACGAAAGGGAACACCAATAAACTTAGCAGAGATTTAAAGGTCTCGAGTAAAAGAGAGCAAGTATTGGAGTCCCGTTGACCAACAAACAAAAAAAAATCGTCCAGTTAGTGCGTATATGCATTAAATTCCTGTTTCATATCCCAAGCCATGTCCAAAAACGTGCTAAAAGTTCGAAATAATGAAGAGCACGAAAGTGGAGCGTGGCCCATGGGAAGAGGGCACATATGGTAATAGAATTTTATCTTCTAGGCATCAAAAACCCACGAATGGAAACAATCGGGCTGTATGGAGCATCGTAAAAGTTCCGGACAATCGGATATCCGGATTTTAGCCAGTAAGGCAGCTGGTCCAGCCTTGTCTAACCAAGGTTAGCGGGCGCCCTGCAAGGAAAATATATCAGGTACCGCTGTCCTTCAAAATTTAATTGATAACTTCGTTCACTGTTGCACTCCCCTGGGGAATGAAAAAGTGAATGGATCATTCTAAAATTTGAACCAGGTTACCTTTTGGGTAACGAGGCGGGGATGGGTGCAAAATACGTAAATTGTGATATTAAAAGGGTTCTGGCAAACAGGAACCAGCCATCCTACACCTAATTAGACTTCCTGTTAACTTTTTCCAATGCTAACCGGGATTTTCACAAACTGAAATTAATTTGCCGCATTTGAAACCGCTGAAGAAGTGCTGGGGATGGGTAGATGAAAAAACCCGTAGAGAAAACCATCACTCACAAGCTTGTCTTCCTTCTCTTTGGGTAAGCGTTTAGCCAGGGGCCTAGCAACAGAGCGTTCACCAGCGCGTCTCTGGGTTGGGAGGAGGGCGGGATTAAAAACCGTCTCACGTTAGATCGAAGTCAACGCATGGCTGAATGATTTCCCACCCCAGCAGATAGAACATTCGTGCCTAAATTTGGGGGCACAGGAGTAGTATCTGCGTGGCCCTCATTGGAGCCAGCATGCACCAGTAGGTTTTTTTTGACACAGTGGCAAGCTGTTTGACGATGAACCCTGTGTATAAGCCCGCGAAAGGGGCGTTGCGTGCGCTGCGCGTATTATAGCTGAGCACACCGTGCGTTGGCATCTGGGAAGGCCCATCCTATGCTATAGGGTGTGAGTTGGGAGCTACAAACGAAATTCTTCATCGGGTAGCGCCACCAGGCCGAGGGCCGCGACCATATGAAAGTTTAAAAAAACCGCTGATTATTGTGTCTAAGTACACAAACAGGTCAGTGCGGTCCGTGGGGATTTTTGGGTTATGATATAAACCTAAGATTGAAAAGGCCTGGAGCCAATTGTTTAGAGGTTCTAGAGCGCTTTAAGTGTTTTTTCATACCCCTGTACAAGTGAACAGAAAATCCTTTGTGTCGACAGCGTCTATGATCACATTTACAGGGACCATATGTCCACATAATGCGCCTCTTGCTATTTTTCTTTAAATCCTCCTCCGGTACATAGGTACCTAAGGGGGAAACTGCGCAGAACATAGTGTCCTTAAAAGTAATCCCCGACCTTGGGTTACGCGTGAGCCAATGAGGTGCTCACCTCCCCCCTGGATTGGTGCTAACCTGACCTGCGTCTCCTCGCCCCACAGGTTAGCCTGGCTACCCTCTAACTGTGCTAGGAAGATTTGACAGAAGTGATCATGTTGTGTGTGTCCTTGTGAGGGAATGGTCGACCATGAAGGAAGACCACTGAACTCACCGATGCTGTCGTCTGCGCTGGTTGCGCTGATGGTTAAAGTCTGCGGTGGTCGATGAGCTGAGAGGCCAGGTGAAGATCTTCGTTCTCCATTCGTTGTCTTCGGTTATGGCCGTAGCTGAAGGCCTCTGGTCGTGGGTGTTGGCCTGGAGAGAAGCTGGAGGCGTTGTCTTCTCTAGATGCTCTTGGTGACGTGGCTAGCACTCGGAACGCTTGGGCTGGTAGCGCAGACGACCAGCCGGCGATGTGCATCCCAGGAATGAATGTTCTGCCGGGAAAGCGCGCCGCATAGCGCCGCTTGAAACCTGACGAGGAGGAGCTTCTGGTACCCGTCGTTTGGTAACGTGACGTCTTCTGCGGGCTGTGACCTGCTGAGGAGAGCTCCCTGTGAACTGCAGCCGGGAGAGGTGTACCATCAACATAATTGGTGGGTGGCATAAAATGAGTTAGGGAGCTGGGGGGAGGGGGACCTGCTATGGGATGGGAACCGTGCAGGTGTGTAGGCCATTGGCCTCTGGATTGGGAGAGGGGGGGTAAGAGACCGGGTACCTGTAAAGGGGGGGGGATGGGGGGTGCAAGCTTGTGGCCTGCCCTTTTGGGGGGGGGGGAAGCTGTGGGCCTGTTGGAGGCCTAGGCCTGCTTGGGTCTAAGGCCTGCACCTGGGGAGGGGGGGGGGCTGGAGGCCTGATCCAGGCCGGGGTGTGGGATTTGGACCGGGAACTGGACGTGGGTGGGTTGTAAAAGAGGCCGAGGCTTGAGGCCTACCAGAGCCTCAGGCCTGCTCGAGGCCTCCGCTGCTGGAACGGGGCATGGCCGTGGCTGGGACACTGCCGGGAGCATAGCCGGGGTCGGGGGGACTGTGCACTCCAGGCCGCCAGCATGTCGGTGCCGGGGGATTAATTGAGTGCCGTATGGGCCTAGCGCCTACCCAGAGGCCTCGTGCCTGCCACGTCCGTGGGCATACACTTGCTGGGGCCCCTGCCGGGAGCATCGTCGGGGGCGGGGGATTGCTCCGGGCCGGAGGCCCTTGAGACGGTGGCGGGGAATTAAGCTCGAGGCCAAGGGCCTACACCGAGGCCTCAGTGCCTAAGGCTGCTGCCAGGGGCAATACCGCTGTTGGTCCGGGGCCCGCCGGGAGCATCGCGGGGGCGCGGGGATTGATCCGGGCCGGAGCCTGGTCGAGCTGGGAATTAATTGAGGCCGACCGCGAGGCCTCCCTGAGGCCTACAGGACCTCGTGCCGCGGTCCGGCACCTCCGTCCTCTCCGCGTGGCCTGCTCGGGTCCCGAGCCGGTAGCCCATCGCGGGGAGCGTGGATTCCTCATTGCTTGCCGTGCGAGGCCTGTATCGGGGGCGGGGAATTAATTGAGGACCGAGGCCTGAGCCTAACCCGAGGCCTCAGGCCTGGCCGCGACCGGCAATGCCGCGTGGACTTGGGGCCCGGCCGCGGAGCCACATTGCACCGGAGGCCTGGACCGGGGCAGTGGGCGCTGTCGCCGAAGCCGTAGTCTTGGACGGGGCTTGAGATCTAATATAGGCCTAGGGCTGATGCCTGGCCGAGGCCTTAGCCTCCGGATGTGGTAAGGTAGAAGGATGGCGGTGGCGGTTCGGAAAATGGCGCCCATCGATTCGCGCCGCTATACCTGGGGAAGCGCTCGGGTCCGTCCCACGCTGATCCCTTGTGGTCTTTTCGGCCTTGTTTGGCTTGGCTCAGCGCCGTGGTTGCCAGTCTTTCTTCTTCTGTGCCGGGCCGCCGCCTGCTGGATGGAGGAGATCCTGGGCTGAGACGGTCCTGGGTGCTCGGATTCTTCCGCACGGAAGGCCTCCCCGACGGCACGCAGCTGAGTCATCATCGGGGGGGTCGGGCGGGCAGGCTGGCTCCTCCGATTCTCCAGGGCTTCACTTCGTGGAATACATTTTGTCTGCATCTTCAGACCGAATTCTTTCTATATGTGAGGTGTTGAGGCGAGCTGGGTGGGCTGGTATGAACAGGGTAGTCGGGCCGGCCTATCGGTATGCATCTTCATCTTCTGGGGCGCGCTCATGGAGAGGGGCTGATGGCAGCCGCGCGTTTCGAAGCAGGAGGGTCAAGCGCCATGCATACTCCTGCTCCGAATCCACTCGTTCCAGCACCTGGCCTCACAATACTGTCCAATCTTGGAGGGTAGGCAAAAGAGCGGACTGCTAGGATGGCGCTCCTGAATTCTCCTCGCTGTGTGTCCAGGCAGAAGAAAGAGGACCCTCACTCGTGCCCCAATGTCTTTTAAACCCATGGGGCGGCTCTGTCAATGCCGGCCCCCCCCTTCCTTTAGTTAACTACGCCAAAAAAGAGGGGCCAATCGCCTCCTTCTGCATCCATTAAAATTATACAACCTAATCCCTCCTACCAGTCCCACCGCCCCTTTCTCTATTTGGATTGGGGCTATGTTGGATGTCATTTACAATTTCGTGCTTAGTTGTAAAAAAAAAAAATCAGCTCCTTCCGCAGCGTCCTATAGACAATGCTTATTTCAGCTCGTACTGTTGGTGTCCTATGGAGGTGACTATGATGCCTCAACATCTGCTCGCATCCTCGATGTTTGGTTAACATCTCTGAGAAGGGGTAGGATATAACCCTTCACGTTTTTCCGGCTTGATCTTTAAAAACTACTGCTTATATCAATACTACAGAACACCGGGATAGAGCAAAAGGTTGTTAACACTTACAGCTGTGTAGCCGACACCTAAATCCTAGATCAGACAGATTTGCACATGAGCACACATTATGGTAGACGATAGGGGCACATGCAAGCCTTGTTCTTTTTACAAACTAAAGCGATAATCTTCTATAAGTATATAAGACAACAACAGTCTCCAACACCCCCCTCCAAACCTCCTCGCCCTTCCCCTCCACGTATCACAAACATCACACACTGAAGAAAATTAATGGTTACACCTATTAAAGGACATTTACCTACCTAGAGGATGATTTGCAAAGCCAGCACAGTGACAATGCAATGCCCCTGGTTGGTTGCCCCTTCTGGCAAGATCTGCCTTCAATTTAGCTTCTTATGTCTTATTGTTATAGAAATAAGATTTAAAAAGCTATGCAAATTGAACACTGAGGGGCTCCATTGACATCTATGAAGTTCTAGAGGCCCCTCAGTTCATTTGCAAAAAAACTTTTTTTCGTCAAATAATTCCTAAGAAGCTACAAGAAGGCAGTTCCTCAGAGGTGGACTACCATCAGTATGTCTAGTAGTGCTTGTGTTTACATCCTTCATCCTGTTGGAGATGATTAAAGCTCACCCATTCTATTTAGCACAGAGCAAGTAAGATTGGGCTTTTGGTATAGAGTCAGCAATCACACATATAATGGTAGTGAGCGAGGGGGGGAGGCACGTGGTTTTGGCGTATGACCCCACTGCCAAAACCGTACATAACGATATTGGTTCACGTACAGACACAAGCTAAAGATCCGACATCACTGTAGTAGAACCTCCTGCCATTGCGGTGTCTTGTGGCGGCCAAGTCATCACGGGCCAGTATAAAGGGTCATCGTGTTTCCCTGATAATCCATCCATGCCCGATTAAAGTGGGTGTGCTCCAACGGTTTGCACGTCGTGAGACTCAGGGCAGGCAAGAATGAAAAATTAACAGAAAGTCTAGGGTTCTTCCTATTTAGTTGGAAATCATGTGACGGATTTCACCTTCATATCACACTCAGAAGTCACACGAATCAAACGAGTGACAAAGGCCACATTGGTCACATGTGGTCCACTGTATCTAGAACCTAGGACAACTCCATGTTTGCAAAACAAAACAACTGTCACCACAAGGGTGCAGCAGTCATGATTGAAGCTTGAGTTGAGGGCCTACTTCCTCAGTGCAAAAAACTAGCACCATCTTAACAGGGCAAAGTAGGGCACACATGCTGGGTGCAGTCATGCTGACTACAAAGCAGGGCCAACACACGCATCCGCGCGGTTACTACAAATAGGCGTCGTGTGTGTGTCTGAAGTTGAATTGTATGTAGGTCGGAACATGCTAATATAATTTAATCAACTTGTAAGCCTCAGCCATAAACGTTTTTGGTACTCGCTGTGACATTGGGATTTTTAAAACAGTTTGGGGGTAGCCTCAATAGAACGAACCCAGAGATAACAATGAGCTTCATTACAGAAGACAGACCTGTGATAACTTGTACAGCTGTATTATTGCTAGCCTAGGACTAAAGTTCCTGATTCTAATAAATAAATATAAAAATAAAAATTAATAAAAATACTAAAGAAATAAATTAAGATTTAAATAGAAAAAGTAGTTCGTCTTGGCACACTATCAGTTCCAAACTGTATATTATTATCTCGCATGCTGTGTGGTAGAGGCGGCCATTTTCCACCTACCTTCACCTCAGGCACGCAGATAGTTCTCAGGGTTTACCCAAGGGCCGACGGGTATCCTACGCTAGCATTCAATATCCAAGTAGGGGCCAGGAATGAAACTTTTTTATATTTCCCCTGTCCTCCAGCCATCGGTCCTGGTAAGGGGAATGCTGGAGGTCCCCTTGTATAGCCTGACCGGAGATCAACGTACAACTATATATTCAAACTGCTGTGTTTTCTTTTTACATGTGAATCTACCTTATAGTAAGTCGACACACATGAAACAAGACCACGCCCCTGGGGTGGCGCATCATACCATGAGGAGCATCGTTCGGGCCATCTCAGGTACGTTCCTGTAGCAATAGGTGAATGGATCTGGCATGAACGAGGAGACTGACAACAGGAATCCTTTGAGCTAAAGATAATAGCATTCACAGTGCATCTGCTCTCAGTTCCCTAGGGTTTGATGATGCCATCTAAATGAGTTCTACATTTACAGTGTTCAAGCGGGACTATACGTCGATTTTCAGCTGGCGATTGGCTCTTATTAGAACAGGCTGTTCGCCGTTATTATTGGCTGGAGCTCCCGCTGTGTACAAGCGGTTAGTTCTATAGGTGGAAGTCAAAAATAGGTATCTGCAATTGCCAAAAATCTCCGACTTCCCTAGCAAATGTGTCAGTTAAATAGGATTCAGAAAAAGTATGAGTCTCGACTTGCCTAAGTCTTCTACAAACAGAATGTCAAAAGTTTGAAGAGACATGTGCAATGGTCTGGGGATGAGTACAGGAGAGGCGGACCCCAGCGAAGATGGAAGGTTGGAACCATCATGAGACGGCATGGAGGGGGAGCCAAATAGCAAGGAAGGAGGAATGCTAAGGAGAAGAACGAAGCGGTGTAGTACACCGGCGAGGACGCCATTGTGGAGAAATCATGGGGGGATTCCGCGCGTGCCCTTTATGGTGGTTGGGTGATGGGGGGATTCCGCCTGCCCTTTATGGTGGTTTTGGTTGATGGTGTTTTGGGTGACTAAGGGGGTAGTGTTTGGGCTACTTGGTAGGGTTGGGGTAGTTTTGCGTAGAAGAAGGGGCATTGGGTGTGGAGAAGGGGCTATATGCCTTCATGGCAGTAGGTGGTCTTTGGAGTTTGGTGGCGATTGACAAATCAGGGACTGGTGGCCCTGTTATAATTTATTAGGTGGTTAAGGCGGGTTTGGGCTCCTGAATGGGGCGGTGTCATATAGTATATTACCTCTATATTATTTTTTTGGTTTTGGATGGGGGGGGGAAAGAAGGAAAGGGTAGGATGGGTGGAAAGAGAAAGGGGAATGGGGGGAGAATGTTTGATCTTTGGATACGCCGCTTACCCCAACCCCCTATTCTGGCCCCCATAATGTCACTTACTCCTAGAAATGTGCATCTCCGGTATGGATGATGTAAATCTATTGTGATGTGTGTAACTAAGAGGCGAGTGAAGGGAAATTATCATGGCTTACTTTTGTTTTAGCCATCATCAGGGGAATTTTTCGTGTCCTAGAACTGAGTAAGCTGTGGGGGTAAGGCAAGTGCGGAAGCCACAAGGGTGCGCCTAAGTTTGTAGCAACGGAAGGACCTGCTTACCGTTTGTTTCTAATTTTGTAATGATTGGAAGTATATTTCGAAAGGGATTTAATGTTTGTCTGTTTTTACTTCGCAAATCCTCCCGAATTAGAGTGGGGTGTTGGTGACTTGAAGGGAATTTTGGAAGATCATTATGGGGACGAGTGGGAGATAATGAAAGGGTAGGTTATAGGCATGTACGCTTAATTGGCTGAAGTGGTGGGGTAACAAGATCTGTAGACATTGCCTGGGTCAGCGAAACATCAGGGATAAGTAATATAGAAACTATTGTACAATGCGTTTAAGCCTCTTTGCAAGTCAAAACTTTGCTGTTATGCAACCTTAGGTGGGGATTATAGAGACACTGAAGTGCTTCAACATTTGGTGAGTTGCTGCGACTTTTTGTTTCTATGTGTATGGGGATCATATTAAATAGGCGACTGAGCGCTAACGTATGGGTATGAAGAAAGGCCCGCTCCCCCATAAGAAACATCGGTTACAGTGTGGTGTCTTCCGCCTCTGACGGTCAGGTGTCTGAACTATTGCAGGCTATAGGCACATGCAACAGAAAACCAAAAATCCCCTATAATATGGCAGCCTCTCCAACAGTTATATACCAGAATACCAAAAAAGAACGAATAGCGGCAGAAATCTTCAATATAATACAAAATATGGTAATATTCTTATTTGGTGAAAGGACCTAATCAAATATAACTATATAAACACCTCAATCGGAAAGAAAAGAAATGGAAGATAAAACAGGGTAGGGAGGGACACAAGGAGCGCCAAAACAAAAAGGGAAAGGGCAACACATGGACCAGGGTACCCTCGGGCAGGCCAGAGTGCCAATAAAATAGGAAAAACTCACCAATTAATGTCTCAAAGTGGGTAGACTCAAATGCATAGGGTGGGCAAAAGGGGCAGTAGTGCAAATGTAAACTCTATGTAAACTCATATCTCAACACGGGAGGGTACACAAAAAGGAAGGTCCAGCGTGTATGTAATGAAGATATCAAAACTATTGCACCCGTTCATCCCGACATCAGAATGGACATACACGAAAGGGCAAAGAAATTCAGGGGCCAGCCAAAGGTGATACACCCCAATACGCGCGTTTCGCACGAATGGCATGCGAGAGATCTAACACTTGGACCATAGTGGGGGGCATTGGACTAATGGGCCCGATGCGCGAGTTATCCCGACGAGTTGCCTCTCGAAGTGGCCCGAGGTGACGGCCGTGCTTTTGTTACATGAATAGGCCGAAAAAATACCGGTATGGTGGAAACGCAAAACGCAGCTGAAGAGTGTGAGAGAACGACCAAATCGGGCCGGGCATCGCAATAAGGAAGAGCACACAGACAATCGGGGGGTCGTGGCCTGACGAAACCGACGTATTCGAAAAACCGCCGGCATTTAAAAGGAACCTGAAATCATGTGTCGCGAAATGGGGAGCGCTCCCTTCATGCGCTTCTAGGGGATGTGCATTCCGGGGCGTATAAAAAAAAAAAGATTATGTCGGGGTGTCCGCGCCACCATTGATGGACGTGCGGACAGAATCTTACCATGTCTCACTAGTTGAAATCCCAGCGCCGAGACCCGAATCGGCAGATGACGCGCCGCTGGATCGCGATATTGGCCTGGTACGTAATGTTCCCCATGAAGTCTAAAAGTTTTTACGATATTATTTGGCGCCTGGACTGACAGGGTAAAGCCCTTGGCTCACGGTGGTGCGGTCCTGTTCCTCGTGGTGGCTAAACTTGGTGTTCCCCTACGAGACTGTAGGCTTATAAATGGGGTCTTGCTGTCCCATGTTGAGGGTTTTTATGGTGTATATTATTACTTTTCAAGATAAGATAATATACATAAATTTTGGGATATATGTGGAAGTGGTCCTGCCGCTTCTGCGTTCTTTTTGGTCCTATAAGCAAGGCATGCACGACCCGCATTCAGACCCATCCACACAAGGTGGACAGGGAAAAAGAGTCACTGAAAGACTATTTCTGATGTGTACATTCAAGAAGTGTTGTTGATTATTGAGGACGTTGTCGAACTAGAAACTAGCACACAAGCGCTGGATAAAATCTGCTCACCCAGCAAGGGTTCCAGGAATGTAGTTAATGAGAGATGCCCTGGGGCGCTCTCTAATACAAAGACGAATAAAGAACTATGCTCATCTATGCACACAATCCCCCCAGATAGACCTTCATGAACACAATAAGCCGAAGAAAAAAAAAGACCTGTCGTCACGATAAGGGGAAAGATGGGTTCTTATAGAGAGGCTCCCGATCTGGGCAGAGTCCGCTCATTCATGGTAATTACATGAATCACGCACGTAGTAATGAAAATTGAGCACCATAAAATATTATGTTGGACGGAGCGGGATGTATATTTGGTAACCACAAGCAGTGTGCCTCAAAGGTTGAGCACCCCTGTACGGTCAAGGCTTGTTCAGCTGGTCAGACACACTAAAAAGATTAGGTAAAATCTGTAGGGTTACTAGGGGCTTGGTCCGACTTAGTGGACCGTGGACCGATTAAAATGAATAAAGGGACAACAACCACACATCACGGTGATAATGGCCTGGATAAATCTTTGCTACTACTGGAGTAAAATATCCGTACCGTGGGTTCCTCCTTGCAAGATGTGATGGTAGGAGGTCTAGCTGGAGGATGGTGGGACTTATCTTGCGTTACAATATTTTGGATGTAGAACAAAGTAAAAAGATTCAATTAAATAAAGAAAGTTCCTATCTGGAAATCAAAGGTCCACCACGAAGGAAATTGTAGTCTTTAAACATATCAGGTGTAGTCTAAGGGAACGCTCCAGCTGGAACCATAAAAGAAAATCTGAGTAAACGAAGGCCTCAAACAGGTCGAAATCCACCTATGGAACCCTTGAGCTTGGTGGGGGTATTTCCGTCGGCCTTAAAGGGAACCTGTCACACCAGGAGACCCATTTTTTAGCAGCCCCCAGTCCCCACAGAGCATAGTACAACAGGCCAAAGTGTTTTTGTATAAAAAAAATAGGTTGTTTACAGGTTATATTGTACCTTTCATTAGCATCTGCTGTGGACTAGGCAGTTTGCCTTTTGGGAGGGGCTGGAAAGGAGCAGTTACCCCCCACCCTTGGGAAACATGTGCCTTTTCAAATATATGAAAACTCAACACTCGGGATTGGCTGTAGAGAGCAGGGGCGTCGCTAAGCCCAGTGATGGGTTTTCATATATTTGAAAAGGTCACATGGAGGAGGCTGTTTCCCCAAGGGTGGGGGGGAAACTGCTCCTTCCAGCCCCTCCCACAAAGGCAACTGCCTCGTCACACGCAGAGATGCTTAATGAGGTACAATATAACATATTTTTTTCTAAAACCTATTTTTATACAAAAAACACTTTGGCAGTGTATGTACTATGCTCTGTGGGGACTGGGGGAGTGCTAAAAATGGCTCTCCTGGTGACAGGTTCCCTTTAAATTGTGCTATAGCATGCACCAGTTCCCATTGCAGGCTACATCTAGTGTGCAGTGCGGGCTCTCATCAAACCACTCTGCCGCCAGCCCCTTACACCCCTCAATGCCAAGAAATTGGCCACCTAACATACAAGCTGTGATAAATCCCATGTGTACAAAGACATACCTATCCTATAATATACCCTATTTTCAAACTATAAGGATGCCCTTTGAGGAAGAAAAAATCTTACTAAAAAGTCCCTGCGTCCCTCCTGACTGCTGGCTGGAGATTGGGTGAAACGCTAATAACGCCATGCGAGCGGGAGGGCGAGCCTCTACATTGTTTCTCCTCTCTTTTGTGTCTGACGCTACCATTACTTTAGGACTTCTAATGATGACATAGCTTCATGGAGCCAGTGTTGCAGCTGGGACTGGGTAGATGAAGAAGCGTGTGGTGAATGGATGTGTAGCAGTGAAGAGTGTGTTCGTGTGAATATTTGTACGAGTCCCTGAGGTAGTGAGTGAATATAGCAGAGGGTGTGTGATAAAATGGTTGAGTAGGCTGTGTGTGACTGTATGTATGGATGTAGCAGAGCTCTGTGGGAGAAAATGGTTGTAGCAGAGCTGTGTGTGAATGTATGGATGTAGCAGAGCTCTTTGTGAGTGAATGGCTGTAGCAGAGCTTTGGGGGAGTGTGTGGATGTAGCAGAGCTATGTGTGAGTGAATGGATGTGGCAGAGCTCTGTGTGAGTGTATGGATGTAGCAGAACTGTGTGTGAATATATGGATTTAGCAGAGCTCTGTACAATGTATGTGTTGTAGCAGTGCTGTGTGTGCGTGTAGGATGTGGCAGAGCTCTGTGTGAGTTGACGGATGTGGCAGAGCCTGTGTAAGTGAATTTTTGGTAGCAGAGCTGTGTGTGAGTGTATGGATTTAGCAAGCTGTGTGTTGTGATTGGTGTGGACAAACAGGGAATTATTAATTGGTGTCAAATATATTTCCTTCTTTTGACTGACTAAACCTGGCATGTGTCTTTGTAGTCCCACAAAATACAGTATTTCCAGCGAAATAGTGTAAAGGTCAAAGCCCAATTGCTGAAAATGTCAGTGCAAGGGGGGGACTGTTTTGAGGAGGACATCAAAATTTCAGTGGCAAAAAATAAAACATTTTGGCTATTTAGGAACATAATTTGCTCCAATTGTGTTGGGTAGCCCAGTAAAAATTGTTCTACAATGAATATTTGGATACTTCACACTTGTCCAAACTCGATCATTGCCACATACATAGTAGATTGGACTAATAGACAGAACTAATAAGCCATGGGGGACGTATTCTGTAACTAGAAATGTTCACCATATGGAATCTCTACAAAATACGTTAGAAATATTATTTCAATATTTTGTTGCCAGGTTTCATTTCCACGCGAGAGCCGTATAGATTTGTGGGAATCGTCACGACGCAAACACCCAACACGATCTTCCTGAAAGTATTAGGCAGAGGGAAAGGTTGTAAAAGGGCTGTGATGTATATTACACACACGATGTGTGAAGCGTAATTAGAGGAACACTTCCTGCTTCCCTAAATATAGGGGAGATGAGGAGATAAATCTTTTTTAGTTTTAACCTTCACATGACTACATCCATGACTCCCAACCATCCCAGTTGTCATAAAATGGGGCAGGAATTTGCATAAAAGTGGGAATTCTGGGCCGTTTTTAGCCTTTCTTGGGAAAGTTGGGTGTTTAAGTCTATCCGTGAACTGACATAACAAATTTCGGGAGATATGCACACATTCCATCAGAAGCTTCCTGATGGGGTGGACCATGGGGCCACAAAGAGAGCAACTCCATAGACGGCCACGCCCCCTACGGCCACACACCCGCAATTTGAATGGGGCGTGAAGCCGCGCCGATGTGCCAAATCCGTTTGCGTGCGAAATTGGAAATCGCCGGGAAACCTCGAAGGTGCGTGATTCGGCCCCTAGTAAATGAGCCCCATTGTGAGGAATTGGCCCAAAAATGGGATTTTAATTGGGTTGAACCACCCAATTGAGAAATGGGGCTGACACCCAAATTTCCCCTCCTTACTTCTCTATTAGTGCAAAACAACTAAAGGCATAACGTCAATTCAGATAAATTCTTATTTGGTTGGGTGGGATATGTAACACAATTTTATATATAGACTGTAGGACTTGTAGACCAGCAAAATCAAAACCGATGCTCTTGACCCGGGGATTTTGCCAAACCTCCCAAACAAATCTTTTTGAATGACAGGACCATTAAAATTGTTGTGGTATGTGAGGTTAGGCCACACATAGTTCATTTTTGAAAAAACCTTATTTAATAGTAACAAACATTTAAAGGGCAAAAAATGAAAAACAAAGAAAAACAAATTCTAGATAAAAAACTTCGCCCGAATTGTTGGCTGCTGGACGGGCAGACGTCATGGGGGGCCTTCCTTCTGGCCTATGGGCATGTGAAAACTCACCGCCAATGCTGTAGCATCTGAAAAGACAGAGGAAAACAGCCAAAACCGGAATGACCAGGAAACTGAAAAGAAATATATCCTGAGGGCAGGGTGGGGTGGGTGACTTTCTCGCCGCATTGGTCCAGGCAGAAGAGAGGACCCCCCCACGTGCCCCCAATGCTTTATAAAACCATGGGCGGGGCTCTGCAAGCCGGCCCCCCACCTCCTTTAGTTACTGCCCAAAAAAGAGGGGCCAATCGCCATCCTTCGCATCCATTAAAATTAATAAAAATCCCCCTACAGTCCCCCGCCCCTTCTCTATTTGATTTGGGGCTAGGTGAGACTGTAGGACTTGTAGACCAGCACCATCAAACCAGATCTATGACCCGGGATTTGCCAACCTCCAAACCAAATCTTTATTGAATGACAGGACCATTAATTGTTGGGGGGTATGTGGGTAGGCCACAAAGCATTTATTTTTGAAAAAACCTTATTTAATAAGTAACAAAACTTTAAAGTGCAAAAAATTGAAAAACAAGAGAAACAATCTTGCATAACGGCATAGCCATGCGTTTCGCACGCATCAGAGACATCCTGTCTCTGAGCAAATATTAGTGTTGTAGGCTCTAGGACTGGAATACGGAGCAACGCAAGCACCGGATAAGAGGGTGAGGAAAGGCTGTTAAGGGCCTGTGACTACCGCACCTTATATACCAACCACTGACAGAAATCGATTGTTTGCCAAGAGAGGGGCCCACAGATCTAAGGCTACCACTACAAATGGAAAGCTGCAGGAGAGTTAAGTTATCCGTACCTCCTAATGTTAACCATTCTGTGGGCCAAGACCCTGCACCATTTTTTAACACATAGATGGCAGCAAAACCATGCGAGGGGCAAGAAAGACAAAAAGGCCTAGGGAAGGGCTATACACAACCTCTATTTCTTGAAGGATGCAAAACCTGAATCCATGAGAACACCTGCCAACTAGAAGATCCTCCTTCAGGGTTTGGTAACTCTAATAAATGATTAGTGTTTTGGGTGGCCTTTTGTGGCTAGGGACAGCTCCAAGTCCGAGAGAAATGCGCGGCCCATGGGTAATGACTTTGCAAGCAAAGTTCAGCAGGCCACAGGAGGGACCTAACCTGTGTGCAAGGTTGCTTTCTTTTTACCTACAAATTGATTCAATCTCCATACGGAGACGGGATAATTTTTTCCTCAGGTAATTTGAACGTCATTTCTAGGTATTATATTCCCAATCCCAAAAAGACAAAAATGGTTACTGGGCCGACTGTTTTGTCAGGTACGAAAGGGAACACCAATAAACTTAGCAGAGATTTAAAGGTCTCGAGTAAAAGAGAGCAAGTATTGGAGTCCCGTTGACCAACAAACAAAAAAAAATCGTCCAGTTAGTGCGTATATGCATTAAATTCCTGTTTCATATCCCAAGCCATGTCCAAAAACGTGCTAAAAGTTCGAAATAACGAAGAGCACGAAAGTGGAGCGTGGCCCATGGGAAGAGGGCACATATGGTAATAGAATTTTATCTTCTAGGCATCAAAAACCCACGAATGGAAACAATCGGGGTGATATGGAGCATCGTAAAAGTTCCGGACAATCGGATATCCGGATTTTAGCCAGTAAGGCAGCTGGTCCAGCCTTGTCTAACCAAGGTTAGCGGGCGCCCTGCAAGGAAAATATATCAGGTACCGCTGTCCTTCAAAATTTAATTGATAACTTCGTTCACTGTTGCAGTCCCCTGGGGAATGAAAAAGTGAATGGATCATTCTAAAATTTGAACCAGGTTACCTTTTGGGTAACGAGGCGGGGATGGGTGCAAAATACGTAAATTGTGATATAAAAGGGTTCTGGCAAACAGGAACCGCCATCCTACACCTAATTAGACTTCCTGTTAACTTTTTCCAATGCTAACCGGGATTTTCACAAACTGAAATTAATTTGCCGCATTTGAAACCGCTGAAGAAGTGCTGGGGATGGGTAGATGAAAAAACCCGTAGAGAAAACCATCTCTCACAAGCTTGTCTTCCTTCTCTTTGGGTAAGCGTTTAGCCAGGGGCCTAGCAACAGAGCGTTCACCAGCGTGTCTCTGGGTTGGGAGGAGGGCGGGATTAAAAACCGTCTCACGTTAGATCGAAGTCAACGCATGGCTGAATGATTTCCCACCCCAGCAGATAGAACATTCGTGCCTAAATTTGGGGGCACAGGAGTAGTATCTGCGTGGCCCTCATTGTGAGCCAGCATGCACCAGTAGGTTTTTTTTGACACAGTGGCAAGCTGTTGACGATGAACCCTGTGTATAAGCCCGCGAAAGGGGCGTTGCGTGCGCTGCGCGTATTATAGCTGAGCACACCGTGCGTTGGCATCTGGGAAGGCCCATCCTATGGTATAGGGTGTGAGTTGGGAGCTACAAACGAAATTCTTCATCGGGTAGCGCCACCAGGCCGAGGGCCGCGACCATATGAAAGTTTAAAAAAACCGCTGATTATTGTGTCTAAGTACACAAACAGGTCAGTGCGGTCCATGGGGATTTTTGGGTTATGATATAAACCTAAGATTGAAAAGGCCTGGAGCCAATTGTTTAGAGGTTCTAGAGCGCTTTAAGTGTTTTTTCATACCCCTGTACAAGTGAACAGAAAATCCTTTGTGTCGACAGCAGTCTATGATCACATTTACAGGGACCATATGTCCACATGAATCGCCTCTTGCTATTTTTCTTTAAATCCTCCTCCGGTACATAGGTACCTAAGGGGGAAACTGCGCAGAACATAGTGTCCTTAAAAGTAATCCCCGACCTTGGGTTACGCGTGAGCCAATGAGGTGCTCACCTCCCCCCTGGATTGGTGCTAACCTGACCTGCGTCTCCTCGCCCCACAGGTTAGCCTGGCTACCCTCTATCTGTGCTAGGAAGATTTGACAGAAGTGATCATGTTTGTGTCTCCTTGTGAGGGAATGGTCGACCATGAAGGAAGACCACTGAACTCACCGATGCTGTCGTCTGCGCTGGTTGCGCTGATGGTTAAAGTCTGCGGTGGTCGATGAGCTGAGAGGCCAGGTGAAGATCTTCGTTCTCCATTCGTTGTCTTCGGTTATGGCCGTAGCTGAAGGCCTCTGGTCGTGGGTGTTGGCCTGGAGAGAAGCTGGAGGCGTTGTCTTCTCTAGATGCTCTTGGTGACGTGGCTAGCACTCGGAACGCTTGGGCTGGTAGCGTAGACGACCAGCCGGCGATGTGCATCCCAGGAATGAATGTTCTGCCGGGAAAGCGCGCCGCATAGCGCCGCTTGAAACCTGACGAGGAGGAGCTTCTGGTACCCGTCGTTTGGTAACGTGACGTCTTCTGCGGGCTGTGACCTGCTGAGGAGAGCTCCCTGTGAACTGCAGCCGGGAGAGGTGTACCATCAACATAATTGGTGGGTGGCATAAAATGAGTTAGGGAGCTGGGGGGAGGGGGACCTGCTATGGGATGGGAACCGTGCAGGTGTGTAGGCCATTGGCCTCTGGATTGGGAGAGGGGGGGTAAGAGACCGGGTACCTGTAAAGGGGGGGGGATGGGGGGTGCAAGCTTGTGGCCTGCCCTTTTGGGGGGGGGGGAAGCTGTGGGCCTGTTGGAGGCCTAGGCCTGCTTGGGTCTAAGGCCTGCACCTGGGGAGGGGGGGGGGCTGGAGGCCTGATCCAGGCCGGGGTGTGGGATTTGGACCGGGAACTGGACGTGGGTGGGTTGTAAAAGAGGCCGAGGCTTGAGGCCTACCAGAGCCTCAGGCCTGCTCGAGGCCTCCGCTGCTGGAACGGGGCATGGCCGTGGCTGGGACACTGCCGGGAGCATAGCCGGGGTCGGGGGGACTGTGCACTCCAGGCCGCCAGCTGTCGGTGCGGCCAGGGATTTAATTGGGCCTATGGGGCCTAATGCGCCTACCCGAGGCCTCGGCCTGCCACGTCCGGGGCATACGCTTGCTGGGGCCCTGCCGGGAGCATCGCGGGGGCGGTGGGATGCTCCGGGCCGGAGGTCCCTTGACGGTGGCGGGGAATTAATCGAGGCCGGTAAAGGCGCCTACCCGAAGGCCTCAAGTCCTAAGGCGACTGCCGGGGCAATACCGCTGTGGCCTGGGGCCCGCCGGGAGCATCGCGGGGGCGCGGGTATTGATCCGGGCCGGAGCCTGGTCGAGCTGGGAATTAATTGAGGCCGACCGCCTAGGCTCCGAGGCCTTACAGGACCCGGCCGCGATCCTGCACTCCTGTGTACCCTGCGTGGCCTGGCTGGGTCTCCGACCGGAGCCCTCGCTGGGGAGCGAGTGGGATTTCTTAGCTGCGTGCGAGGCCTGATCAGGGGCGGCGGGGAATTAATTGAGGACCGAGGCCTGAGCCTACCCAGGCCTCAGGCCTGGCCGCGACCGGGCATGCCGCGTGGCTGGGGCCCCGGCCGGGAGCACATTACCACCGGGAGGCCTGGACCGGGGCCAGGGGCCGTGTACGCCGAGAGCCGTGAGTTTGGTGACGGGGCTGTGAGATCTAATAACAGGCTCTAAGGTGCTGATGCCTGGCCGGGGCCTTAGCCTCCGGTGTGTGAAGGGAAGAGTGGGGTGTTGCGGTTCGAGAACATGGCGGCCCATCGATTCGCGCCGCTTAACCTGGGGAAGCGCTCGGGGTCCGTCCCACGCTGATCCCTTGTGGTCTTTTTCGGCCTTGTTGCTTGGCTCAGCGCCGGGTTGCAGTCTTCTCTTCTGTGCCGGGCCGCGCCGCCTGCTGGATGGAGGGATCCTGGCTGAGACGGTCCTGGGTGCTCTGGATTCTTCCGCACGGAGGCCTCCCGACGGCTAACGTCAGCTGGCTCAATCAAATCGGGGGTCGCGGCAGGGCTGGCCACGACTCCATGGGTGCACTCTCATGGGAATACTTTGTCTTGCATCTTCAGCCGAGTATTCCTTCTATGATGGTGATGGGGGAGGCACTGGGTGGGCTGGGTATGACAAGGGTTTAGTGTGGCCGGCCTATCGGTATGCATCTTTATCTCTGGGCGCGCGACTCATGGAGAGGGGCTGATGGCAGTCGCGCGTTTCGAACAGAGGGTCAAGCACATGCATACTCCCTCTCGAATCCCACTCTTCTCCAGCACTCTGAGCTTCGCAATACTGTCCGAGATGCTTGAGGGTTAGGCAACAAGAGCGGACTGCTAGGAGGGGGACCTCCCTACACTCGTCTCCTCCGCTAGTGTGTCCAGGCAGAAGAAAGAGTACCCATCTCACTGCGTGCCCCAATGCTTTTAAACCATGGGGCGGCTCTGCATGCCGGCCCCCCCCTTTCCCTTTAGTTAACTACTCCAAAAAAGAGGGGCCAATCCCTCCTTCTGCATCCTTAAAATTAATAAACCCATAAATCCCTCCTCCAGTCTCCACCGCCCCTTTCTCTATTTGATTGGGCTATGTGGATGTCCATTTCCAGATTTGTGCTTAGTGTTGTAAAAAAAAAAAATCAAGCATCCTTCGCTGCAGTCCTGATATGACATGCTTATATCAGCCTGTGACGTGTGGTCGTCCCTATTGAGGTGACATGATGCTCGAAGCATCTGCTGCTCCTGATGTTTGAGTTAACAGCTCTGAGAGGCTAGGATAACCCTTCACGTTTTCGGCTTGATCTCTTAAAAACTACTGCTGATACATACTACAGTTACCCGGGATAGAGCAGACAAGGTGTTAACACTTACAGCTGTGAGCTCACCCTAAATCCTGTCAGACAAGATTTTGCACATGGCACAATTTATGGAGACGAAGTGGCATCATGCAGCCTTGTCTTTTTTACAAACTAAAGTCGCATAAATTTCTTATAAGTATAATAAGACAACAAATGTTCACCAACACCCCCCTCCACACCTTCTCTTCCCCCTTCACCCTCCATAATCTACACAACATACACCATGAAGAAAAATTAATGGTTACACCTATTAAAGACATTTACCACCTAGAGATGATGATTGTAAATCCGAGCACAGTGACAATGCAATGCCTGGTTGGTGTGCCTCCTTCTGGCAGATTGCCTTCTTTACTTCTTATGTCTTGATTTTTATGAAATCAAAGATTTACAAAAGCTAGCAAATTACCACTGAGGGGCCTCCATTGACATCTATGAAGTTCTAGAGGCCCCTCAGTGTCATTGCAAAACTTTTGTTTCGGTCAAAATAAATTCCTAATGAGAGCTACAAGAAAGGCAGTTCCTGCCAGAGGGATCACCAGTCGTATGTCTCAGTAGTGCTTGTTTATATCCTTCATCCTGTTGGAGATGGATTAAACTCACACCATTCTATGTTAGCACAGCAAAGTAAGATGGGCTTTTGGTATAGATGTCAGCAACTCACAATATAATGTATGAGCAGAGGGGTTGGGAGGCACTGGTGTTGGGCGTATGACTCCCCTGCCAACAACCAGTCATAACGATTTGGTTCAGTACAGACACTAACTTAAAGATCACCGACATCACTGTAGTAAACCTCTGCCTTCGCGGTGTCTTTGTGCGGCCAAGTCTCACGGCCAAGTATAGGTCATGTGTTTTCCCTGTAATCCATCATGTCCCGATGTAGATAGTGGGTGGCTCCAAACGGTGCACGGTCTGTGAGACTCAGGCGGCAAAGAATGCTAAAACTTAACAGAAAGGTCTAGTCTTCCTATTAGTTAGGAAAATCCATGTGACGTGATTTTCACCTTCATCATCACATCAGAAGTCAACGAATAAACAGAGTGACAAGGCCAACAGTGGTCACATGTGGTCACTGTACTAGGAACCTAGGACACTCCATTTTGCAAAACCAAAACACTGCACCACAAGGGTTGCAGCAGTCATGAATTGAAGACTGACGTTTTGAGGCCTACTTAACCTCAGGCAAAGCTAGCACTCATCTTACAGGGCAAAGTAGGTGGCACAACATGCTGGGTTTGCAGTCACTGACTACAAAGCGGGCCAACGACACGCATTCCGCGCCGGTTACTACAAATAGGGTCGAGGTTTTGTAGTTCTGTAAGATTGAATTTGTATGTAGGTCGGAACATGTAATATAATTTAATCACTTGTAAGCCTCAGCCATAAACTGTTTGGTGTCGGGTAAGACAATGGGATTTTTAAAACAGGTTGGGTTGCCCTCATAGACAACCGAGGATTAACAATGACTTCATAAGACAGACATCCTGTGATAACTGTACAGCTGATTATGTTGCTAGCCTAGGACTAAATTATGATAACTAAAAAAAATATAAAAATAAACAAAAAAAATATAAAGAGATAAAAATATATTAAATACAAAAAAGTTCGTCTTGTGCACACTATCAGATTTCCAAACTGATATTATATCAGTACGCATGCTGTGTGGAGTGAGGGCGGCCATCTTCCACCTACCTCACCTCGGCAAGCAGAAGTTTCAGGGTTTACCAAGGGACGAGGTATCCTACCTAGAATTCATTATCCAGTATGGGCAGGATATGCAACTATTTTTTATTTCCCCTGCTCCTTCCACCATCCTCCTGGTAGGTGGAATCTGGAGGTCCCCTTGTATGCTGACCGGAGATCAAGTACAACTATATAGTTCAAACTGCTGTGTTATCTTTTTACATGGAATCTACCTTATAGTAAGTGCGTCACACAATGAAACAGACCTACCCTGGGGTGGGCGCTCATACCATGGAGGAGCATCGTTCGGGCCCCAGGTACTTCCTGTACAATCAGGTGATGGATCAAATGGCATGAACGAGGGCTGACAACCAGGATCCTTTGAGCTAAGAAAATAGCAAATTCACAGTGGATATGGCCTCTCAGTCCCTGGGTTTGGATGATGCCATCTAAATGGTCAATAACATTTACAGTTTCAAGCGGGCTAGTACGTCGATTTTCACGAGCGATTGGCTCTTATTAAACAGGCTGTTCGCCGTTAATTATTGGCTGGAGGCTCCAGCTGTTGTACAAGGGGTTACAATAGGTGGAAGCAAAAATATGTATCGTAATTGTCCAAAAATCTCCGACTTCCCTACAAATTGTTCAGGTAAAGTAGGATTCAGAAAAAGTATGATGTCTCACTTGCACTAAGTCGTTCTACAAACGAATGTCAAAAGTTTGAAGAGACATGTCAATGGTCTGTGGATGAATACAGGAGAGGCGGACCCCAGCGAAGTGGAAGGTGCGAAGCCATCATGAACGGCATGGAGGGGGAGCCAAATAGCAAGGTAAGGAGGAAGTTGCTACAGGAGAAGAACGAAAGCGGTGGAGTACACACGGCGAGGACGCCACTTGTGGAGAAATCCTGGGGGGATTCCCCGCTGCCCTTTATGGTGGGTTGGTGCATGGGGGGATTCCGCCTGCCCTTTAGGTGGTTTTGGTTGATGGGTTTTGGGTGACTAGAGGGGTGTAGTGTGTTTGGGCACTTGGTAGGTGGGGAGTTTCGTAGAAGAAGGGGATTGGGTTGGAGAAGGGGCTATATGCTTCATGGCAGTTAGGTGGTCCTTTGGGAGTTTGGGTGGCATGACAAACGGGATCTGGTGGCCCTGTTAATAATTTATTGGTGGTTAAGGCGGGTTTTGGGCTCCTGAATGGGGCGGTGTCATATAGGTATATCACCCTTATATTTTTTTTGGTTTTGGATGGGGGGGGGAAAGAAGGAAAGGGTAGGATGGGTGGAAAGAGAAAGGGGAATGGGGGGAGAATGTTTGATCTTTGGATACGCCGCTTACCCCAACCCCCTATTCTGGCCCCCATAATGTCACTTACTCCTAGAAATGTGCATCTCCGGTATGGATGATGTAAATCTATTGTGATGTGTGTAACTAAGAGGCGAGTGAAGGGAAATTATCATGGCTTACTTTTGTTTTAGCCATCATCAGGGGAATTTTTCGTGTCCTAGAACTGAGTAAGCTGTGGGGGTAAGGCAAGTGCGGAAGCCACAAGGGTGCGCCTAAGTTTGTAGCAACGGAAGGACCTGCTTACCGTTTGTTTCTAATTTTGTAATGATTGGAAGTATATTTCGAAAGGGATTTAATGTTTGTCTGTTTTTACTTCGCAAATCCTCCCGAATTAGAGTGGGGTGTTGGTGACTTGAAGGGAATTTTGGAAGATCATTATGGGGACGAGTGGGAGATAATGAAAGGGTAGGTTATAGGCATGTACGCTTAATTGGCTGAAGTGGTGGGGTAACAAGATCTGTAGACATTGCCTGGGTCAGCGAAACATCAGGGATAAGTAATATAGAAACTATTGTACAATGCGTTTAAGCCTCTTTGCAAGTCAAAACTTTGCTGTTATGCAACCTTAGGTGGGGATTATAGAGACACTGAAGTGCTTCAACATTTGGTGAGTTGCTGCGACTTTTTGTTTCTATGTGTATGGGGATCATATTAAATAGGCGACTGAGCGCTAACGTATGGGTATGAAGAAAGGCCCGCTCCCCCATAAGAAACATCGGTTACAGTGTGGTGTCTTCCGCCTCTGACGGTCAGGTGTCTGAACTATTGCAGGCTATAGGCACATGCAACAGAAAACCAAAAATCCCCTATAATATGGCAGCCTCTCCAACAGTTATATACCAGAATACCAAAAAAGAACGAATAGCGGCAGAAATCTTCAATATAATACAAAATATGGTAATATTCTTATTTGGTGAAAGGACCTAATCAAATATAACTATATAAACACCTCAATCGGAAAGAAAAGAAATGGAAGATAAAACAGGGTAGGGAGGGACACAAGGAGCGCCAAAACAAAAAGGGAAAGGGCAACACATGGACCAGGGTACCCTCGGGCAGGCCAGAGTGCCAATAAAATAGGAAAAACTCACCAATTAATGTCTCAAAGTGGGTAGACTCAAATGCATAGGGTGGGCAAAAGGGGCAGTAGTGCAAATGTAAACTCTATGTAAACTCATATCTCAACACGGGAGGGTACACAAAAAGGAAGGTCCAGCGTGTATGTAATGAAGATATCAAAACTATTGCACCCGTTCATCCCGACATCAGAATGGACATACACGAAAGGGCAAAGAAATTCAGGGGCCAGCCAAAGGTGATACACCCCAATACGCGCGTTTCGCACGAATGGCATGCGAGAGATCTAACACTTGGACCATAGTGGGGGGCATTGGACTAATGGGCCCGATGCGCGAGTTATCCCGACGAGTTGCCTCTCGAAGTGGCCCGAGGTGACGGCCGTGCTTTTGTTACATGAATAGGCCGAAAAAATACCGGTATGGTGGAAACGCAAAACGCAGCTGAAGAGTGTGAGAGAACGACCAAATCGGGCCGGGCATCGCAATAAGGAAGAGCACACAGACAATCGGGGGGTCGTGGCCTGACGAAACCGACGTATTCGAAAAACCGCCGGCATTTAAAAGGAACCTGAAATCATGTGTCGCGAAATGGGGAGCGCTCCCTTCATGCGCTTCTAGGGGATGTGCATTCCGGGGCGTATAAAAAAAAAAAGATTATGTCGGGGTGTCCGCGCCACCATTGATGGACGTGCGGACAGAATCTTACCATGTCTCACTAGTTGAAATCCCAGCGCCGAGACCCGAATCGGCAGATGACGCGCCGCTGGATCGCGATATTGGCCTGGTACGTAATGTTCCCCATGAAGTCTAAAAGTTTTTACGATATTATTTGGCGCCTGGACTGACAGGGTAAAGCCCTTGGCTCACGGTGGTGCGGTCCTGTTCCTCGTGGTGGCTAAACTTGGTGTTCCCCTACGAGACTGTAGGCTTATAAATGGGGTCTTGCTGTCCCATGTTGAGGGTTTTTATGGTGTATATTATTACTTTTCAAGATAAGATAATATACATAAATTTTGGGATATATGTGGAAGTGGTCCTGCCGCTTCTGCGTTCTTTTTGGTCCTATAAGCAAGGCATGCACGACCCGCATTCAGACCCATCCACACAAGGTGGACAGGGAAAAAGAGTCACTGAAAGACTATTTCTGATGTGTACATTCAAGAAGTGTTGTTGATTATTGAGGACGTTGTCGAACTAGAAACTAGCACACAAGCGCTGGATAAAATCTGCTCACCCAGCAAGGGTTCCAGGAATGTAGTTAATGAGAGATGCCCTGGGGCGCTCTCTAATACAAAGACGAATAAAGAACTATGCTCATCTATGCACACAATCCCCCCAGATAGACCTTCATGAACACAATAAGCCGAAGAAAAAAAAAGACCTGTCGTCACGATAAGGGGAAAGATGGGTTCTTATAGAGAGGCTCCCGATCTGGGCAGAGTCCGCTCATTCATGGTAATTACATGAATCACGCACGTAGTAATGAAAATTGAGCACCATAAAATATTATGTTGGACGGAGCGGGATGTATATTTGGTAACCACAAGCAGTGTGCCTCAAAGGTTGAGCACCCCTGTACGGTCAAGGCTTGTTCAGCTGGTCAGACACACTAAAAAGATTAGGTAAAATCTGTAGGGTTACTAGGGGCTTGGTCCGACTTAGTGGACCGTGGACCGATTAAAATGAATAAAGGGACAACAACCACACATCACGGTGATAATGGCCTGGATAAATCTTTGCTACTACTGGAGTAAAATATCCGTACCGTGGGTTCCTCCTTGCAAGATGTGATGGTAGGAGGTCTAGCTGGAGGATGGTGGGACTTATCTTGCGTTACAATATTTTGGATGTAGAACAAAGTAAAAAGATTCAATTAAATAAAGAAAGTTCCTATCTGGAAATCAAAGGTCCACCACGAAGGAAATTGTAGTCTTTAAACATATCAGGTGTAGTCTAAGGGAACGCTCCAGCTGGAACCATAAAAGAAAATCTGAGTAAACGAAGGCCTCAAACAGGTCGAAATCCACCTATGGAACCCTTGAGCTTGGTGGGATGGACCAAAATCTCTGAGGAGCTTCCAGCACCTTGTTGTATCTATGCCACGAAGAATTGAGGCAGTTCTGAAGGCAAAAGGGGGTCCAACCCGTTACTAGCATGGTGTACCTAATAAAGTGGCCGGTGAGTGTATATATTCATTGCAAAAGTTGTAATTTTGAGATATTCCTCTTTGGCTCTGTTCACATCTGTGTTATAGCCCCTTCAGGAGCTTCGGACACAGATTCCATTCTAAATAAGGTCAAACACCATGATGGACACATATTTCAAAAATGTCTTGTCTTCTGGTGTAGGTTTCTGGATCTTTAATGATGTGTTCATCAAAGATAATAATCTATAATAGCATCATTATTATTAATTACTATTATCTTTGAATCCTCTTGGTGGTTGTTGTCTTCCGTAAAGTTGAAGAATATTCCTGACACATCCAAGGATCCTATCATATACATACCGTCTACATTTTTGGATAAACTCATGTCCCTCTGGCAAATCCATGAATCTCTCTTGGATTTCTGCTGTATAAGAGCCTCAAGATTATTAGCTCTATGCAAGGGGAATTATCTGTGTGGGTGAAATCTGTGGGTTCTTTTTCCCATTGGGAACACCCCGCACTTAATTTCTTATGAAAATTCGGAATTAGTTAACAAAACCTAGATATCCAATTGTGAATTTTATACAGTAAAAAGTGCACAATGTTGGCTTACTTCATTTAAAGAGGACCCTCACCACCTCACACATGTGGTGATTAATATATGAAAATATATCAGATCCTACATAGTTGCCCACAAGGTTGCAGAGATATCAGTCCCAGTATCTGACCATTGTAATCCTCTCCACTGTCAGAGAGAAGGCGCTGGAGTGGAGGTACTGTGCCTGATATCTCTGTAATTGTGGGGGCTAAAGAGAAGATTTATAGAGTCCCTGAATCTGTTAAGGGGCAGATATAATATGATATATTCATCACCACATGTGTGAGGTGGTGAAAGGTCCTCTTTAAATAATAATAATCACTATTTAGGACGCATCTACAAGTAAAATGAAGGTGACTTTAGACAATGTCAAGAAGTTTATAAACACTTTTCAAAAACAGCTCCTCTCCTGACCATGGTGTGTGCTGGTATTACAGCTCAATCCATGTCTATACAGATGAGCTACAATACCAGCACATACCATGGTCAGGGGCGCCGCTGTTTTTGGAAGAAAGAAGCCTTATTTTTCAACCTTCGGACAAGGCCTTACATTTTAAATCATGATTCCTGCCCTGCTTCTGCTATTCCACCTGCAATGATGGTTTATAACCACAATCACTGTAGAAATATACAAAAAATAATCCACAGATATACGGCCACTTACCCCATCACAAGAGCATACTTTCATGAACATCCAACCACATTTATACAGTTCTGTCTGCATAATGTCAAATGGCTGTCTAAAAAAAAGTCATGCTTGATGCTAAGGGAGCTGCCTTACAAGATAGCTAAGAGGCAATGGGACACATTTACTTACCAGGTCCCTGGACAATCCCCGATCGATGCATGTAAGTGATTGGCTTGCAACACAAATTGCTTTATTAAATCCCGCACGTAGTCCGAATCTGTCGATCGTCCGATGGCCTGCCCCCTGATTTGTGTCGCATGAAAGCCGGCGCCGATGCGCCAAAATCCAATCGCATTCGCCAAAAACCATTTCTAAATGGGGCGCACATCCGAAATCGTCGGGTATTCCAATGTTAGTGTGGACCATGGACCCTTAGTAAATGATCCCCAATGTTTTCCTTATCTCATCCTGGATAACTTATTTGCATATTTCCCAGAATCCCCACTTTTTTTTACACAATCACTTTCCAAAATACATGATTTGGGGCTTGTACGCAATCATTTGTGTGTATTTCGGGGCCATATATCTGTCCACCATATTGAGAACTTACCTTGCATCCTGTATACTTTTTACTTTAGGTGGACCGTTGCCACAAAATTCTATATTCCTGTGCAAATTTGAGAGATTGGCTTGAAGAAGTTTAGCTGTATATGTTTGTGTTTTTTTGTTGCTTTTTTCCTATTCCTTGTACTTGGATTTGCACATAGCTATTAGAGCAGTCTTACGATATATAAGCCATAGGAACCAGCGGCAGGTAGACGGTGTTTGCTTTAGAAAGAATGTTACGTTTCTGCAAAGTACAAAGCGCTCTTCCATAAAATGAAGATACCTCAGTCTCTCGTCTCATTCCCATAGGACTTTATCAGATCGGAATGACAATCGCTGAAACCAGGGCAGATTCCGGACATAAATGTTTCAGATAAATGGAAATAAAGATCCTTTTCAATCTTCTAAAGCTTGTAGCGGAAGAGATGTTATCCGTAATCAATAGGTTGTAAATGAAATAACATTTTTACTGTGGTAATATTGCTGACAACAAGTCTCCCAAATGATAGCTTCATTTATCTTGCGAATTGTTTCAAACATTAACCCCATAAAGTCTACCATAAACCCCTTGTAAAACTATAAGCAAACATGTTATCTGGATAGAAGGTGGTGTGTGTGTTTTAAGGTCACAATGACAAGTGATGGATTTCTGAACCTATAAAGGGGATTGGTTATGGACCCAGTTTAGATCTCAGGTAATACAATATAACATCCGTAATATTACACTGGTCCATACAGTCCGAATAGTCCTTCAATTTCTGAAATTATGAAACGTGTCATGTTCTCCACTAGAAACATTCTCATCACTTCTTCCGGCTGGAAAACCTAGCCCTTAGCTTCCTCCTTTAACAAAAAGGTTCAAGATTAGTTTACTCTAATTAAAATGATTAAGGGCTATCCATTCCATAGTTACCTAACAGCTTTTATGGAGGGCTTCATGAAAGCTTTGGTTGGTTGCATCACAATAATTAGGTTTTGTAGAACTTCACTCTCCAGAGGAACATCATTACAAGAACGTTAGGGTTGGAGAGTTGGTCTGGAGGTGGCCATCGACACAACAATAAAGTTGGCCAATGGCAGCTACAATCTTATGTGTAGGGATGACTCTCTTCGGACACACTGTGATGGCAGAAACAAGTATTGAACATGTTGAATTTCAACGTGTGAGCTACCACCAAAGGTGTCTGAAAACATTGTACCCTCCTCAACCTTTTGAGGAGATCATATATGCGTACAGAGGGGTCAGCAAGAATAGATGATGGCTAATCACTTGTACACTGTTTAAAGGGGTTTTCCCAGTATCAAGTTAACTGATCGTGGAACCACCACAGATCACAAGTGAGACCTCTTGTGACTTGTGAGTGGAGCAGCCGACCGCACATGGCCCAATAATCTCTATTGAGCTGATGGAGATAGCCAATCGCCAATCTCCGTCGGCTCCATAGACATGACCGGGGAAGCAAAAAGGGATCAGACTAGGGTACATAAGACCCCTAGTTCTTGTGATCTGTGGGGGTCCCATCACTGAGATCCCCACGGATCAGCAAGTTAGTAACATTGTAACTATTAAAACCCAATTTTCCAACATTCTATAGGGGCCTTAGTGGCCTTTGAATAACATATGAGCAAATTATGAAGATCATCAAGTTTAAGAGCCTAATAAATATATTACTTAGGGATATGTCCACATAGAGAAGAACATGTGGGATCCCGAGTGTTATAGGACAGGGCAGGTGTGACCACATTGATTTTTCTGTAATTATGGGCCATGAACAGCTCAAGCCATAAAATTGTGGTGCAGGTTCACGTCGGGTCAGATCCTGCTGAGACTTTGCCCTCTCATGTATAGCTCATACCTCTGGCAGAAGGACAAGAAATGACATCACATCATGGGAGGCCATGGAATGGTAGAAAATATATCACATGAATGTAGATGCTTTGGATACTGACAGTACAGTCTCAAGTAGACTCTGAAGGAACTAAAATGTGCAGGAATGAGGCACAAATACCAGTCTAGCACTAGTAATTATGGACAATTGATGACTTGGGGTTTTATGTCATGACGAATACATGGCATGCAAGAAGCCACCTGTGGACTATAGGGTGGGTCTTCTCAAAGTTTTTCAACCAGCTTCCACTATTGACCCCAGAAACTAAATTGTGAAGGAGATCAGTCATTCCCCATTACATTGATAGATCAAACCAGTCTTTTGAGGGTGCCCATATACATTAGAACATAGTTCAGCTGAAACTGCCAATGAGGATGGGACTGTACAGCTACCTAATATATATGGGAGATTACTGATGCTTCCCCAATAGATGTAGTGAGTGCATTAGACAATTTTGGCAAATTGAAGTTTATTAACCCCTATGGGACTCAGCCTATTTTGGGCTTTAGAACACAACCCCATTTTTCAAATCACTATAAGTGGTTATAGCTTTGGAACGATATAAGATATCCAGGGGATTTTGAGATTGTTTTCTCGTGACACATTGTACTTCAAATTAGTTTAAAATTTGGATGATATCTTTTGTGTTTAGTAATGAAGAAAAACCTAAATTTGGCAAAAATTTGGTAAAATTCTTTACTTTCAACATCCTAAATTCTCTACTTTTGGTGCAGATGGTCATAGCACCCAAATAAATTCATAACTTACATTTCCCAAATGTCTGCTTTATGTTGGATGTTTTTTTAAGATTCCACATATTTTACTAGAATGTTATGAGGCTCAGAATTTGTGTGGCATTTTTCTCATTTTTTGTAAAATCACCTAAACTCGTATTTAGATGGACCTGCTCAACTTCTAATTAACTGTGAGAGGCCTAAATAATAGCGAGACTCGTAAATTACCCAATTATGTAAACTGCACCCCTCAACGTATGAAAAACCACTTTTAAGAAGTTTGTTAACCCTTTAGGTGTTTATAGGGGTTAAAACAAAATGGAGGTGCAATCTACAAATTATAAGATTTTTGACAATACATTCATTTTGGGTGGAAAATTAAACATTTACAATGGATTAAATGAAAAAAGGCTCCACAAAGTTTGATACCCAATTTCTCCCGAGTACACGGATACCCCATATGTGGTGGTGTACCGTGCCGGTCCAGTAACGATTCTGTTTTATTATACAGATTGTTACGGAAGCGGAAATACCAAATATGTAGGGGGGGGGTTGTGTTTTTGTGTTTTTTATACTTTATAAAGTGTTTTTATGGAAAATTGACATTTTAGGGGCTTATATTTTTATGTATTTATTTTTTATTTATTCTAATGTGTAAACTTTAGTGTTTTTAACTTTTTTTTACTTTTCCATACTTGAACTTGAACCAGCAAAGCTCTGTAATAGATATACTGGTTTGGCTTTTATCCCGCATCATGTTGTTAGGCTTCTTGAAAGTCATGCTTAATATCAAAGGGGCTGTCTTACAGGGTAGCAAAAGAAGGCAATATTTTTCTTATCCCATCCTTTACATTGTATTTGCATATTTCCCAGGACCTCCTAAAGAATTGGAGAAAGAAGTTTTTTTTTGCATCAGCTTACAATTTAATAGGTATAATAAAAAAAGTTAAAATTATGTATTGTACATAAAGTTTTATGAGCCTTCCCCAGTTTGTTACTGTATTTGTGCATTTAATTGTAATTAGAGGAATTGTAGTTACAGGCAGTCCCCGGGTTACGTACAAGTTAGGGTCTGTAGGTTTGTTCTTAAGTTGAATTTGTATGTATGTCGGAACTGTATATTTTATCATTGTAATCCCAGCCAGAACTTTTTTGGTCTCTATGACAATTGGAATTTAAGAATGTTGGGTTGTCATAAGAATCAGGATTAACACTAAATCTTCATTACAGACACCTGTGATAACTGTTACAGCTGATTATTGTAGCCTAGGACTAAAGCACAATAAATTACCAATATCCAAAGGTCCGTTTGTAACTAGGGGTCGTATGTAAGTCGAGTGTTCTTAAGTAGGGGACCGCCTGTATATGAAAGGATCAAGTTCTGAGATGGAGAAAACGGAGAAGAAAGTGTATGTTGAGTTGGAATAAGGTAATGTGAAAAACTTAACTACATACAGTACATTTATATTTACGGCAAGAATATAGATTTGTCTATATGCTTGTCCAATGAAATACATTCTACAGAACTAGTGCAGCTTGAGAAAATTCTTAGAGATGGGAGTGGAAGATTCAGATTATGTTAATCTTAGAACATTGGTAAAAACAAGGGGAATGGGTAGGTTTATGGCCACTGTATTCTATAGGGGATGGCTTACCGATGCAATGCTGCCAAAAAGTAGTAGTGCCAAAAAGTACAAAAAGGAGGGGAGAATGGAGTAGACCCCCAGCCCCGTCAGCACCTACTAGATGCAAGAGCCAAAATCCAAATGGTGACTGATTTTAGGAACTCATCACTAACAATTATGTTTTATGAATTTGGAAGCACCATTTGGATTTTGGCTCATATAGTAGTGGTGGCATCATTGTAGAGGTTGGAAATTAGACTAAGTCTGGTATGTGGAATATATTATAGAGGGGAGAATTTAGTTTCTTGAAGACCAAATAGTAGGGAGATACAAGATGAGAATGTATCAGTGGTTTTTTAGAAATTTTATGGTGATCATTGGGATCGGGTTCAGCATCAAAGCGTCAAAAGTCTAACATGTGTAATGGAGCCACCACCTTTTAGGTTTTGTTTTCCGTTTTACAGAGTCCTTTGGACCCTATAAGACACCTTCTACCTCTGTCCTCTGTGTAACTACACCCCTGACAACAATCATATAGTATAATTCCCTGACTTCTGAACATTTCATAGCTTGTTTCTTTCAGTTGCATAGATGAGAGCACCAGAACCTGGTGTAAAGGGTCAATACCAACCATCAAGATGATCTTGGCTTAACCCTTTTCTTCAATATGGTATAGGATGAGACAGTGCATGAAAAAGGTGGCAGAGGTCAGGAGGGTAACACCAAGGATGAAATACTTTCATCTATTGTGATGGGGTTAACAGGCTCTCCTCAGGGAGCCCGGGGCCCAAGATTAATTACGTGTTGCGGTTGGTGCACCATTGTTTTCTCGTAAAGAAGAAATCCCTGAGGATGACTTGAGGCACAGAAGAGACTCACGGTTCACACAGTAGATATCAGAGTCGGGAGACAGACTCATTGAGGACACACACCCTCCCGCCATATTTATCTTAGAAATTAATTGATTGCTAGACATGAAGAAAACACAAGTCACGATGATGAAGCTGCTCTGGTTTTGGGTGGAGATCATGGTGATCTATCAATCATGGTACATTGCTGTCTTCTTACATAAGAGGCTATATTTTATATTATATCCCTTATCGGTGTCAACCTGCTCCTCAAGACGCCACAAATTGAAAGAAAATGTCTGCATTATGTATAAGCCGTATCTAACAATGTAAATTATTTCCCCAATTACTCGGCAAGTGATGCCAGTGGGATTACTTATTGTTTTTATCATCGCGTTTTACACGGAGAGCGTCGCGGTGGGTGGTGATAGGAGATATCTCTGCGTGATGGAATGTGACTTAGTATAATATGACAATCCACATCACATTTATTCTTATGAATTATGTACAGTAAAGGGAGAAGAAGGATTTGTATATACAGTTTGTATTTGTGAACATGCATACTGGGTCAATCTCTATTCTCGGCTTAAGATTGCAAGATTGCCATGTTTTTGAATATTTTACGCTAAGATGATTCAGTACATTACAATACAATATCACATAGTGGTGGTAACAGAAAAGATAATGGGGGTCATTTACTAAGGGCCCGAATTGCTTTTTTTTGCGAGGTTTCCCGAATTTTCCGATTTGCGCCGAATTGGGTTTTTGGCGCACGCGATCGGATTGTGGCGCTTCGGGGCCGGCATGCATGCAAAGGAAATCGGGGGCCATTGCCGTTGGAAAACCAGACGGATTCGGAAAAATCGCTGTATTTTATAAAAAAAGTGTCGCTTGACACACACTTACCTGCACCAAGAAATAGAAGGTGAACTCCGGTGAACTCCAGCGGACCTCGGATCACCAGCGACACCAAGTGGATATCGGTGCACGGACCTTAGTGAATCCCGGCCGAACCCGAATCAGCGTCGGAGAACTTGCCGCTGGAACGCGACTGGACCGGGTAAGTAAATCTTCCCCAATGTTGTTAGATAGATGCTGCAGACTCTGTCCTGATTTCGTAAGCTGAAAGAGTTTTAGAGTAACCAGATTTTTTTGTCGCGCTGCTAGTTAGAAAAGATATTGTTGGTACAATTTGTAGACAGTTGCGATTTCTGTTGTTAGTGTAACACAAAACTATAACTATGATATTTTACAGTAACAAATTTATTTAACAGTACTTGTGCTCAGAGTTTATGGATAAAACAGATATAACAAATTATTGAGGACAATAATTATTAGTCTGGAATCACTTCCTACATATGGTACTAGAATCACCTTCTTGGGGAATGGAGGATGTGGCCCATCTGTTCGCTTTCAAACTGTGGTTTCTGGACCTTAAGAGGACCTTTAAAGGTCCTGAAATGGCTCTTATGTACATGTGTATTGGGAGAAGGAACAGATGTACAAGAATTTCATGAGTGAAGGCCCTTCTCGGACTAAAATTTGGTGGGTAGTTTGGATGCCCCTGGGCCCCCTAGAAAGCTTGGGCCCTGGGCTACCGCTCAAACCAGCTATATTATAATCCATTGCTGAGCTGACTCCATTAAAATGTATGTGTAATGTAGTTATTGTGACACATCTGGCATTACTAGTAGGATTATTTCAATCTCATAAATAGGATATATCAGTAGGATTTACAATTTGCAGTAATCTATCTTTAACAAAACTGAGAATTTTAGGTTTTCTATACCAGTATAATACCAGGTTTCATCTCATTTTCTAATCCAGTCTGGGGAGATTGGGCAGAGTTTGTTCTCTTGTGTTATTTTCAATAGGATCTCTCCATGAATCCCACCCATATGTACAACCATATGTAGACATATGCTTCCTGCCAGCACCACTATGGAATATTCACAATTCTGATACTTTCAGCTAAACTCACATACATTTCATTGGACACATTTTATGTTGATCGCTCATTATTTATACTGCATATTCCATGGACTATTATCAGTCTGTTCTGTAACTTTCATTCTTATTTCAACCAAAGGCAATCTCCGGTAATTCTCTAAAACTCTGCAATTAAACATCATTAATCCAACATATCAGATCTCTAGGCTGCGCCCAGAACATGGCCGCCTTCTTGGATTGAGGACAAGTTGTCATGTAGGATATCAACGATGGATTGTATTAGAACTAGATTGCCACCATCATATTTGTAATATCTCTTGCGGGTCAGAGGTTATCAACCCAATTTCTCCAGAAATTCTGATGAGGTTTCATCCGACGGTTTTATACAGCGTCTATATCAGCTCTGTGTTCAGCACCATGGACAATACATTAAACACATCAAATGTGCTGATAACATGTGAACCTCAAGAGATATTGCAAATCTGATCACGACAATCGGTTTCTGAGACAATTTTGGTCTTCTTTGATATGTTACATGATCACCGAATCATTGGAAAAACTTTCCCTTGATCCAATATGGTGGCTTTTTACGATGGCGGCCATGTTCCAGAAACAGGCTAACCCATTATTTTCTGGGATATTGAGATATGTCATTTTCCATTTTGTTTATGAATAGAGAAAGTGTCCTAAGAAAATTGACTCTTGACCCTTTATACATCAATAGATCATGTCAATAATCCCAATAATCCTAAAAGTCGTATAATGTAGTACTGTTTTCCAGTCCAACATTTGGCAACAATCAAAACTGCCTGACAATCTTCCCATTCAGATTTAAAGGCGTTGGACACTTTACAGTATTTTATTGCGGTAGCAGGACTCGCAGCCGCAGCTTATCTCACATTCACATTAAATGAATACAAGATGTTGAAGGTGCAAATTTATTACAATCTTAATCTTTGCTGGAAGGCTTCCTGATCTCCGCAGTAGTTAAAGGTTACAATCTCGCTCATTTGTTATGCTTCGTTCAGTTCTCTTATCTGACTTTAATCACCCAAGGGGCTGAATTGCCCTTCCTTATAAAGATATTGAAACCAGTTGACTTCGCAGCAAGATAACAAATGTTTTTTTGTACATTTTTTTTAATGTTTTCTACTGTTCTGTTCTTTTTTTATTTACTTTTTTTCACGTAAATTAAATTTAATATTTACCGATTTAACCGATGGTTACAATTATTTTCCCATACTGTAATATTGGATTTCCTGTGTATCACTACATTTAATAACTATTCAGGTTTTAGTGTTTTTACCCGTAACTTTTTGGGTCTGCTCATCACAAATTAGTAGTACACATTAACAACTAAAGCTTATTACCGACACCGGTGATAACTGTTATAGCTGGTTAATTGTAGCCTAGGACTAGAAGTACAATAAATGACCACCCACATCCAGAGGTCCGTTTGCAACAGTGGTCGTATGTAAGCTCTAGTTTCTTAAGTAGGGACCGCCTGTACACAGAATCTTTTTGTTTAGATTCTCATTATTTAAAAGTGTCATCCATTAACGCGGCAAAATATTGGCCTTAACTCTTGAAGATACATACGATTATCATTTCTACAAACTAAAGAATAAAGAATTGGGCATAAAATATTCTGCATAATTTGTTTGATAATTACGAATTAGCACACTCGAACATGAGCTCTGATATTTTTTTATTTTTTTTTTTAGATTTCCAAATTAAGGTTTTTTTGACCTTTTTGTCATTATTCTTTTATTTCCCTTATTTTATATGTTGTGACTTAATTATGAAGGAATATTTATTTTAATGAAATCATGGTTTTTTTGTGTGTGTTTATGTGTACAGGTGGTCCCGCTACTTCAAGACCAGCGGCGACTTACATACGACCCCTATTACAACCGACCTCTGGATGTGGGAAATTTTTGTACTATTATTCTTAGGCTACATAATCAGTTGTTAAAACAGTTTCCACAGGTCTCTTAATTGAAGCTTTATTGTTTAATCCTGATTCTTATGACAGAACCCAACATTTTTAAAATCCAATTGTCACGAGAGACGCAAAAAATTTCTGGGCTGTGGTTTACAAGGCTAAAATTACGTTCTCTACTTACATACAACTTCAACTTAGGACAAAGCCGACAGACCCTTCTTTATGTACGCCTGGGACTGCCGTGTAGCTTGATTTATAACTCAAGGATTGTACCAATTTTGTGCAAGTTGATCGGTGCAGGCTTAACTGCTGGGCCCACGCCACTGATCACATAATGTTGACCCCCCCCCTCAGCTCTGGGCCCTTGCGCCTTGCCGTGGGTATGCCGCAGAGTTGTCAACCCGGCCCTGGCTGGTTTATAAAACACTAAACAAACTGAATATTATGTATTCCTAATATATGATACACAGGAAATCATTATTACACCTATGGAAAAATAATTGTACCAGTGGTAATCGGTAAATATATAATTTATTTACGATGAAAAATAAATAAATACAAAAGAGCAAACAAGTAAAAACATTTAAAAAAAGTAACAAAAAAACATTTTGTTATATTGCTGCGAAGAGTCAACTGGTTTCAATATCTTTATGAGGAAGGCAATTCAGCCCCTGAGTGATTCAAGTCAGATAAGATAACTGAACAAGCATACCACAATGAGCGAGAATTGTAACCTTTAACCTACTGGCGGATATCAGGTAATGCCTCCATCAAAATTAAGATTGTAATAAATTTTGCACCTTCACTCTTGTATCATTTAATGTTAATGTAGACAGGCTCGGCTGGCAGTCCGGCTACCGCAATAATAATACTAGGAACCACAAACATGACAAAACAGACTAAATGTATCTCATGGCAAAGCAGCGGCTGCAATTCGTTCTGAATAATGGGGGGATACATTATAAGGTGGGTGCCACACTTTGCACACCTCTATTTTTTGTCATTTTGTGTAAGTTGTGGGGGCCTGTATTAGGTACTTGATACCAATATACAGATACATAGCATATCTATTTATCAGTTCTGCTCCGCCTTGAATGTAAAGTAAGCCCCGTCTTTTACCTAGCCTCGCGCCAAGATTCTGCCATAAATTGGCACAGATTGGAGGTGTCATGTTGTGCTCTATTTCCAATGAACAATCGCGCCCTGCCAGATCTTATCTTATTTATTCACTCGGGCGTTGGCTAGTGTGTGAGTACAGATCCGTAGGCAAGGGCCACCAATCATATGTATCGCACTTTGCATAAGTCCCCCTACCCTCTACATACATGCTTGTCCCATACAAGTGTTGTGCCAATACATGTTACTGGTATTACACTACAAAACCACCACGAGAAATCCTGACTGTTTTCCATCCAGTGACTCTGCAGGTGACTGCGTCTTCTTCTCATCTTCTCCATTAGGCCTAACCCCATCTATGGTTCCTCTTTGTCCCTTAACATCTCTCCTCCAGGTTTTCCTGACTGCCTTATCCTCGCCTCGCTCCCGCCCCTACCACATCTCCCCCAACTGCTAAGCAGCCTCACCGCGCATTCACAGTGGCGGTCCTTTGGTCGTGCATTTAAAACAAAACCAGGAGCTCGGTATGACCTCACATGTGTTTTACTAGATAAGAAACAATTAGATCAAACGCGTGGTCGCTCCTCTAGTGTCATTTAACACGCTCCAATGAAATTGGCCCATAACCACCACCACAGTAATGTTCCCCCCACAGCCAACCCCCCGAATATGGTGGGGAGCCTCCAACGTGGACCACCCACACGTAGTATGTGCCCACACAGCCCCCCATAATAATGGTGCCCAAACAGGCCCCCCGTAGTAATGTGTTCCCACACATTCCCCCGAGTAATATGCTCCCCCACAGCCCCATAATGTCCCCCACACGCATAATAATGTCCCACCCAGCCCTCTTCAGTAATGTGTCCACAACAGTCCCCCCCGTAAGTAATGTGCCCGACACAGCCCCACGCTAATGTCCCCCCACACGCCCCCCAAGTCATGTGCCCACACAGCCCCCATGTAAGTATGAGAAATAGGGAAGGTTTCCCCTACCCACAGCCCCCAGTAAGTAATGTGCCCGACACAGCCCCCCATAATGTCCTCACACAGTTCCCCCAGTAAGTACATTGTCCTCCAAAGCCAGCCCCCCAGTAAGTAATTGTCCCACACAGCCCCCCATAGTAATGTCCCACACAGCAGCCCCCAGTTGTAGTATGGTCGCCTCAGCAGTGACGCCCCCCAGAAGTAATATTGCCTCACACAGCCCTCGCCATATAAGTTAATGTCCCCACAGCCCCCCAGTACGTAATTACTGTGCCTCAGACACAGCCTCCACTAAGCCTAATTGTCCTCACAACATCCGCCCCAGTAAGTAATGTGCCCACACCCGCCCATATAATGTCCCACAACATATAATCCTCACACAGGCGTGACCAGTATAGTTTGAATGTCCCTAGACAAACACCGGGACCCCCCAGTTTCCAATGTGCCGACCCACAGCCCCCCCGTAAGTACTTCCCACAACAGCCCCCCAGTAGTAGTGTGCCCGCCCGACACGCCCCTCATAACTACTTGCCCACACAGCCGGCCCCCCGTACTGTCCTCCAAGCAGTCCCCCAGTAAGTAATGTGCCGCCCACACAGCCCCCCCGTAAGTAATGTTCCCCCCACACCCCCCAGTAAGTAATGTGCCCACCACAGCCCCCCAGAAGAAAATACGTATTTGCTCCTACACCGCCCCCCATAAGTATGTGCCTCACACAGCCCCCCCAGTAAGTAATTCCCTCACACAGCCCCCCAGTAAGTAATGTGCCTCACCACAGCCCGCCAGTAAGTAATGTGGCCACACGAAGTCACCGCCCCACCGTAATAATGTCCTACACACACAGTCCGCCCCAGTATGTAATGTTTCCGCGTCACGCCCCCCCAGTAAGTAATGTGCCTCACACACCCCCCAGTAAAGTATGTCCTCACACAGCCCCCCCAGTAGTATGTGCCCCACACAGCCCCCCCAGTAAGTAATGTCCCCACAGCCCCCCAGTAGGACTGACACCCCCCGTAACGTAAGTTGTCCACACTACCCCCCCAGTAAGTAATGTTCACCTCACATGCCTCCCCAGTAAGTAATGTTGTCCCACACAGCCCCCCCAGTCTACGTATGTGTCCTCACAACACCGCCCAGACCCAGTAATAATGTCCCACCCAGCCCCCCCAGTAAGTAATGTGCCTCACACCCGCCCCCAGAAAGGAATGTGCCCACACACAGCCCCCCAGAAGTAATTGGCCCACACAGCCTGTTATGGTTGAGATCACATGACCTTCCACTTAATTTTATACAGGAATTCTGCTGTTGAGTAAAAGACAGGAGGCTTCACTTACATATCAATAAGTTGGAACAGAACTATAGGATGATGTGTAATTTCACCTATATCGCAGCCTACCCCCCACAACACTTACATTATAAAACATGAGGTAAATGTCCCAACCCTTTAAATCTGGATGATTGTCAGGCATTTTGATTGTTGCCAATTTTGGACTGGAAAACAGTACTAACATTATAACTTTTTGATTATGTGAGGATTATTGACAGGATCTATTGATGTATAAAGGCGGTCAGAGTCAATTTCTTAGGACACTTCTCTATTCAAAACAAATGAAAATGACATATCTCAATATCCCAGAAAATAATGTGTTAGCCTTTTCGGAACATGCCGCCATCTAAAAGTCCACCATATATTGGATCAAGGGAATTTTTTCCAATCGGTGACATGTACATATCCAAGAAACCAAATTGTCTCAAAACCAATTGTCGTATCAGATTTTCAATATCTCTTGAGTTCTGTTACCAGCACATTGATGTGTTTAATGTTGGTCCATGGTGCTAACACAGAGCTGATATAGACGCTGTATAAACTCTCGATGAACCTCATCAGAATTCTGGGAGAATTTGGGTTGATAACTCTCTGACCCCGCAAGAGATATTACAAATATGATGGTGGCACTCTGTTCTAATACATCCATCGTTGATATCCTACATGACAACTTTGTCCTCACATCCAAGAAGGCGTGCCAGTTCTGGGGAACAGCCTAGAATCTGATTGTGTTAACTTAATGATTGTAACAGAACAGACTGATAATAGAGTCCATGGAATATGCTGTATAAATAATGAGCGATCAACATAAAAGTGTCAATAAATGTATGTAGTTTAGCTGAAAGTATCAGAATTTGGAATATTCCATAGTGGTGGCTGGCCGGAAGCATATGTCTACATATGGTTGTACATAGTTGTGGGATTCATAGAGATCCTATTGAAATAACACAAGAGAACAAACTCTGCCAATCTCCCCAGCGGATTAGACAATGAGATGAAACTGGTATTACTGTTATAGAAAACCTAAAATTCTCAGTTTTGTTAAAGATAGATATACTGCAAATTGTAAATCCTACTGATATATCCTATTATGAGATGAACTAATCCTACTGTATGGCCAATTTGCACAATAACTAATTACACATGCATTTAATGGTCAGTCAGCCACATGGATATAATATAGCTGGTTTGAGGGTAGCCCAGGGCCCAAGCTTTTCTAGGTGGGCCCAGGGGCATCCAACACCCACCAAATTTTAGTCCGAGAAGGCCTTCACTCATGAATTCTTGTACATCTGTTCCTTCTCCCCAATCACATTGTACATAAGAGCCATTTCAGGACCTTTAAGGTCCTCTTAGGTCCAGAAACAACATGTTTTGAAGCGAACAGATGGGCCATCCTCCATTCTCCAAAAGGTGATGTCTAGACCATATGTAGGAAGTGGATTCCAGACTAAAATTATTGTCCTCAATATTTGTTATATCTGTTTTATCCATAAACTTGAGCAAAGTACGTTAAATAAATTTGTAAAACGTAAAATATCATATTATAGTTTTGTGTTAGACTAACAACATAATCGTCAACTGTCTACAAATGTACGTCAACATATCTTTTCTAACTAGGCAGGCGCTACAAAAAATCTGGTTACTCTAAAACTCTTTCAGCTTACGACATCATGACAGAGTCTGCCTGCATCTTCTAACAACATTGGGAAAGATTACTACGCCGTCCGCGTCGCGATCCAGCGGCGAGTTCTCTCCGACGCTGATTCGGGTTCGGCTGGATTCACTAAGGTCGCGTGCACCGATATCAACTTTGTGCGCTGGTGGATCCCGATGTCCGCTGGAGTTCACCGGAGTTCCCTTCTATTTCTTGTTGCGTAAGAAGTGTGTGTCGAATCACACTTTTTTTATAAGAATACTGCGATTTTTCTGCGAATCCTCTGGTTTTTCCAACGGCAACGGTCCCCGATTTCCGCTGGCTTGCATGCCGGTTGCCGGAAGCGCCACAATACGATGCGTGCGTCCAAAAACCTCATTCGCGCAAATCGAAAATTCGTGAACCTCGCAAAAAAAAGCATTCGTGCCCTTAGTCCGTGACTCCCCATTTCTTTCTGTTAGCCGCACCCCTCCCCTATGTGATCTTTATTGTAATTCTGAAATCATCTTAGGCGTAAAATATTCAAAAACATTTCCATCTTGGCATATTCAGGCCAGAATAGAGATTGACCGCAGTATGTCATTTCACAAAATACAAACTGTATATACAATCCTTCTTCTCCCTTTACTGTCATGATTCATAAAATAAATGTGAATCGTGGATTGTCAAATTATACTAAGTCACATTCCTCAGCTTCAGAGATATCTCTCACCCCCACCGGACGTCTCCTCCGTAAAACGCGATGATAGAAACAATAAGTAATCCCACTCCCCGCCCATTCGTGCCACGTCCCAACACCGACGGAGACGGTGACCAGAATGACCCGGCTGCTTGGTACGTTTTCGCCGTGCATTGTGGGTCGTCGCGTTCGCGGTCTGCACCAAAGAATTGCGTTAATGCTCATCGCTGTCGAAACGTACAAGCTTGTGTTCCATCGCCCGCCATGGCAGTGGAACGCAACGCACACACAAGTGGTCCTAACTCAAGCTATTCGATCACGCCACGGCATGGCTCGTGCGGCCAATGAGCTCTCCGCAGAGTAACGTCTGGGCCGCCGGATGGGAAGGCAAGCCACCGGAGAGACGTAGTTATAGGCGGCGAATAGAAGAAAACAAGGAAAGAGACCACACAGCGGGGGACTGCAACTCGATCTGCTTCAAACTTTTACAACAATCCGAACCAAAGCACCTATACTGCGAAAAACAAACAAAGAGACCACGGGCAATGCAGCGTGGCCGAGTAAGCTTGGGGGAAATAATTTACATTGTTAGATGCGGCTTATACATAATGCAGACATTTTCTTTCATTTGTGGGCGTTTGAGCGGGCAGGTTGACCTCCGATAAGGGATATAGTAATTAAACTATACCTCTTAGGTAGAAGACAGGCAATGTGCAATGATTGATATTATCACGTCCTATTCTCCCCCAAAACCTACAGTCTTCTCATCATTTGACTTGTGTTTTCTCTTGTCTAGCTAATCAATTAATTTCTAAGATGAATGCGGGAGTGTGTGTGTCCCAATAGTCTGTCTCCCGACCTATTCTACTGTGTGAACCGTGATCTCTTCTTGCCCTCAGTCATCCTCAGATTTTCTTCTTTACGAGAAACCATGGTGCAGCCAACCGGCAACACTGTATCTTAATCTTGGCCCCGGGCTCCCTGAGGAGAGTCCTGTTAACCCCCATCACAATAGATGAAATATTTCATCCTTGTGTTACCCTCCTGACGCTCTGCCACCTTTGTCATGCACTGTCTCATCCTATAGTCCATATTGAAGAAAAGGGTTAAGGCCAAGATCATCTTGATGGTTGTAGTGACTGCCTTTACACCAGTTCTGTGCTCTCATCTATCACTGAAAGAAACAAGCTATTAAAGTTCAGAGTCAGGGAATTATACTATATGTTGTTGTCAGGGTTGTAGTTACACAGAGGACGAGTAGAAGGTGTCCTTATAGGTCGCAAAGGACTCTGTAAAATCGAAAACAAAACCTAAAGGTGGTGGCTCGCATACACTTAGACTTTTACGTGCTTTGATGGCTGAATGAGCCGATCCCAATGATCACCATAAATTGTCTAAAAACCACGATTACGATTCTCATCTTGTATCCCCTACTATTTGGTCTTCAGAAACTAAATTCTCCCCTCTATAATATATTTCGGCACATACCAGACTAGTCTAATTTCCACGGCTCTACAGTTTTGATGGGTGCCACCGAACTACTATATGAGCCAAAATCCAATGGTCTTCCAAATTCATAAAACCAGAATGGTTAGTAGATGATTTCCTAAATGCAGTCACGCATTTGGATTTTGGCTCTTGTCATCGATTAGGGGTGACGGGGCAGGGGTTCTACTCCATTCCCCCAATGCACTTTTTGGACTTTTTGTCCCAACTCCGCACTACTACTTGTTGGCAGTCATTGCATCGTAAGCCTCCCCATAGAATAAGTGGCCAGACACCTACCCATTCCCCCTGTGTTTTTTACGTCAATGTTTCTATCATATTAACAAGATCTGAATTTCCACTCCCATCTCATAAATTTTCTCAAGCTGCACTAGTTCTGGTAGATGTATTTCATTGGACAAGCCTATAGCCATATCATATTCTTGCCGTAGATATAAATGTACTGTATGTGTTAAGTTATTTCATTTGCAACATTACCGGATTCCACTCACTTACACTTTCTTCTCTTTTGTGTCTCCTCTCAGAACGTTATCCTTTCATATACAGGCTCCCCCAGACTTAAGAACACTCGACTTCAGACCTACCCCTATTTAGCAACGGACCTCTTGATTGTTTATTTATTGTCTTTAGTCCCTAGGCTTACATCATACGTAAACAGTTATCAGCAGTTTCTGTACTTAAGATTTAGTGTTAATCCTGATTCTATTAAACCCAACATTCTTAAATCGCAATTGTCATAGAGATCCCCAAAGAAAGTTCTGGCTGGATACAATGATAAATATACAGTTCGCACATACATACAAATTCTACTTAAGACAACCCTACAGACCCTAACGTGTACGTAACGCCCGGGGACTGCCTGTAACTACAATTCCTCTAATTACAATTAAATGCACAAATACGGTAACAAACTTGGGGAAGGCGCATAAAACTTGTATGTACCATACATAATTTTTTGTTTTTTTTTTTTTCACTTTTTTTATTATAACCTAGTACTTGTAAGCTGATGCAAAAAAAAAAACTTCTTTCTCCAATTCGTAGGAGGTCCTGGGAAATATGCAAATACAATGTAAATGATGGGATAGAAAAAGTATTGCCTTCTTGGCTACCGCTGTAATAACACCCCTTTGGATATTAACATGACCTTTCAAGAAGGCCTCACAAGATGATTCGGGATAAAATCCAAACAGTATTCTATTACCGAGGCATTTCCTCTAACCGATTGTCATGCCAACAAATACAAAAGTTATGCATATGAAAAGATGGTGATCCTACAGGAACAAATTTTCTCAAATTAGTTTTGCATTCAGTACAATTGAATCATAATGACACAAAACCCCCACATATTGGTATCGGAGCTGTGTCCGTACCAATCTGTCTTATAAAACAGAATAATTATTAGATACGTGCAAAGTGAACCCCATAAAAAAAATCCCTCAAAAAAAACCGTCTCACCAAAGAAAGCTACTTTTTAATTAATAACCCTATAAAAACTCCTAGAGAAAGTGGATTAAAAATAAGAACACTAAAAAGTAACATCCTCTCGCAGAAAAATATCCTTTACCATATTTGCTGAGGCGACACACTCCACCCTTCCGCATATGAACGTTCAGTGCCTGCTAAACTTCACACATTTTTGCCAATTTACCGTACTGTTCGTTCAGTAAACATGGGAAACGAACTATCACATACTATGATAAATGAGTATTTTCGTATCGTTGTTGACCCATAAATAAACATATTATACGATTTTTATGTGATTTGACACGGCCAAAAAAAAAAAACCCTAAAAAAATCTTCCTAAAAATTGATGATTTCATTTCGGCCACCAACAAGATTAATAAAATCTCACCATTTACTAAATTGCCCCAAAATTACGTATCCAGAAAAGTGCATCTTCATTGGCAAAAGAAATACGCCCCTATAGGTCACATTAAACAAGAAAAAAAGATCTAGCCTTAACACTTTACAAGCAAATCTGATCTGATGGCGCCTCCTTTCATTCATTCCACGGCCGTGCGCCCATACAGCAGGATTACCATCCACATGTAGGGTCTCGGTGTACTTGGGAGAATTGGGTATCAAACTTTTGGACTTTTTTCATTTAATCCATTGCAATTTTTCCACGCAAAATGAATGTATTGTCAAAATCTTATAGATTTGCAGACTGGGCACCTCGCCTTTTGTTTTTACACCCTCTATAAAGCACCTAAAGGGTAAACAAAGACTTCTCAAAAGTGGTTTTTCATAACATTGAGGTGTGTATTTCCACAATGGTGTAATTTATGAGTCGTGCTATTATTTAAGGCCTCTCACAGTCATTAGAATTGACAGGTCCATCTAAAGACGTTTTAGGTGATTTTACAAAAAATGAGAAAAATGGCCCCCACATTCTAGTAACATATGTGGAATCTAATAAAAACATCCAACCAATAAAGCAACATTTGGGAAATGTAATTATGATTTATTTGGTCTATGACCATCTGCACCAAAAGTATAGAAGTTATGTGTTAAAGTAGAAAAAAGATTTTATCCAAATTTTTGCCAAATTTAGTTTTTTTTCACAAACAAAAAAATACTAAACAAAAATATAATCATCCAAATTTTAAACTAATTTGAATACATGTGTCACGAGAAACAATCTCAAATCCCCTGGATATCTCATACGTTCCAAAAACTATAACCACTTTAGGATTGAAAAATGGGGTCGCGTTCTTAAATTCGCCATAGGGGTTAATAATCTTCAATTTGCCAAAATTGTTAATTGCAAGAAAACATCGACATACACATCTATTTGGAAGCCTCAGTCATCTCCGCATATATATTAGGTACTGACAGGCCCATCCTCTTGGCATTTCAGCTGACTATGTTCTCGTATCTGGGTCACCCTCAAAGAGACTGGTTTGATCCATCAATGTACTGGGGAATAAAAAACTGATCTCCTTTATAATTTCGGTTCTGGGGGGTCAATAGTGGAACTGGTTAAAAACTTTGAGAAGACCCACCTGCTATAGTCCAAGGTGGCTTCTTTGCTGCCATTATTGCCGCAGTGAAACCATAAAACCCCATCATCACTTGTTCCATAATTACTAGTGCTAACTGTATTGTGCCTTCATTCCGGCACATTTATGTTCCTTCAGATCTACTGAGACGTACTAGTCATATCCAAAGCATCTACATTACATTGATATCTTTTCTAGGCCATCCGTGGCCTCCCATGATTATGTCATTTCTTGTCCTTCTGCCAAGGGATTAGGTCTATACATGAAGGGGCAAAGTCTCAGGGCAGGATCTGACCCACGTGAACCTGCACCACATTTTATGGCTTGATCTGTTCATGGCGCCATAATTACAGAAAACTCAATGGCGGTCACACCTGCCCTGCCTATAACACTCGGGATCCCACATGTTCTTCTCTATGTGGACAATTTATTGGCTCTTAAACTTGATGATCTTCATAGTTTGGCTCAGATGTTATTCAAATGCCACTAGGGCCCCCATAGAATGTTGGAAAGTGGGTTTTAATAGTTACAATGTTCTAACTTCTGAATTTGGGGATCTCAGTGATGGACCCCCACAATCAGCGACGAACTAGGGGTCTGATGTACGCCTTGGTCCTACCCCTTTTTAGCTGCTCGAGATTAGCTGTAGCAGGCAGGACGTGCATGTCCGGCTGTCAGCCGCGCATGTCTATGGGACGACGGAGATTGCGATTGGCCAACTCTATCAGCTCACTAGAGATTATTGGCCATTGCGGTCGGGCATTTTGTTCGCGTCAAAGCAAGAAGCACAAGAGGTCCGACTCTTCTCGTTCTTGGGGTTTCCATCACTGCGATCCCGCCACCAATCTCAAGTTAACTTGATGACTGGAAAACCTCCTTTAACTTGGTACAATGATTATCCCTCATCTATTCTTGTCTGACCCCTCGTACACATTGCATGATCGTCCTCAAAAGTTGGGCGTACATGTTTTCAGACGCCCCCTTGGTGGGAGCTCACAATTTTTTTTTTTTTGAAATTCCAACATGTTCATACTTTTTCTTCTGCCATCACAGTGGGTCTGAAGAGTCATCCCTACCCATAAGGTTGTACTGCCATTGCGCCACTTATTGTTTGTCATGGCCACCTCCAGACCACTCTCCAACCCTAACGTCGTGTAAGGACGGTCCTCTGTGAGAGGGAGTTCTAGAAAACCTAATGATTGTGATGCCCACGAAAGCTTCAGGAAGCCCGTCTAAACTGTTAGGTACATGGAATGGATAGCCCTAAGCTGAATTAGAGTAAACGAAGCGGGAACCTTTTTGTGAAAGGAGGAAGCTAAGGGCTAGGTTTGCCACCGGAGAAGTGATGAGAATTGTCTAGTGAGAACAGGACCCGTTTCAGAATTCAAATGAAGGACTATGCTGACTGGATGGAGCCAGTGTATATGCCGGATGTTATATTGGATCACCTGAGATCTAAATCTGGGTCCATAACCAATCCGCCTTTATATTCCCGAAATCCATCACTTGTCATTTGTACGCTTAAAACACACACAACACCTTCTATCCAGAGAACATTTTCTTATAGTTTTCGGGGTTTATGGTAGACTGAGGGGGTAATGTTTGAAAACAATTCGTAAGATAAATGAAGCTATCTTTGGGAGACTTGTTGTCAGCAGATTACGCACAGTAAAAAGTTATTTCAGTTACAACGAGTGATACAGATAACATCGCTTCCGCTACAAGCGGGAGAAATGGAAAAGGATCTTTATTTCCATTTATCTGAAACAGTTATGTCCGTAATCTGCCTCTGGTTGCACGAGGGGCATGCCGATCTGAGAAAGTCCGATGGGAAGGAGACGAGGGACTGAGGTAGCTTCATTTTGGAAGAGCGCTTTGTAGCTTGGGGGCAGAAACGGAACATTCGGTCTAAAGCAAACCGCGCGTCTACCGGCCGCTGGTCCGATGGCTTATATAAGAACTGTCTAATAGCTATGTGCAAACCCAGTACAAGAATAGGAAAAAGCAAAACAAACACAAACATTACACTACCCTTCTTCAAGTGAATAGGGGCAGATTTACTTACCCGCCTCAAATCGCGATCCCACGGCGCGTTCCTGAATCAGGATTCGGTCCGGACTGGAGTTATGAAGGTATTCCTCCGCTGAAAAGCCCTCGGACGCACCCGTAATCCCCGAGCTGGAGCCAGGGTGAAGGTACGCTTCCCACCTACACATTTTCGGTTATTAAATGCGGCGGTTTTTCCAAATCCGTCGGGTTTTTGCGTTCTGCCCGCCCCCCCCCGCTATCGCGGCGCGGCATGCCAGCGGCCGGTGTGCCGCAATCTCGAGCGCGTGCGCCAAAATCCCGGGGCATCCGGTAAATCGGCGCAAATCGGACATAAGTCGGGTAACACGTTGGGAAAACGCGAACGGGCCCTTATTAAATGACCGGCCCATTCTCAAATTTGCACAGAATATAAATTTTGTGCAATGGTCCACCTAACAAGTAACAAGTATACAGATGCAAGGTAAGTTCTCAATATGGTGGCGATATATGGCCCCCGAAATACACACAAATGATTGCGTACAATCCCAATCATATATTTTGGAAAGTGTTGTGTAAAAAAAGGGGGATTCTGGGAAATATGCAAATAAGTTATCCAGATGAGATAATGAAAACATTGGGGATCATTTACTAAGGGGCCATCGTCCACACTAACGTCGGAATACCGACGATTTTGATGGCGCCCGTCATTTAGAAAGGTTTTTGGCGCATCGATTGGATTTTTTGGCGGCATCGGCGCCAGCTTTCATGTGCCACACATCGGGGGAGGGCCGTCGGAACTATCGTCAATTCGGACTACTCACGGGATTAATAAAGCAATTTGGTCGGCAAGCCATCACTTAGCATGCATCGAATTCGGGGTATCGCCCAGGGACCAGGTAATAAATTTGGCCCCATGTGCGCTCTTGACTATCTTGAAGCATCAAGCATGACTTTTTTTTAGACCGGCCATTGGACATTATGGCGAGACTTAACTGTATAATGTGTTGGATCTTCAGCAAGTATGCTCTTGTAAGGGGAAGTGGCCGTTTATCTGTGTTTCGTTTTTTTTTGTATTTTTCTAGCATGATTTTGTTATAAACCATCATTGGCAGGTGGAATAGCAGAAGCATGTGGGGGGGGCAGGAATCATGATTTTAATCGTAAGCCTTGTCGCTTAAATTGAAAAATACGGCTTCTTTCCTTCAAAAACAGCGCGCCCCTACCAGGTGAGGTTAGGTAGCTCATCCTGTATATACATGGATTGAGCTGTAATACCAGTCAGCACACGCATGTCAGGAGAGGAGCTGTTTTGAAAAAATGTTTATAAGACTTCTTGACAGTGTCTAAAGTCCCCTTCTTTACTTGTAGATGCGTCCTAAAATATGATTATTATTATTAAAGATTGACCTGTCACCAACCTCACACTTCGTGATGAATATATCGATTAATATCGGGCCCCTTAACATTCAGGGACTCTATAATCTTCTCCTTTAAGGGCCCCCACAATTACATAGATACAGGCACAGTACCTCCACTCCACTACAGCGCCTTCTCTCATGACAGTGGGAGATTACAATGGTCCGATACTGACTTGATATCTCTGCAACCTTGTGGGCAACTATGTAGGATCGATTATATTTTCATATATTATCACCACATGTGTGAGGTGTGAGGGTCCTCTTTAAATGAAGTAAGGGCCAACATTGTGCACTTTTTACTTATAATTCACATTGGATTCTGGTTTTGTTAAACGTAATTCCGAATTTTCTTAAGAAATAAGTGCGGGGTGTTCCCAATGGAAAAAGAAGCCCACAGATTTCAGCCCACACATATAATTCCCCTTGCATAGAGCTAATAAGCTTGAGGGCTCTTATACATGCCAGAAATCCAGAAGAGCAGAGAGCATGGATTTGCCAAAGGGACACTATTAATCCAAAACTTTAGATGGTATGTTTATGATAGTTCCTTGGAATGTGTCTAATATTCTTCAACGTTACGGAAGACAACAACCACCAAGAGGATCAAAATAATGTAATTAATAATAATTATGCTATATATATGATTATCTTTGATGAACACATCATTACGATATCCTAAACCTCACCAGAATACAGACATTTTTGAAATATGTTTCCATCATGTGCTTGCCGTATTTAGAGGGAATCTGGTCCGAGATAGCTCCTGAATGGGCTATAACACAGATGTGAACAAGCCAAAGAGGAATAATTCTCAAAATTACAACTTTGTCAATGAATACACAAGTATACACTCACCGCCAACTTTATTAGGTACACCATGCTAGTAACGGGTTGGACGCCCCTTTTGGCCTTCAGAACTGCCTCAATTCTTCGTGGCATAGATACAACAAGGTGGCGGAACTCCTCAGAGATTTTGGTCCTATTGACAGGATGCTCACACATTTGCCCAGATTTGTCGCTGAGGCATCCATGATGGCGAATCGCCCGTTCACCACCTCCCAAAGATGCGCTATTGGATTGGTGATTAGAAATTAAGTGTTACTAGCATTTGACAGTGTACCGAATACAGTGGGCCGGTGAGTGTAGTGTCTCAGTGTCCCTCTCCTCAATATTACTTCTATATAGCTTCTATAGAGAAGCAGATTATCATAACCTCTCTGAGTCCCACGACGCTGAAAGAAGAAATTGCCTCCTATTTCTCATGGTTAGACACCCTGGGGTCGGATCATTGATCCTTCACACCGTTAAGGCGAATCCACAGGTCATACTCTCTAAGGTCCCAAAAAGTGTGTAGATGTCATAAACAACGCAGGTGTATGTAATTCCTCAACTATGTCATCTTCCCTCATCGTATCCCTCACAATCTTTCCAATAAACCGATAAGCTCCTCTTTATTATATCCTTGTTTGCTGAGTTGTAAAAGTTCGTTGTATCCTGTAAACTACTTTTATGTATTTACTTTGGTCTGGGAATCTAAAACACTTCCCTCTATACCTGAGCCATAATATGGCAACTATGGCGCTTATGTATGATGAGGACTAGCCGAAAACATGGATGAGGGAACAAGATGAAGCTTTTTGTCTCTTGTGGGCAAAAAATTGGTCAAGTTTGGTCGACTCCAAACTTGAAAATTGTGTTCGGGTGTGTGTTCAGGAACTGAGCCAAACATGAATCCCCACCAGTTACACCTACAATTGGTGCTGGTATTGAATGGGGGTGATATCCCTTTAAATACCACCAGCAAAGCTGCTCAGTCTGGCATTTGTCACCATTTTGGGGAGGATTGTCGCTGGCCATGACATTATCAGAGGAGTGACGATCCTCCCCAAAATGGAGGTTATTGGCGCTGCTGGCATGTAAGAGCTGGTGTGCATGCGCCGCATTGATTTACATTCCAACAATGGTTTTTTTTAAAGGTATTTAAAGGGATCGGTGCCAGCATCTATTGCAGGTGTTATAGCCGTGGCTGAACGTTTAACTGAAGTTCGGGTTTGGTATTGTGGACCTGTGGACTTGGTGCCAAACTTTGCCGTTCTGATCCACTCAACCCTATTGTTTACCAAAACCAAATTTGACAATGGGTAATTTTTCTCTCTCTATTTTTTTTTAAGTTAAGTTCACAAATATTATACATTTTGAACATTTCTGACCACATGAATATCAAGCTTTTTTTTAAACTATTATTAATAGAATATATACACCAATAATAATAGTAATTGTGTTTTAACTTACGGTATTATATGTCCATATAAAAGACTAAAAAAGTATAAATTGATTACTAACCAGAAATCATCATTTCCATTGAAACATTGAATTTTTGTATGTTTTTATATACTCAAAGACTGTACTCTCTGGCTCTGATCCTGGAAGTGACAAGGGTTTTAAATCTGCACTAAAAGTCCGGAGTCTCTGGAGGGGTCCTGCCATGAAGAATTTACTTATTTAATTCCCTCTCGGGAGCTGGCAAAATATCAGCTACAGAAAAGAATCACATTATCTAGGTCTGTGTTGGCAAACGCGGCTATTGTCAGTAGGCCAGACGTTAATTCACTCATATTCTTGTTTGTCACCATCTGAAGGTCGTGGAGAGCCAGGTTACTGGTGTAATCTGTCAGCTGCCGTGATGCACAGTGTGAACTAGGTGGTGCAAGGGCAATCCAGGAGTGTGGTCCATGTGCCAAGCTCTACTTCCAGAGATCTGACAGATACCGGAATGTGATGTAACTTTTCATATTGGAAGAATGTGGCCTGATGTGAAATATAGAGCCCAATTCCTTTAATGAAATATCCATTCAACCTCATGTTTTTTGTAATATGTGTGTAAGTGTTGGGGGGGGGGGGGGGAAGGATATTTGGTAATTTACCAATATACATCTATTACCAATCCAATCTATTAAAAGTTTTCTTTTATCTTATCAGCTACAATTCCTGTTTATACAATGGCCACAGATGTTGGTTCCTGTAATCCTAAGGTCCCTTTCACACTTGCGTTTTTCACGCGCGTTTTCTGCGCGTGCTTTTGATGCGCAGAACTTGCATTGCACTCTGACCCATTTTAATCAATGGCCTTTTTCAGCCTTTTCACGCACACATGCGCGTTTTTTTTCGGCATGCTCTACTTTTGCAAGTCACGCGCGTGAAAAACGCATCATGCAAGTCTATGGAGACGCATCAAAGACGCATTGCACTCTGAGACACTTGCAAGTGCAATGCATTTTTCACACATCAATTGCCATAGAAAAGATAGAGCTCAGCCCTGAGTCATTTGTATTGAAACTGCATTGAAAATGCACGTGAAAAACTGAGACACTGAACAAACGCTGACTGAAAACTGATTGCACTCTGATGCAAAATGTCAGTTTTTCACTGACCAAACCCTGATTGCACCCTGATCAGACTCTGACGTGATCTGCAACGCAAGTGTGGAAGGGGCCTAACTGTCCATGACCAATCAACCTTCCAGGACCTTATGATACTATTAGTGAATACAAGCTCAAGGTCCTGGAAGGTAGATTGGTCATGGACTGTTGCAGTGATGTATCTAATAAGTAGATATGGGTGCAGAATCTGCCAGTTCAGACCTAAGATCGGGTATGGAGAAGTCTTTTGCTATAATCGTTGCAGGGCTTTTTTTTTTGGGGGGGGGGGGGGGCAGTAAATCCAGCAGGCCTGGTGTTCACTCCCCTGCCCACCACCTGCCTGCTCTCAGACACACACAAAGTGGCATGCAGCTTGGAGAAGCCAGGAAACATGTGGGAGTTGGAGATTTATGTGCCTTCTCTGCCAAAAAACTGGAGGAGAAGGTATAATGAGTCTCCCCCAATGTGTCTTTATTATTCAGATTCAAAATCTGATTAATAGGGCAGGATGAGAGTATCCAATAGATCCTCATTACATTCCCTGTTAAGCTTCCTATTCCATTTTTTTTTTACATTGTAGTAACAAACAACCTTACATTAAGTTGCATCAGGTTAAAGGGGTTGGCCACTAAATTATAATGATGGCCATAGTAACCACGTCTGCAACCAACACACAGCTCCCCACCAATCAAATATTGAAGACTTACTTTATCAGAAGTATAGGAGTGTCCATGGCAAGTAACCTAATCTGATAACTCAAAGCTGGCTGCTTATTAAATACGGGGGGAAATCACAGAAGTCTTCTACTCACGTTGGGCTACACTAGTAATCAGATTTTTTATAAAAAATTGAAGTCATGTCGTAGTCATGATTTTTTTATTAAAAGAAGCAGCTTAAATTTTACTTACTATTTGACCTTTCCTGTCCTGATATGTTTGAATAACTATTTTGGGGAAATGCCCAGGTGTTAAGATCCCTCCGGATCATTGCTGCCTGTGCCACCCTCACACCGAATGGTTGCCTTAGGTTTACATTGAGTAGATTCTTGGACCAACCATCAGTCCCTGGAAAATACATTTTGTGTGCAGCCAGTCCCTGGTTAAAAAATGAGTTGGGGACCATTGTGTAGAAACTGAGGACGCCGTCATCTATGAGCCATTGAATAGCCGAAATTTAGAAGATTTTCTTGACCAGAATTTTTTATTGTACTTGGAAGACTCTCTTCTAGGATGTCCCTATGTTCTTCTATGGATTAGAGGGATTATAAAATAACCATTGTATTGCATAAAAGGACATTAAAATTCACCCCAATGTTATGTGTAATACAAGGTGTGCTTCAACACGCGAATAGACTAAGGGTTGATCATGACTATGACATGACTACGCTTGGTCTAGTTACATCTTCAGATGCTTCAGTGTCGCTACGAAATATTTGTTTCCTCTTATTTCAGTAGGGGATAAATAAAGCTGTTCTAGACCCTGGTATCTCCTATCTGTGGATTTTCCCAGAAATTCCTTAGCTGATTATATGCAATGATTTTTTCAACAGTGCCAGCTTTGTTAGGAGAACGTAGATTCCTGCAAAGAATCATCTCATGAAGGACGTTCTCATAGGAGCCCGCAGGTCATAAGTATAAGGAAATGGAAGATTGATTTCAGAAGATGAATAAGGACTATATAAGAGAGAAGTAACCTAAATATACCCCGGGGCATTATCTCCTATGGGTATAAGATTCACATATCAGATGCTTAATATGAGAACGTTCCTCCTCTTCATCTGAGATGTTTCCATTTATGATGATCTCTTCCTTCCACTTTACATGAATTAGCGGCAGTAATAGGATTATAATACCTTTTATACTCCCACTGCCGCAGCCTGTGGTCGTGTGATCCTGACACTGGATAATCACTGCACTTTACTGGAACATGTATAATTTATAACCATCTGATGTACAGAATCCTGTAATCTGTGCTTATAGAGGGAAGTGTCTCTAGATACTGAAGTATCAGGTATAACGATAGATAGATGAAAGATTAGTTCCTGCTGACTGTAAATGGATGTATAGTTTAAGGCATGTTTCTAGAAACATTAGGCAAAAGGGACACCAGGGCCAAAGAGAGGACCAGCTGCTGGTTTACATAGGGCTATAGCTTGTCATATGCCCACCCTGCCTCTCCATTCTATTAGTGAGAACGGGATCCCCATTCTTGTGATCGGTAGGGATCCTGGTAGTTGTACCCCCACTGATTGGATTGTTATTCCCTATGGCAGTGGTGGAGAACCTATGACATGGGTGCCAGAGGTAGCACTCAGAGTGAAGGGTCGTCACCCCAGCCCAGAGTTCACCAGACAGGAATCAAGGTTTTCTACTGCAGTCCCAGACAGCCCGGTATGTGCTGTGCTCAGTGCTATTTCAGATTTTAGGCACATTCTGAGCTACCTGGGACTGCAGGAAGACCAGTAAGGGCTGGACAGGGTTGGATTAACATTGAAGATTTTGCTTTGGGGAGGGGGGGGGGGCGGATTTTCTTCTTGTTTAGGGATCCCGTGGAGGGAAACTACTGTGATGATCCAAATTTCCTGTCCTCCTTTCAATGGTATTGGTCTTTGTGGAAGAATAAGAAGCAATTATTTATCACTAAGTTACTGCTTCATTTACAGTGTTTGCACTATGCAATAAATAAGTGGCTTTTGGGCTAAAAAGTCGGCCATCATGTGTAAAGGGAATAATAATAATATTTGCTGCAATCCCTCGATTGAGCCTACAAAATATACAGTATCTGTACAAACTAGAGTATTATCTTCATAAAAAAAAATAATACTTTTTTATTGTTCAACAGAGAACCACCATAGACTGCAGTGTAGTCTGTGGCTCACAGTTAGTGTTACTGATAAACTATAAATCACACCCAACCTTTTACGATCTAGCAGAGATTTGGTAAAATGTAGAGATATAGGCTAAAAAACTAATAAAATACATAGAAGAATCTTTATAATACCAGGAGGGACCTTCTCCCTACACTTCCATCACTGACGTATCCTACTATACTACTTTATTCTTTTCCCAATGAGCATTGGCGTAACTAGAAGCTGATGGGCCCCAGGGCAAAGTCTGTGCCAGGCCCCAACTATAATGTATGGTTTATAGTAATAGTCTTCTCATATGGGAAAGTGACTATATAAGGGCCCCCTAAACCTCTTGGACCCTGGTGCGATCGAAACCTCTGCACCCCCTCAAGTTACGCCCCTGCCAATGAGTAATGTCAAAGACTGATGGATAGATAGGTAGATCGATACATATTTTAGACATTGGGGAATTGTAAACTGGCAATATAAGAAGTTTTTGAAACTGAACATTTGTTCGAACAACGACTATTGCCTACTCATAAAAATGGCTGACAAGATAAGCTTATATCAATTTAAGCTAAAATATAAGGATCAAGACTTTATTTTTCTATCAAATGCTAATTCTTCTTTCCCTCGACATCTGACATTGCTGGAGACATGTCATGATAAATTAGATAGTTGGCCTTGGTAAAAAATAGTTTTGGATAACTTTGATATCATTGATATCTTATCCACAGGATGGGTCATCGATTCCATATTGGTAAGGATCTACCTCTCACCACTCCCGCCATCGGCTGTTCTTAACCTCCGGCATTGCTGGAGCAACACAGCGGAAGAAAACAGATGCAGATGGCTTTAAAGCAGTTGCTATTTTTGTTTTCTCAGCCTTTATCGAACATTTGAGGACAAACTTGAATGTGACTTTTGACACTGACCAAAATAAACATTTCTCTAAACTTTTGCCAAGACTGAAGATCTGCCTGGCGATTGGCACCTTTTGGTGAGTCTTAGATTGGGGTTTTGATGCCTCTGCCAGGTTTGTGTTCAATGTAGATCACACATGCTGTTCCCAGCATGGAAATGACATTGCATGAGGAGACCCATATAGAAAATACTGTTCTGTAGAATTCGTTCCAAAGGCTTCCTTCTCTGTAGAAGATATCTCTATCAATGGGGGGGCTCAGTTGGCTTTTTCTTCAGTAGGCACTTGTTGGTTGTATGTTGGAAATGATTAGACATTTGAATGATTCTTTCATCTCTTGCAGTGGGCTTCCAGGGACCCTCTGAACTAAGATGACAGGATTTGGAACCTGAGAGTATGCTCTTTTTGTTCCGCCTAGCCTATCATCAGTCAAATCCACCACGCAGGTTAATAAGGCTTAAGCTGAAAGGAATGGTGAGTATCTGATTGACAAGCCTGAGAACAAGAAAGTTTTCGAGGAAGCCTCAGTGATGTGAAGCATCTATTAATTGGATCGTACATGACATGCAAAGTAACGGTCAAGCCTATTTTGGAAGCGGGTAGCTCATGGCAACCTGGCATAATTACATAATTTCTCATCTTCCAAGTGGAAATAAATTGGGGTTATTGTACGAAGGCTAAAGACACTGCGAAGCGAAGCAGCGTCTGCAAGAGGAACATCTCCCAATCAAGAATATATTTCCAAATGTGATGATAGACAATGCTGATAGTATACTAAAGGAGGAAGAACACAAAATTCTTAACTGTAAAAGATGAAAAACAGTTCACATTGTCTTATAACTTGAGGGGCTTTTTGTACTAATAAATGTTGGAAGTAGAAGATTTCGTAGGAATTTTATTATGCTATGTAAAGATTTAGTAGAGCTGAGTTTCTCATCTTAACACATTATTGGGGCTCATTTACTAAGGGTCCGCATGGCGCATTTTCGTTGGAATTCCTGACGATTTCCATTTTGCGCAGAATTTAACAGGGGTTTTTGGCGCACGCGATCGGATTTTGCCTCAATTGCGCCGGCTTGCACGCGACACAAATCGGGGGGCGTGGCAGTTGGACATCCCGACGAATTCGGACTATGCGCTGGATTTAACGTTGGTGTGATGCAGATTTGCTTCCCCTCCTCTTGATCTTCTAATGCTTCTGTTTGGGAGAGGACAATAACATGGAAAAGAAAAAGACAAAGACAGTGAGCCCTCAAGCTAGATCCACCAAGCTATCCCTACCTGCTTGCCAACTCTACCCTAGAAAGTAGGTAATAATTGGTCGACATTCCCTTCCTGTGCCAAAGTAAAAACATGACAAACACAGGAGAAAGGTTTTTCAAATACAAGAGGTCAAAACCAAGAGGACAATACAGGACAGACTTAAGAGACCAATGGACTGTATGAAATGGAATGCAGAGGTGTAGAAAGAAGCTCCAAAGAAGACCTGGACGAATAACAAGGAAGCAGTAAACAATCCTCTTAAGAGATATCAGAGACCTGATCCAAAATTAATTGCACCAGTCTCCTGACATCCATACAAACCAGATTAACAGGGGAGGAATGTGATTGAGGTACAGCATCCATTACAGCGATATTAACTTTTTTGTAGCCCAAAACAAAGTCAACAGGAGATAGGTATAGCGGAAATCAATTTAGGCAGCCAGTAGTTAAATAAGGCAGTGTTCAGACTAGTGAAGGACAGAATGAAAGCTAAGTCCAAAATCATAGTCAGCAGCATATCTTCTGCTGTACTTTACTGACAGAGGATGGGTCTGAACTCCAAATGTGCACAGATATTACAGATCTAGTTTTCTTCTCTCAGTCTAAACTGAAGGAGCTCACACTGCACTGCTCGGCATTCTCTAAACGTTGAATAAAAGGAGGTCCCCAAAATTGCTTTGTTAGACAACCTGATCCAACACAGTCATTTTTTACTCCATTAACCTTTTCTTATATTCATAAAAAGCCCAATAGAAATGTCTCCAATGTTTAGAGAACCAAAGCACTGGACATAAGGAACCAGATTCTAAGTAACACACTTTGACAATTATATATTCCTCCACCAAATCTTACACATTAATTATCATTCTCCAGTATCTGCCAAACATAGATTGATCCATTAGACTGCCATGGTCTGCTGAACATGTACATTACACCATTCCAGCTTGGCATTGTTCATTGGGGGCGGGGTGGTCACAAATTTGTATACCTCCTGGCCATAAATACCCATTTAATTAATCTCTCAAAAAGGTATCTGCAAATAAGTTTGAAAATTGTACCTTTATTGCCTAGAAATCAATGGGGCAGATTTACTTACCTGGTCCTGTAGCGATCCCGCGGTGCGTTGTCCAACGAGTATTCGGCTCCGGCGCGATTCATGAAGAACGTGCGGCCGAGTTCCTACATCCGTCGCTTCCCCACCGAGGTCCGTCGGAGTTCACCTGCTTCTTCCCGATGTATGTAAGTGCTTGATCTTGCGACACAATCGTGTTTTTAAACTCTGCGGTTTGTCCGAATCAGTCGGGTTGTCCGAAGGTCGGCCCCCCGATTTATGTTGCGTGCAAGCCGGCGCCGATGCGCCAAAATCTGATCGCGAGCGCCAAAATCCCAGGGCAATTCGGCGCAAAACTGAAATCGTCAGGAAACCCGACGAAAATGTGTCCGACGGACCCTCAGTAAATGTGCCCCAATGTCTGACTTTTAAAAAGCATTAAAACATGATTTAGGATTAAGTCAAATGAGTTAAATTCTTCCAGAAGGAAAATGCATCCGATTTGTAGAAAGCCACTGTTTCAAAATTATCGGAGACATTGGAAGCACAAATTTCCTTTTTTCAACTAGTAAAGCTTATGTGAATATTTCTTACCCAGATTTTTTAGTAGAGCCTACACAAAATAAATAAGACTCCACAACATTGGAAGGTGACCTGCAAAAGCAGTTTCCTTGAGCAGACATATTACCATTCCTTACCCAGGTCTATGGCCAAAACAATTTCCTGCTGTACACTGATGAACAGCAATAACTTATACACTGAGTCATGTCACAAGGCTTTTTGAAAGTCGGAAGTCGACTTATAGGTTGCTACCTTAGAACAGATGGCTTTGGAGTTACAGCTTTCCATTTCCAACTTTCTTACACATTCCTTACCTGGAATTTTTAGCCTTCATGCATGCAAAGCAGTCCCCTGAAGATAAATATTGTGAAGGTCCTGATGCACAGTTCTGTCCCTTTTTAGGGGCAGACAACTGTGGTTTAATAAGAGCTCTTACAGTACACCATGACAGGTTTAGCATTGTAGAAAATCAACTGAATTAAGAACCAGCAAAAAGGTAGCCCAAAAATTCTAAATTTAATGTAGCCTAATCCGCGAATACATGGACATTTCCAAAGAAGTTCTCTACTCCCTAAATAAATGACACACATATTGCTGCAAACATGAGAAGTCTGATGGACTGTTGCTGAATTTGCAGTCTCGCATCTGTCGATAAATCTGGATGGCCAGCTGCTCTCGTTTTAGACTTTTCACACCAAAAAAAAATCCTGCAAATTGCCAGGAGCTAAGAATACTGAAAGCTGGAAAGTGTACGCAGGTTATATATAGATATCCAGGACATCCTAATCATTGAGCATATTCCATAAAATAGGGATACACAAACATAAAAATACAGTAACATAGCTCCATGATGTAAACTTGAATTTAATTTGAACACATTTAGAAGATTTGGAACATGGTGGCCACATCTCTACATGGAAAGTTCCATAAGCAGAAGGTCCACCTTAAGAAACGAGCACACAGTCAACGGTCAAAGTCAACAAGGTCAAGAAACCACACGGAGAGGTGATGAACAGAAGCTGGAAGAGCTTTCCATGTCAGAGGAAGCCAGAGAAAAGATAAAAGTAGCTTCAAGAGCCGATAGAAAGGGGAAAACAAAATCTTTTAATGCATTAGCACAGCAGGTGGGCAGCACGCTAAGTACAGAGGAAGAATGGACTTCCCAAACCTTCATTACTATTTCATTGTTTCCAGAAGGAAAATTACTTGGGTCATGATTTAGTCTCATTACCCCGGAGAGCAAAAGAGATGAGTGGGATTTTAGGTTGAAAAAATTGATGCCCTGTCTCAGCCACCTTCATTTTATGTGTTATTTGATTTGTCGCTATAATAAGAATTTTATACCTTTTTCTAAGAGATTTATAAAGTCTAAGTAAATATGGATGAGTAGTAGAACGTGAGTGTTTGTATGTGGCGTAAGGGGAGTTATTTGGGATCAACATTTCATTGACACCAAAAACCATTTTCTATATAAATATTCAGGAATCTGAACCACTGCAAGGCTCGATCGTTGTGTCCAAGGTTGGCTCTAGGTACTACGGTCAACATCTGCAAAGAGTTTGTATGTTCTCTCCGTGTTTACGTGGGTTACCTCCAGGTCCTCCGTCTTCCTCCCACACTACAAAACACACTGGTAGGTTAATTACAGTATTTTTTGGACAATAAGGCGCACCGGAGTATAAGGAGCACCATCAATAAATGCCTGCTAAAACGTTTAGGTTCATATATAAGGTGCACCAGAGTATAAGGCGCACCATCAATAAATTCCTGCTAAAACGTTTAGGTTCATATATAAGGCACATCGGATTATAAGGCGCACCTGATTATAAGGATGAACGACCAGCAGGTGGCAGACCTGTGCACAGTTCAAGGCAGCTGTTGTCTGTAAGTACGATTCATATATATAAGGCGCACTGGACTATAAGGCGCACCTTTGATTTCTGAGAAAATCAAAGGATTTTTAGTGCGCCTTATAGTCCGAAAAATACGGTAGATTGTGAGCCCCATTGGGTACAGGGACCGATGTGGTAAGCTCTGTGTAGTGCTTCGTAATAAAGGAATTATTATTATTATTTATTATTATATAGAGTAACTGACAGATTGTGCAGATCATCAAAGTATTGAGATAAAACAATTTATTGCCATACTCACAAAGAAGTGGTGTTTGCCAAAGGAAACATGAAGGAACAAACGATTACCAATGAGATCAAAACTTTGGAACAGTATGAACTGCCTATCGTTGTAGGAGTAGAGAACTGACTTTGAAATTGTTATAATGTTTTGTCTAATTCTTGTTCTGTGACCAGTAATGGATTAGAATATAGGTGGTTTGGGCGGTAGCCTGGGGGTCAAGCCTTCTAGGGGGCTCACAGCCACCCAAATTAATCACCAAATTTTACATTAAGAATGACCTTCACACATGAAATCCTTTTACATCTGTGAATGTTCTCAATACAAATGTCCACAAGAGCCATTTTAGGACCTTTGAAGGTCCTCCAAAGGTCCAAAAAGCGCAGATTGAAGGCAGCAGAAGGGACACATCCTCCATTGACCACCTGTATTATACTCCTTCGCTTGCTGGAAGCTCCAGTCAACGCACTTGAACAGACAAGGCCTATAGGCAGTGCACGGGGGCAGGGCAGCAATGCTCTGCGCAGACCCATTGCATGGCGCAGCACCACCATCTCTACGCTCATCTGGCACACAGGGGGTAGACGTTACAATCCCTGGCGTCTGCAGCAGGAATTGCACAAAAATCACAGCTTGTATGTCTGTGTTCTGGTGTACAAGCTCTGATAAATGTTCCCCAAGGTCTTTAGTGAATTTGCCACTTTTTCTTTTCCAACAAAAGTCGCAAAAAAAAGGTCTCCAAAAAGTTGCAAAAGACTATAAAGCTATTTCCTAAGCTTGGCAGGGGGCTTTTAAAAAAGTTGCAACATTTGGAATCGGGTGATGTGATAATGCTGTAGAAAACTCGCCTATGGTGAACTTTAAAGGGAGATTGTCTTAGACGCAAGTAAGTCCCCAAAATGCACATGCTCCCAAAAATAGTTGCAAATAGAGAAGAAAAAGCTCAAAGGTTAAATTAAATACAGGTGCCCCAATATTTGTACTCTAAGCTTGGTTCTATGGCTGTATTTATGTACTGAGCTGGGTTCTGGTTCTGTATTTATGTACTGAACTAGGTTCTGGTTCTGTATTTATGTACTGAGCTGGGTTGGTTCTAGTTTATGTCGAACTAGGTTCTGGTTTTGTATTTATGTACTGAGCTGGGTTCTGGTTCTGTATTTATGTACTGAACTAGGTTCTGGTTCTGTATTTATTTACTGAGCTGGGTTCTGCTTCTGTATTTATGTACTGAGCTGGGTTCTATGGCTGTATTTATGTACTGAGCTGGGTTCTATGGCTGTATTTATGTACTGAGCTGGGTTCTGGTTCTGTATTTATGTACTGAGCTGGGTTCTGGTTCTGTATTTATGTACTAAGCTGGATTCTGGTTCTGTATTTATGTACTGAGCTGGATTCTGGTTCGGTATTTATGTACTGAGCTGGATTCTGGTTCTGTATTTATGTACTGAGCTGGATTCTGGTTCTGTATTTATGTACTGAGCTGGATTCTGTTGCTGTCACAGTATACAAGGAAGCAGGAAACCGTGTAAAGAGAGCAGCAAGAACTAGGGAAACAGGGAAGGGAAAACTGTCCCTTATTCTAAGGCTAAACTAGTCCCTGCCTGCGGGTTATGATCAGCTTCTATGGACTAGTTCTGGACCCTTCATCTTCTCTCTCTCTCTGAACGTGAAGACCTTTATAGTCTACTTTATAGCCTTGTAGCCTAAATGAACATTTAGGTAACTATGAATAAGATAGCTCACATTCCTACCTGCACAGACTATTTAGTTATCGATCTATAGTATTCATGTATAGACAAAAAGAGCTCCTTGAACACCTTATAAACTGCATAGTTTCAGGAATTAAAAAAATACACACACAAAAACCAGTTAAATTTAATTATAGTTAAATATAGCACCAGAATTAAGCTCATGCCACAAATGTAGGACCATAAGCAATGTTTTATATAAATACAGCACCAGAAACAAGCATAGTACATATAACACCAAAACCAATATTTACAGCACCAGTCACGACTTGAGCCGGCATCCTGTGCCCTTATGAACTGGTTATCTATCATTGTGCTATGTGGCCTGTCTTTTCTTACCAGTCTTTTTGTTATTGGTGTTTCTACATTATCAGTTGGCGTTGTTTTAGTCTCAGCTGTGTTCATTTGTATTATCCTATCAGGAGTGGCCGGGCTCCATTTAATGCTGGTTCTGTCATTCAGTCTTTGCCAGGTATTGTTGTATCTGCAGCTTATCCCTGGCTCTGTTCTGTAGAAATAGCTATACAGGAGGTCCACTACTTAAGGACACCCGACTTACAGACGACCCCTAGTTAAAGACAGACCCCTCTTCCCACTGTGACCTCTGGTGAAGCTCTCTGGAAGTTACTATAGTCCAGTGGTGGCGAACCTATGGCACGGGTGCCAGAGGTGGCACTCAGAGCCCTCTATATGGGCACCCGAGCCATCACCCCAAGGTAGAGTTTGCCAGACAGGACTCAAGGCCTCTTGCAGTCCCAGGCAACCCAGGAACCTAGAACGAGCCACAATGATAATCCAAACGTCTTCTCCTTCTTTGTACTGTATTGGTGTCCTCAGGTGCCTATACAATTTAAACCTGTGACACAGCAGATAATAATAAGTTACTGCTTGTATTGTCACATTGACACTTTGCAAAAAATACGCAAGTTTTGGTTGTAGTTTGGGCACTCGGTGTCTAAAAGGTTTACCATCACTGCTATAGTCCCAGGCTGCAATGATCAGCTGTAAGGTGTCTGTAATGAAGCTTTATTGATAATCCTTGGTCCCATTACGGCAAAAAATTTTGAAACTCCAATTGAAATTTTTTTTGTCTGGAACTACACTTATAAAATATACAGTTTCGACTTACATACAAATTCAAACCTATGAAACCTATCTTGTACGTAACCGGGGACTGCCTGTACATACTAAGTAGCTTGTTACTTTGTCTGTGGTGAGAGATTATTATTATTATTTTGCTCGTGTTGCGCCACACCACGGATTTCTTGCCTTCAAAGTAAGGAGCTGGTTAGTAAAAATCTGAATCCCACCCGGAATACATCTGTCTGCATCAGTTTTCCAGGACAACTATGTGCAGATGTTTTCTCTTATTTACAATGATAACACAACACTAAAGGCAGAGACGACAGATAAATCCCTCCCCGTTCCACCACGGAATGTTTTTGTGTCGAGGAACAGAATTTTTTTATCTATATATAAATGTGGACGCTAATTCGAAGTGAACTTTAAAGTTGCTTTATATTTTCCTTAAAAGATTCGGCTTCACCCGCTGAGCGACCTACCACAATTGCTTTCTGAGGGAATTAGTCTCCGAGGAGTGATTTGCCTAGAGATTTATAAAGGTTGACAATGACCTTAAACAGTTAGCAGCGGAACTGAACAAATCTACACATTTTCCTTTCCATACAAATGTGCGCTCGAGGGAACGTTCATATAACCTGAATTCACAAGGAGGAAACACGCCGGTGATTGCTGAGCGAGTGCAGCGCTCTACCAATAAATACCTACCATCACAAAGCCCTTTAGTCAGGTTAACGAGTCCTATGGGGCGAGGCTCATGACTGTCTGTGTCCTCATTTTTTGTTTGCTTTATGGACAAATGTATGTGGAACAAAATTGCAATTTTTAGAAGTAACGTAACCCTGTATCCAGATGACAAACTATGATGATACATTTGGCATGAATAGTCAATATATTTTCTACAACATGACAATCATTATACTTTCCAAACATCCAGTACTGAGTGGGACAGTCTGAGATTTTTTGGGCTTGGCAGTGGGAGGTGTGTCTTGGACTTTTAGGCCTGGCAGGGGGAGGTGTGTCTTGGGTATTTTAGCCTGTTGCAGGGGGAGTGTTCTGCTCTGGTATTTAGGCCTGGCAGGGGGAGTGTGTTCTTGGGTATTTTAGGCCTGGCAGGGGGAGGTGTGTCTTGGACTTTTAGGCCTGGCAGGGGGAGGTGTGTCTTGGGTATTTTAGGCCTGGCAGGGGGAGGTGTGTCTTGGGTATTTTAGGCCTGGCAGGGGGAGGTGTGTCTTGGACTTTTAGGCCTGGCAGGGGGAGGTGTGTCTTGGGTATTTTAGGCCTGGCAGGGGGAGGTGTGTCTTGGGTATTTTAGGCCTGGCAGGGGGAGGTGTGTCTTGGACTTTTAGGCCTGGCAGGGGGAGGTGTGTCTTGGACTTTTGGGCCTGGGGGTGGAATGTTTGTCTTGGACTACTTGGCTTGGTGGTGGTAGGTATGTCTTGGTCTTTTGGGTCTGGTTGTAGGAGGTATGCCCTTGACTATTGACTATTAGGCCTGGTAGTGGGAGGTATGTCTTGGTCTTTTGGGTCTGTTTGAGGGTGTTATGCCTTTGAGTTTTAGGTCTGGCGGTGGGAGGTATGTCTTGTACTTTTGGGCCTGGTGTTGAGAGGTATATCTTGAACTATTTGACTTGGTGGTGGGAAGTATGTCTTGATCTTTTCAGCCTGGTGGTTAGAGGTATGTCGTGGACTTTGGGCCTGGCGGTGGTAGTTGAGACTTGGACTATTTGGCTTGGTGGTGGGAAGTATGTTTGGGCTTTTGAGCCTGGCGGTGGGAGGTGTGTCTTGGACATTTGGGCCTGGCGTTGGAAGGTATATCCTGGACTATTTGGCTTGGTAGTGGAAGGTATATCCTGGACTATTTGGCTTGGTGGTGGAAGGTATGTCTTGGACTTTTAGGCCTGCTGGTGACAGTTGTGTCTTGGACTATTTAGCTTGGTGGTGGGAAGTATGTCTTGATCTTTTCAGCCTGGTAGTTAGAGGTATATCTCGGACTTTTGGGCCTGGCGGTGGTAGTTGTGACTTGGACTATTTGGCTTGGTGGTGTGAAGAATGTTTGGTCTTTTGGGCCTAGCGGTGGGAGGTATGTCTTGGACCTTTGCACCTGTAAGTGAGAAGTATGTCTTGGATCTCTTGCAAACACAAAAGTTGAAACCCATAACATGTCACATTGCAGCATTATTAATTATATGGAAATTTTCAGAGACCAAAGCAAAGACTATGTTGCTTGATGTAGTCTTTGACCACATTCTCAATGGGGGGGGGGGGAATTTATAAAACACTGGTGCATCGAGTGCCAACGTATGATAAAAACCCTGCCCCTCCACCATGCCAGATATATAATAAGGCTCTAATCACCTTTGTATCCAGCAGTTGTTTGTGCTGTTCTACAATTTTATACCAGGCACTATAATCGGCCACTTTTTCATGGCTGAAAGGATGCCGGTTATGGCTAGTACACAGGCATAGGGCAGGAATTCCCAGCACTGCCATACTCCACCACCGGGAACACCACCTTCAGACCCCTCCATACCCACTTGATGTGGAGGATATGTAAGGGGGGCAGTTCCTGACAGGTCTCTAGGAATTGCCAATCATTTCAGGGCTGGTATACCAGAGAACTAGTGTAAAAGCACTGATTAATGCCCCCCATAATATATGTATCTGGTGCCAACTTCTCTGTCTCAGTCCATACACATTTCATTGTGTACCATATTCAGTGCAGTCTAGTTCGTGACTATATTACTAGGCAGCATCTCAGGTCTGATGTGCAACCAGGTATCACCATGGGAAGAGATCCACCCTAGGGCCCAACGAAACTTAACTATAGCTGTCCCTGGGTTCAAGCATTTCCCCACTCACCAAACCACTTATTTCCCAACTGGCTCGTGGACTCTTAGCACTGTATGTCCATTATATCACATGGATCACCAGTACTTGGCATAACTTGAAGGGGTGCAAAAAATCCAATTATATTTAGGACCAGCCTAAACTTAGGAGGACCATACAGAGGCTCTTCCAAATCCTGTACTGATACATTATAGTTGGAAGGGTACAAATTTTTCAGACCCAACATCTTTAACCCCTTACCGACATGTGACATAATAGCACGTTACATGCCGGGTCCCGGTGCATGGAGAGGGCTCGTGGGCTGAGCCCTCTCCATAGCCGGTAAGTCTTTGCTGCATATGGCAGCAAAGGCTTACCGGTAACACCCGCGATCGGTGCCGGTTCGTGGGCGTTTTTCTTGCATGGGTGCCGCCATATTTCTGAGGATCGTCGCTCCCCGTGACGTCATTGGGGAGCGGCGATCCGACGCCATGGTAGCGTTGGGTCTCATGAAGACTATCAGCACATTGTAATGTATGAGTAGTAAAATCCCCATATACTGCCATAGTATGCCTGTAGTATGGCAGTATATGATAGGATCGTACAGACATCCTAGGGTTAAAGTACCCTAGGGAGTCTGAAAAATAGTAAAAATTTAAAAAAGTAATAAAAAAACCTAAAAATTCGAATCACCCCCCTTTCCCTACAACTGATATAAATAAATAGAAAAAATCATAAACACATTAGGTATCGCTGCGGCCGAAAATGCCCGATCTATCAATATATGATAACGTTTTTTTACTGCGTTTATTAGCCCCGTAACGGAAAATCGTGCCCAAAGTCGAAAATGGCAATCTTTTGCCATTTTAAAAGAAATTAAAAAATTCTATAAAAAGTGATCAAAAGGTCGTACAGTCCTAAAAATGATAACATTGTAAATGTCTTCCAAATCCGCAAAAAACGGCACCACCCTCAGCTCCATACACCAAAGTATAACAAAGTTATTAGCACCAGAAGATGGCAAAATCCCCCAAAAAAATTTTGTGCAGGAGGTTTTAATTTTTTTAAATGTATGAAAACATTATAAAACCTCCCCGTAATGGTACCAACCCAAAGAATAAAGTAGACATGTAATTTGGGGCGTACAGTGAAATCCGTAAAATCCAAGCCAACAAGAATACGTCACAAATGCGTTTTTTAACCAATTTCACTGCATTTGGAATTTTTTTCCCACTTCCCAGTACACGGCATGGAATATTAAACACCACCATTTTGAAGTGTAATTTGTTACGCAGAAAATAAGCCATCACAAAGCTCTGTACATGAAAAATTAAAAAAGTTACAGATTTTTGAATGTGGGGAGTGAAAAATGAAAACGCAAAAACGAAAAAGGGCCGCGGCGGGAAGGGGTTAAAGGTATAAAGTTTCAGTGAAGCTGGGGGCTGCTTGTGGTGGGATGGGTAGCTGGAAGAATATAACTTTTTTTTCTATCTTTCAACTATCCGTAGTTTCCAAGTGAACCCCATTAAGTTACGTCTAAAATAGTTGTACAAATATGTCAATCGACAGTATCTTGGAACTGGAAATGAAACCTCTACATATTTGATATCCCTTAATTACTACAATGTTCACTATGAATATATGCACTTATGATTTTTGTAAAAAAAAGACAATGGGGCATTTACTTACCCGTCCCGTCGCGATCCCCGAGGTGCGTTGTCCGACGAGGATTCGGAGCTGCCGCGATTCACTAAGATTGTGCATCCAATTTCGTGCATGTGTCGCTTCCCCGCTCAGGTCCGCCGGAGTTCACCTTCTTATTCCTGGTGCATGTAAGTGCTTGGGCTTGCAACACAATTTTGAATGTTAAATCCTGCGCTTAGTCTGAATCAGTCGGGTTCTCCGATGGCCACGCCCCCCGATTTGTGTTGCATGAAAGTCGCATGACTTGTGTCGCATGAAAATCCGATCACGTGCACCAAAAAACCCAGTTAAATGTGGCGCAGAACAGAAAAAGTCGGGAAACCCGACGAAAATGCGGTCCGCGGACCCTTAGTAAATGTGCCCCAATGTATTATACAACCTCCCTATCATCACCACCCAGAAAAAGAGATACAAGAAAATCCAAAAATTCTACCATAGCCAAAAATGGATATGCTCAAAAGAGTTAAAGCCATAACGCCTTGTGCGTTCCGTCGCCTCATTCCGATGGGAGGCTTTTTGAACATAACCCCCAATACATGACGCAGATTATACACCGTCCACTGTTTTGTGTTTTATACATCCATGATGTAAACTTTTCCCGCATTTTATAAGATTGCTTTTGTTCCTCAGGTTCGGAACGCTCTCTCTCTTCTTTGAGGAAGTTGAACCTTAACCCCAAACATCTTGTTAAGTTTTTTTTTTTCCAAATCCATGTTTCCTGAATGAAAAGGGGGCATGAAACCGGCGGACTCGTTGTGTGCCTGAATTCAATGGTGCGGCCGCGCCGAGTGCTGAACGCCGGCTTTGATCTGTTAATTGGATGGAAGTGAAGTGTTAGCCTGTCACTTCTTGAGTCTCTCATCAAATACCTTAAGAGGTATCGAGCAGACACCAGAGTTCTCACACAAGTGAAAAGGACATAATAAGGGGGGTCTCTTGTTTATTACAAAGCTTAATCGCTGCTTCCGTGCAACAGCAAATGCACTAATGATCCCGGCCTATTGTCGTCCTCTCGCCTTTGTGTCCTCACCTATCCTCAGAGACCTGGATTATATCAATGCAATCTCTAAAAATTCACCCTGATACTGAGCAATGGACATAACTATCAATACTGTATTATGCAGTTTAGAATAAGGAGGTTTCCCTATAAACCAAATTTGGAGAAAATTTTGTATTATATATGAATTTTTTTATATCTATGTTGCCTTTTATAATACGGTTAAGCCCCAAAGAAGTCACCCAGGATTAGAAATGACTCGTCTGCTTTTTGTCTATATAGACTGTTATTGGTTTGCAACTTAGTTTTATTCACTTGATTTGGATGAGTTGTCATTTTGTCATACAGGGTGGAGCAGTGGTTTGGGAAACCACTAATGTTGTTATCACTGGATCTCTCTGTTTTGCACCCTGTCTCTTCTATAAAGGGATGGCTATGTTGGATGTGGTCCCGGTGTGAACAGCAGGGGGTGCTGCTGGCTGAGAGACACCAGTGAACCAATGATAGGACAGGCAGGAGAATGGGTCAACGTCAGGAAAGGAAAATCAGGACAGTGGAAAAGATGGGAACATTTGCTCAGGCACCAGGTTCCTGTATGATGAAACTACATGGGCTCTTCTACATGGGCCTTTCACAGAGCAGACACTAGGACTTCTTACAGTTATTGTTATATGTCAACAGTTATAATGTGGAAGATGACAGTATAGTCTCTTAAAATACTTAGGATTATATAGGGAGAAGAACAATAACACTGTCCTCCCAGCAGGCAGGGAGAGTACTGTCCTCCCAGCAGGCAGGGAGAGTACTGTCATCCCAGCAGGCAGGGAGAGTACTGTCCTCCCAACAGGCAGGGAGAGTACTGTCCTCCCAGCAGGCAGGGAGAGTACTGTCCTCCCAGCAGGCAGGGAGAGTACTGTCCTCCCAGCAGGCATGTGGATGCTGTGCTGAGTGCTTCTTTAAACATAGTTACCATTGTATCTTACTGTTTTGATACAGAAACTTTATTGCAAGTTTTTGTTATAATATTGTCAAAAAAGACCACAATTTATTCAAAAATATCTTGTTTAATCCCTGAACTGAGTGGTTTTCCAAAAAAAAAAACAATTATAATATTGTGATAATGAGGCTCTGTCGCTCATGGTGCTGCATCTGTGCTTTTTCTCTTACCCCGCTCCAGAGAACGCTGAATTCACTGTGTTGTCCCTGACAGGCAGGAGTAATCAATCGCTGCACCATCCCCCATCTGCTGTGTATGAGTCATCCAGCTCAGGTTGATTAGTCCTGTCTGGACAGTTCAGGAAGCTCCGTGTAATGTATATATGTACTGCAGCCAACAGCACACAGCTATTCAAGGGTCCTGAATTCTATAATAGTTTTTTCAGCAAAACCACTCGGATCAGACATTAAACAAGATATGTTTCTGCATCAGTGTAGCTGCAGCGTTCTCAAGGTATGTTTGGTTCATAATGCATATGGTAGGTTTCCTTTAACAAGGCTCTATATGCATTCAGAAAAGAGAACAAACTAATGAGCATTTTACTTTAAAGGGGTTTTCCAGTAACTTTTGGAAATTACTTTGGGGGCAGGAGTGCCAAGAAAGTAAGTGATCTTTACCTGCTCGGGGCCCCCTGTGGGTTGTTGTCTTTGGCTCCTGTTTCAGCATAACTCATATACAAATGGCTCCTTAAAACATAAGCTCACATGTAATTAGTTATTTAAAATGTTGCTCCCCTTAGCAGATAATGCTGTGGACATAGAATGTAATGAGGAATTAAAATGTTACTGGCTCTTTAATCAGCCCGTTAATTTCCTCCGACGCAGGCCAGAAGATGGCTGCTGGTCACATGTCCACATCACATGTCCTGCACCTGTCTGGGCAGGTCATGTGATCACCACTATGCTTGGCTGTAGTGGGTTGGTTGCAGTGCATCCAGTATGGTGGGTGTTGTAGTGAGACGTCATCTCAGTGAGGTAATGTGCAGTGATGGCAGTTACACATCATTACTATGGTAACAGAGCAGGACAGTCTGTTATATCATCACTGGGAGCAGAGCATAAGAGGGAGGAGAAGTTACTGAGAACTGAGGGATCATGGGACTTGTAGTTTCCAGTGGCGGCCATCTTGGAAACCCATAACATTTTGTGAATCATAAGATCAATTTTGTTATATTCACTAATTTATAACATTATGGGTTTTTGTATCAGATGTTCATATTCCTGGAATATCCCTTTAAGCGAGCACTCTATGGCCTAGGACCATTCATGGCGTAAACAGTCACAGGCAACAGCGAGCTCTACATCAGACCTGGCACAGAATTGTTTGCCAGCGCCGAGGCTTCTTGATATATCTTACGTGGTGGAGAAGCTTGGCTTATGTCATACGCAGGTGCATGAAACACCAGCGTATTATACATGTCTCCTGAAAAGCGTGAGATGAAGAAGACAGCTCCATTCTCTTGATAACCTTGATATGTTATCAATCTTTTAAGCTGGAAAACCTTGCCCATAAAAATTCATCATGATAAAACAGGGACATTACTCTTACATCCAGGCACTGTGACTGTGGTAATCTAATTAAATTTGTTATTCATGGCCTCCTTCCTTTTAAAAAAATCAACATATTACACTAAGGGCTCCTGGGGGCGTTACCAGAGCCCTTGGTAGAATGAGCAGAACATTTCTCACCCAACCACTTGCTTTCTCCCTCCTCGATCTTCCTGTGTAATCTAGCAGCAGCAGGAAGTTCAGGTGGAGTGGAAACCTGCACTGCTCATTGTAACAGCCTGTGAAGCTACAACATGTAGTGGCTCCTGAAACGCCTCTAGAGCCCTTCTCCGTCATTTACATAATTTTGGAAGTTGATTTTTGAAGAATAACATATATAAGTAGATTACCACAGTCACGGTGCCTGGATCTATGAGTAATGTCCCTGGTTTATCAGGATGGATTTTGATGGTAGATTTCCTTTAAGACGCACATATGTCTTTAGCAGCTTTTATTAGCAATTTATAAAATGAAAAAAATTGTTGGGGATAATCCACGAGACAAAAAGTGGATAAAAAAAAGAAAGCCTTGATTTCTCCAATCTCCTGCGCTGATGAATGATCACTCCCATCATGGATGGATGCTTGACAACAATGCCGGCATTTATTATACGGCTTAAAAGGCAGCGCAATCAAACTGTCTCCTTATCCGATTCTGTTACACGGAACAAGTCATGTGACGGAGTGAAAACGGTGACACGCCGCCGTGATTGACAGGTCTACGGATTACAATGCACCAAGCGGGAGAAACCGGCAACGGATCCGAACGAATCTAATTACATATAATTTTTGCATTTCCCACTTTTTTGTTAACTTGACACATACATAAAGGTAGGTGCACAGGCCTGCGGAGCCGCCCCCCACCTTCCCTCCTTTCTCCCAGCTGTCACCTCCAGAACAAGAGCATTTTGATGCATTTTTAATTTTCAGTCGCTGTCGGTTTTGTTATTATTTTCAACTCAATTTTGGCAGATTAAAAGAAAGCTATATGTTAATTCTAGTGAGGGGGGGGGGGTGGTGGCTGGAAGGAGGAAGAAAAAATTGGGCAAAAAATGTCTTCGCTATATTAAAGCGGTGATACTATATAAATATGACCAATATCTTTAATAATCTTTATTTATATAGCGCCATCATATTCCGTAGCTTTACAGATCATAGGGGACATATACACATATAATATTACACTACAGAGTACAAACAGTCATATGGAACAATAGGAGAGAGGGGCCTGATCACAAGAGCTTACAGTCTATGAGGATGAGGAGGTGACACAAGAGCTTGACACAAGAGCTTACAGTCTATGAGGATGAGGGGGTGACACAAGAGCTTACAGTCTATGAGGATGAGGGGGGACACAAGAGCTTACAGTCTATGAGGATGAGGGGGTGACACAAGAGCTTACAGTCTATGAAGATGAGGGGGTGACACAAGAGCTTACAGTCTATGAAGATGAGGGGAGCTTGTATAATGTTAGCACGAAGCCGGCTGCAAGTATAGGCGCAGTGCGGCCATAACAGGCAGGGATGGGAGGAGAGAAAATGATGGGTGGAGTGGTCTTGGGGGGCGGAGATTTTTAGGGCTAAGTTGATAGGTGGGTTTGAACCAGGGGGAGGAGATAGTGAGGGGATTAAATAGGAGGTTTAGGAAGGGCAGCCATCTTTTGGCTTGAGAAAATTGTGCTACCCACCCTCCCTTAGTTTTTTGTTTGTATCAGGGTCACTCATGTGGTTTCTGGGAGACGGGATACAAGTAGTTATTATTTCTTTTGTCCAGCTGGGTAGAATCAGGTGAGTTTAGGATGTGTGGCGGGGGCGGGGTTCTTGGCAACAGCTAATTCAATTGGTAAAGTGGATAACAAGTTGAGGAAAAGATGGTGTGGTTATTTTAAGTCCGGAAGTTAAGAGGATTTATGCCAGGATCCTGCATGGGGGTGGCCTCCCCTTTTAGGACCTGGTTGGTTTTATTAAGTTTGATGGTTAGTCACCTCTGCTCGCGCCACTGGCTAGGAGGTTGGCGGCTAGTGGTTTTGGTAGTTGTGACATCGCACGCCGAGCGTGCTTTCTGAGCATATATATAATGGTATATAAAGGCACCGGACAATATGATTATGGAAATATTGGTGGCAATTTGTGGAAGCTGTTGTCAAGGGCTCTGCTCACCCATCATTTTAATTTGTAAAAGAATTGTTATATTATTGTGTTTTAATAAAGTTTGTTTTTTACAGATTGTAAACATTTTCAATAAAGGCTGTGACCAATCACCTTCCAATTCAAAAAGTTGTATGTATGTTTATTTAGTTAGAAGGGGTTGGTCAGGCAGATTCTTTTACTTTCTTTTCATCTCCAATCGTACCGAGTCAGCAATTGCCTGGGTCATGGTCCAGCCATTCTTTGTATGGGAACAAAATATAATGCTTTAATAAATAACATGCTGCTTGAACCAGTTTTGTAGAGGGTAGGTATTAGTCTGATAGTCAGGGAAGGGCATTCCAGAGAATTGGTGCAGCTCGGGAGAAGTCCTGGAGACGTGCATGGGAGATTAATCTAATATTATTAGCAGACAGTAGAGCACGGGTTGGGCGATAGACTGAGATAAGAGAGGAGAGGTAGGGAGGTGCAGCATTATGCAGTGCTTTGTTGATGAGGGTTATTATTTTAATCTGTATACCTATATGCATACACATACAGCTTATATACACATATACAGCATAAACATATATACAGTTTATACATACAACATATTCATACATACAGTACCATATACAACTATGCATCTTATACACAGACATCAAGCATTTACACATCACATATGCATGCGTGTTTAGAGAATATACATATCACATATACACATACATACAATACTATATAAAGACATACAGCATATACAAACCCAGATGCAGGGGCCCATTGACACTTCGGGTCCCATAGTTGCTGCTATGGCTGCTACTGATGTAGTAAGGCCCGCTGCTCTGCTCCTCCTTGCCTATAAGATGCTGTGTGCAGATAGGACACTATGTACAATCTGCTCAGCTCCCTCTGCTCTATAACATGCTGCCTGCAGATAGGAGCCTATATACAATGTGTTCAGCTCCTTCTGCTCTATAACATGCTGCCTGCAGGTAGGACACTATGTACAATGTGCTCAGCTTCTCCTGCTCTATAACATGCTGCCTGTAGATAGGACACTATGTACAATCTGCTCAGCTCCTCCTGCTATATAACATGCTGCCTGCAGATAGGAGCCTATATACAATGTGCTCAGCTCCTTCTGCTCTATAACATGCTGCCTGCAGATAGGACACTATGTACAATCTGCTCAGCTCCTCCTGCTCTATAACATGCTGCCTGCAGATAGGACACTATGTACAATCTGCTCAGCTTCTCCTGCTCTATAACATGCTGCCTGTAGTTAGGACACTATGTACAATCTGCTCAGCTCCTCCTGCTTTATAACATGCTGCCTGCAGATAGGACACTATGTACAATCTGCTCAACTCCTCCTGCTCTATAACATGCTGCCTGCAGATAGGACACTATGTACAATCTGCTCAGCTTCTCCTGCTCTATAATATGCTGCCTGCAGATAGGACACTATGTACAATATGCTCAGCTCCTCCTGCTCTATTACATGCTGCCTGCAGATAGGACACTATGTACAATCTGCTCAGCTCATCCTGCTCTATAATATGCAGCCTGCAGATAGGACACTGTGTACAATATGCTCAGCTCCTCCGGCTCTAGGATGATATGTATGCTCAGCTCTTCCTCTCTGCACCTCAGTTCCTCCTCTATAGGACAACTCGTGAAGATGAGCGGCTTTATGACTTGTCTACTTCCATTTGAGAATGTAATTGGCTTCAAATGCATTTCTAAAGAAGGTTGTCTTCTACCGGATATTTGGTGGAAGTTGTGTTGAGCCCATTACTACGACCATGTCAAGGCTTGAACTGACTCAGGGGTCATACCCCATCTTCCCATATGAATTTTCTATTTTAGGTGGAGCAACGTCCAAGCTATTGAAGACACATGTCCGAGATGAGTTTCTCATCTATAAGGAATCTCTTCTGCACAGGTCCTTTAATGTCAAACTATGAATCACCTAGATCAGAATTCACATCCCAAAGCTTGAAAGGAAACACAAGGAGCGGGAGAGTGAAAGTAGGGATTTCCTACACAGTTGGATACATGCATTATGAGCGAATGCGGCTAATCTGGAACTAATCAAGAACATTTGGATGTGTAAACAGAGAAATCACCATTTACTGTACTGTAGCCAAGTGAAACATTAGCCTGTCTGGGCACATAGTGAAAGTTGGTTAGCACTTACATGGTGGTCACTATATTATTGAGTATATGTCAGGATAATGCATGTTGGCGCTGCGTACATATGAAGTTGGTCAGAATCACTTCTTTAAGAAAAATGGTGGAATGGTCTCTTCTAAGATGCCGACATAAGTGGTCCCTGCAGGCTACACATCAGCTGTCTTCTGTATTACCACTTATACTCATTCATTACCATGGTGCCATGCATACCTCCTCAAATTCACATGCCCTATCCTTCTCCAGTGTAACACAGGACTTGTGACCACCAATGTCACCCACTTTTTGATGCCGGGAGAAGCTGTAGTTCTAGCCGTAGTTCCGTATGGGTTCCAGTGCCTCACTGTACCTTCTTACATAAATGGGTCTTCTGCTCCGTCTTGATGACCCTGTGGAAAAGTATCCCATAATATCCCCTTGATAATCGTCCACTATAAAACTGGTAAGGTGTCTGAGCATAAAGGCATCCAGACAGAATGTCCCACATGTTCTGACTTTTGATTTTCTATGTATCTTGTTTTTGACCTGTTGTTCTTCCGTAACAACACTTAGTTAGTCTAGACCACAAATATGGGGGCACATTTACTAAGGGTCTGCGGACCACATTTCTGTCGGGTTTCCCGCCTATTTGCACCACATTCAACAGGGGTTTTTGGCGCATGTGATCGGCGCCGACTTTCATGCGACACAAATCGGGGACAACCCGACTGATTCGGACTAAGTGTGGGATTTAAAATTCAAATTGTGTCTCAAGACAATGCACTTACATGCACCGGGAAGAAGAAGGTGAACTCTGGCGGACCTGAGTGGGGAAGCGACACATGCAGGATATCGGGCGCACGATCTTGTTGAATCGCGCCAGACTTCATCCTCGTCGGACAATGCACCTCGGGGACCGGGTAAGTAAATGTGCTTCTATGTGTTGCTCATCCTGACCTCCAGCTTGATCCTTGGTTTTATAACAAGTAGACCTGTCCTGACCTTGGCTTTTCCTTGGCTTTTCTCTGTCTAACCCACTAGCTGTTTCACACCAGTATCTTGGGAAATATTCAAATAAGTTTTCCAGGATGGGATAAGGAAAACTATACCTTGTAAAGCTGCTCCCTTAATATCAAGCACGACTTTCAAGAAGCCTAATGACATGATATGGAATTAAAGGCAATATATCTATTCCAAAAAGGAACAGCATCACCAGTATATTTAGACTCTGAGTCAAATGCCAAAAGCCAATGGCTCAAAGCCTATTGCCCATTACAATTATTCACTGCCAGAAGTGATTGTCAACAACTTACGTCTAGTTTTCTCTTCAGAACACATGAAGGCTAAGCAATGAGGCAATTCTCTTGTGTCCAACCAGTCTTTCTTCAATCCAGGAATGCTAGGAACTACCAACCATCCACCTAACAAGATGTTGGAGGAGCATCAAGGGTTAGCCTAGTTGGTGTTCAATGGAAGGGAGAAGTTATGGTAAATTCTGTGTCCAGTATTCAAAAGTTTGCTACGTGGCCAAATTACTACCTGGGCACCAATATAGAATTGCCCTTAGTGCGTCAGTTCATAACATGCAGGTTTAGTCTTTTATAAGTCTGAATTGGTTGAAGGACATTATGGAGAATCCCTGTCACAAGGTCAACAAGAGTTTAATTGTCTGAATTCTCTGCCCATCTAATTGGGGCACATTTACTAATGGTCCTACGGCTGCGATTCCGTCGGGTTTTCCAGAATATTTCAGATTTGCACCGTTTTTATGCCACAGTTGAAGAAAAAAATGTTGATAAATTCAAATATTCAAGTCTTTAAAATCCAATATCACCGTCCGAGTTCCCAAGCAGTGTCGTTTTCCACCAGTCGCCCTGCGCCTTCACATTCCATGATGTATAAAGTCTAGAAATCAGATTACATAATAACATGTGACCGGCACTTTCAAGCTGAAGACGGCATTGTTAATCCGAGAGGTTTTTCCTTTCATTTCATCCCACCTAAGACGTATAGCCGAAAACGGCATTTTATACGAGTTTCACGTTTCATGATAATAGCACACTGGCACCACACCACGTCATTTCATGCATGACCTCCAAGAACAGGTGTCGATTCTCTATGAGAAAAGCGTTCAACAGCTGCGGAAACATATGAATCAATTGAAGCTTTCTCTCCACTTTTCATTTTCTCTTTCTAAGTGTGTGTATGCGAAGGGGAGGAGGAGAGCGATTGACTTGATTTTTCATGCTCCCCAAGAATGTGGTGGGTTGGTGGTGGTGGTAGAGGTGGTGGGACTAGAGAAACTCAATGTTGACTGAAGGCATAGCTACGACATATCATCGTGAGCTACAGGGATCCCGGCCAAATAATTTGAGACAGGCAACCTTTTGTACGTTTCGGGCCAAACCAAGCAAGACACTTTCTCACTCTCTATGGCAACCGTCAGTGCCACCGCGATGACAGTGGGAACTGAAGCACCAGAAGTGAAACCAAAGTCGTGTCTCTGGATGGAGATCAGCATTCTTGGAATACCTGCCCGGCTGCTGTCGAGCTACCCGAGAGCTGTTTAACTACTTCAGTTTTCATTGCCTAAGTTTCACCTCATCTTCTCTGCATGTGATTGATACATTTTCCTTCTCGTAACGGTAAATGTATTCTACAAATGTATAGGGAAGGCTGGAGACTCCTGGTCTTGGCATGAGTCACATCTCTGCGAAATCATCATGAGAATAATGGCGAAAAATTATAACTTTCATTATATAAAGAAATGAAATAATTCCCAGACTTCCCCCAAAATTCACACAGGAATAGAATAGCTTTACGCAGATTTATAAATGCCTTTGTGTAGGCTGTGGGCACTTATAGTTGTTTGAGTCTTCATTAGCCATGATGTAACATTTTCTTAGAGACCCTCAGGTACAAAGAAAAAAATTGGCTATACATAGCTAGTGTATGGGAAACATATTGGTCCCTTTTTTAAAAAAGTTGCTGCCTCTATTAGGGCCGCCATCAGGGGGGGTTTGGTGTGACTGTGTTCAAGGGGCCCAGAGGAGGAGAAGGGGCGCCAATTCACAGAAAACCCTCCTCCCTTCCCAGATGCAGTGAGCACACTGGGGCTCATTTACTTACCCGGTCCCGTGGTGCGTTGTCCGACCAGGATTCGGGTCTTCTAGGATTCACTAAGGTTGTGCGCCCGATATCCAGCAGGTGTCGCTGCTGTGCCGAGGTCTGCCAGAGTTCACCTTCTTCACCCCGGTGCATGTTAAGTGCTTAATCTTGCGACACATTTCGTTTTTTAAATTCCACGGTTTTTCCGAATCCGACGTCCACGGCCCCCGATTTCTGTCGCAAAACGGAAAAATTCGGGAAACGCAACGAAAGTGCGGCCGCGGAGCCCTTAGTAAATGAGTCCCACTGTGAAGACACAAAATTTGCCAGTCATGGGCCCAAACTTCCGAATTGCGGCCCTGCCTCTATCGGTCCATTTTGGAGCCTTGTCTGCATCATGCACTGTGGGCTATGAAAGTCCAAGGCACTCTTCACTGGATATATATGAGATCTTAGTGGGCCCTAGGACCTGGATGGTGTCATGACCATGTGATCAATTTATATTCCTCAAGTTTTTGTTGTTACGTTGTTAAAGGGACACTGTCTTCAGATTTTACCCCATTACACTACGAGTCCTCTTTAGGAAGGGTGTAAAATGTCCTTTCTAGAATTTCCTCTTTGGGTAAAATCTCACCCACTTACCCACAAAATATCTCCTACAAAGTCATGTGAACTGAGCAGGAAAGAGTCATATTTTAAGATAAGTCAATTTTAGAGCCTTCAGGGGGAGAGTCACTTGAGATGTCCCTATCTTTCATTCTAATAGTATATAATAATATGGCACCCATATGTACAGTAATAAGAGGTTTCAGCGCAGTCTATGCCAGTAGATTGGGCACAATCTACACCAGTTCAAACCTAATAGATGTTTTTGTAGTAGGACTGTAAACATTTAGGGAAATGCTGCAGGCGGGAAACAAGCAGGAAGATTATGAAGGTGGGAGCTATAATTTGGATACATTACATAGCATCAAGTCTTCACATGTAATACTGATCTATGCAAAAATCTAAATGATAGAAACATTACTGTGCAAAGCTTTTATGTAGGTGTGGCAAAAATTCTGCAAAGTAAGACACGTTAATAGTTTATTTGTATCAATCAATATGGCAGAAATTGTCATATTCATGTCAGAATACGGGAATTGTTGTTTTGATGGGAAAAATATCCTCCATTAAATCAATGAGACTTCACACATGTAATTTGGGAGAACATAGGTAGAAAACACAATACGGGGCCGTGTCACGCCTATATTTTCCATTACATTCTCATAAAACGGAAAGTGCAACAGAAATGAAAAACGTAACCTTTTCCTTATTCCCACACAAGATTCTTAAATATACTCAGGATAACAAAATAACACATTCTATAATTCACTGTTGTTAACAAATATACAGCATTTCACAGATATAATTCCAACCTGTCTCTATCAGTCCTGGTGTTTACATTTTGGTTGTCCCTGGATACGACCATAAACAGATGACAATGGTTCAGCAGATTCCTCTGGCTTCTCTTACACTACAGAAGGAGGGGCAGGAGGCGGAGAGCACTACAGACACAGGCACTTCCTGTCCAGCAGAGGAGACATCAGCAGCTCTACAGACAAAATAAGCTCTGGATCCGAGGGGAGAGGGCATAGGATTGCTGAGTGTGTGTTTTATAGGTGAGGTAGCAGAGCTGAGTGTGTCATTGCGTATTATATCCATCTCATGACTCTGATCTGTCTCATCTCTCTTTTTCTATGTGTCAGATACTAGTAGATTCTATATCTAGATTCTAGATACTAGTCAGATACTATACTAATATTCAGAAGCTAAATGAAAGTGTAGATAAACCCTGTACTATGATAATCTAAGCACATTGTCAGCACACAGAATCTTATAGCACAGAGGAATTATGAAGTGTCTGCTTAGAGAGTCCCTGCCCACACTCTGGAATCTTACACTGAACATCACGGATTGATAGGAGCTAAAACAGCAATAAAACTGAAAACAATTTAAAGTAAGGGGTTGAAAATTATCTTTATTATGTAAACATCACTAGGGGATTTGGAAATTTCCAAACTTTCTTTCATAAGCAAACTGTAAAAAGTCTTGGGCTTCTGCGTTATTTTTCTGCTGAAAACAGGAGTGAACTCATTGGAATCATTGGAATCCCAGGCAGAACCTGACACATCATTTTTGTGTGGAATGAATGAATATATATCCAATCAATATTTGGGATCGCCCCCTGCCTTTATATTCCTCTAGGTACACAATACCCAACCTCATATCTTTATTAAATACATTTTATAAAAAAGTAGCTGGCACTAGGGGCATGTTTTCTCATCTCCAACGTCTCCCTCCGCTCCCTCGTTCCCCCTTCCCTCAGGAACTTCTCTTCAGCAAATCAAAGTATGACCCAACCAATAAGGGAGCGGAGGGAGATGTTGGAGAGGAGAAAACATGTTCTTTGTGACTCGAGGAATCTGCTGACAAGGTGCCAGCTACTTTTTTTTAAAAAATGATTTAATAAAGATATGAGTTATGGATTTTAATAATAAACGCTGAATGAAAAACAGCGAGAAGAATTCTGTAGGAACCTGTCATTAGGATTAATGGTGTAAACCTTAAGACAGGTTCCCTTTAAGAACTATCTTCTATGTAAAGAAGAATGAGAAGCCCTGGAAGTGATAATATGATTCCCCAGAAACAACATCATCCAGTCTGCCTGGGATTACATGTAGAGACAGGAGGATTAGAGTCAGTTTTCATCCACAGAAACCTGAAGACAGGTTCCCTTTAAGAACGTGTTCTAGATATCTAGGATTATAGTTCTGCTGCAAGACTAATTTTAAAACGTCTAGTAAAGGAAAGCAAACATACCTTGAGAATGCTGTAGCTACACTGATGCAGGCACATATCTTGTTTAATCACTGAACCTGAGTGCTTTTGCTGTAAAAACAATTATACAATTATGTCAATGAGGCTCTGTCGCTCCTGAGGCTGCCCCAGTGCTTCTCCTCTTACCCTAATTATGCACTGCTCCACAGAATACGTCATCACTGTGTTGTCCCTGACAGGAAGAACTAATCAATCGCTGCACCATCCCCCAGCTGCTGTGTATGAGTCATCCAGCTCAGGTTGATTAATCCTGTCTAGACAGTTCAGGAAGCTCCTTGTAATGTGTTTATATATGGCAGCCAGCCTGCACCCAGCTTTCCCAAGGTTCTGAATTCTATAATTGTTTTATGAGAAAAACCACTTGGATCAGGGACTAAACAAGATATGTTTCTGCATCAGTGTAGCTACAGCATTCTCAAGGTATGTTTGGTTAACAATGCATAAAAACAAATGGTAGATTTCCTTTAAGGCCTAACTGACGGCACAAAAACTTCACCTCATCAAGAACGTGCTGACTACCTGCACTGCAAAAGATAGTCCAGGTCCCATTCCTGGCCATCTTTGAGGGAACAGTCACTGCCTATGGACGCTAATGTCAAACCGGCCATGTGCTGCAACTAAAGCCCCACGCATTCAAGCCTTTTTTTTCACGCCTGCCTTAAACCTTTGCACCACACAGTTTGTTTCGTTTCATACCAACATTTCGATACCAACGCGCAGCCTTCGTTACTTTTTCCTTCGTTAACCCCCTGCGCTAATAATAATAATAATTCCTTTTATTTATATAGCGCATACAGATTACGCAGCGCTGCATAGAGTTTTCCAATATCAGTCCCTGTCCCCAATGGGGCTCACAATCTAAACAACCTTCCAGTATGTTTTGGAGGAAACCGGAGGAAACTCACGCAAACACGGAGAGAACATATAAACTCTTTGGAGATGTTGAACTGGATGGGACTTGAACCCAGGACCCCAGCGCTGCAAGACTGTTGTGCTAACCACGCAGCCACCGTGCTGTCCAAATGCCTTTCCTCGATGTCACACAGGACACACAGGGGCAGATTTACTTACCCGGTCCTGTCGCAATCCAGCGGCGCGTTCTCTGTGGAGGATTCGGGTCTTCCGGCGATTCACTAAGGTAGTGTGTCCGATGTCCACCAGGTGTCGCTGCTGCGCTGAAGACCGTCGGAGTTCACTGGAGTTCACGATCCGTTGCTGGGTGCAGGTAAGCTAGTGTCAAGCAACACTTTTTTTTTAAAAGTTTTCTGACGACCATACCCCCCGATTTCCGTAGCGTGCATGCCGGTGCCGATGCGGCACAATCTGATCGCGTGCGCCAAAAACCCGGGGCAATCCAGGGAAAATTTACGCAAAACGGTAATATTCGGGTAACCCGTCCGAAAAACACATTTCGGGCCTTTAGTAAATGACCCCCACAGTGATTGAACTTGTATCCTACGTAAAAGCCCATGCAAGTCCTTTGTGAAACCCGAAACCCAGCAAAACCCTTAAACTGTATACCCTCAGCGCCCATTCACAAGCCTATCATGTTCTCCGGTGTACGTCCTTCATTACATTACGCCCGTGTCGTATCATGCTCCATTGAAAATAAATAGGCTTATGGGATATTAGACTCAATTACTCTTAAGCGTCCGAAGCATTTGGAATCCATATTTGTGAACAGCGGCTCAGCGATATCCGTTTATTCCTGCTTAGTACTTGGCGCTTTCTTTTCCGAATGGGCAGGAGACGTCAGCTCCGAGGGAGAAGGAGTTATTTAGGCGGCGAGCTGTCAGTCTTCCAGCCATGTCTATTTGCTTTAATCATTGGGGGTTGTATATTTGGAACAATTTCTAAAGGAATAAAAGTCCCTTTGGCTCTTATCATCTGTCATTAAAGAATCCATTAGGACATTCAAGCCCCATAGTCAGGGCTCAGGGGATTACCTTAAGTGGTTTTTTTTTCGGAAAACAAGGAAGAATTCTCCTCTCTTTTCAGTAATTCCGCGCAATTCTTCCTCCACTATAATCTACTACAGGAGATGCCGTTATAGGTTTGTGCTTTTTTAATGTATTTGCATATTATTTCTTCCAGCGACGAAGCCCCCTGGCCGCTCCTTGTTAGCGTAAATCATGAAATCAGGTGTGAAAACGGCTTAATTGCCTATAAATAGCGCGCGGGCCGCTCCGTTTTAATCGGCGCGTCTGCTGGGACGTAAATACAAACGCAATAAATACGTAAAAAAATTGAATAAACATAAAAGAGAATGAAATTAAAATGAACATCACGGAAGATCAATTTTAGAATGTTAATAAAGGCGCGAGGGCGAGACGAGAGGATCAGGGCGACGTGTTGTGACTTAAAAGAAAATCTCAAGCCACATAAGATTTATATTTCACCAATAACAGCGACATAATACAACACCGAGCCCCATCCAAACAGGAGAATCCTTGAAATTGTGTTTTAATTCACAAATTTTGGTATTCCACATATAGTTATGATGTGTAATAGTAACAGCAGGTCATAACTTTTCTAGTTTGTGAGGCCGAGGTAAATGGTGACCATAATCTGTGCTTTGTGTCAGCATTATTTCTGTAATGTGACATCACTGTGTGTAATTTCCCTGTACTGTGACATCACTGTGTGTATTATTCCTGTACTGTGACATCACTGTGTGTATTATCCCTGTACTGTGACATCTCTGTGTATTTGATCTATACTGTGCCTCACTGTGTGTATTAATTCCTGTAACTGGACATCACTGTGAGTATTATCCATCCCTGTAACTGTAGACATCACTTTGGTGTTTGGTGTATTATTCCTGTACAGTGACATCACTGTGTGTTTTATATATTCCTGTACGTTACATCACTGTGGGTATTATCCCTGTACTGTGTACATCACATGTGTATTATCTCTGTACTGTGACAATCACTGTGTGTATTATCCCTGTACTGTGATATTACTGTGTGTTTTATCCCTGTACTGTGACATCACTGTCTGTATTATCTCTGTAGTGTGACATAACTGTGTGTATTATCCCTGTACCATGACATCACTGTGTGTATTATCCCTGTACTGTGACATCACTGTGTGTATTATCCCTGTACTGTGACATCACTGTCTGTATTATCTCTGTAGTGTGACATCACTGTGTGTATTATCCCTGTACAGTAACATCACTGTGTGTATTATCCCTGTACTGTAACATCACTGTGTGCATTATCTCTGTACCATGACATCACTGTGTGTATTATCCCTGTACTGTGACATCACTGTGTGTATTATCCCTGTACTGTGACATCACTGTCTGTATTATCTCTGTAGTGTGACATCACTGTGTGTATTATCCCTGTACTGTAACATCACTGTGTGTATTATCCCTGTACTGTAACATCACTGTGTGCATTATCTCTGTACCATGACATCACTGTGCGTATTATCTCTGTACTGTGATATCACTGTGTATAATATTCCTGTACTGTGACATCACTGTGGGTATTATCCCTGTACTGTGACATCACTGTGTGTATTATCCTGTACTGTGACACTCACTGTGAGTATTACCCCCTGTAACTGTGACATCACTGTGGGTATTTCCCTGTACTGTGACATCACTGTGGTATTATCCCTGTACTGTGACATCACGTGTGTACTATCCCTGTACTGTGACATCACTGTGTGTATTATCCCTGTGCTGTGACATCACTGTGTGTACTATCCCTGTACTGTGACATCACTGTGGCATCATCTCTGTTACTGTTGTTTTTTGACATCACTGTGTGTATTATCCCCTGTACTGTGACCTCACTGTGTGGTATTATGCCTTTACGTGACATCACTGTGTGTATTATCTCTGTACTGTGAAATCACTGGGTGTATTATCCCTTTACTGTGACATCACTGTGTGTATTATCCCTGTACTATTACCATCAAGGTGTGTTTATATCTCTGTACTGTGAAATTGCTGGTGTGTATTATATCCCTGTACTGTGACATCACTGTGTGTACTCTCCCTTACTGTGACATCACTGTGTGTATATCCCTGTACTGTGACATCACTGTGTTTACTATCCTGTACTGTGACATCACTGTGTGTATTATCCCTGTACTGTTGACATCACTGTGTTTATTATCTCTTACTGTGACATCACTGTGTGTATTATCCCTGTACTGTGACATCACTGTGTGTATTTTCCCCCTGTACTCTGTGACTCACTGTGTATTATCCCTGAACTGTAACCTCACTGTGTGCATTATCTCTGTACTGTGACATTGCTGCTTTCTTCTGTATTAATCCCTGTACTGTGACATCACTATCTGTATTATCCCTGTACTGTGACATCACTGGGTGTCTTACCTATGCATTACGTATTAAATTATACTATGTATTATCCTGTACTGTGACATCACTGTGTGTATATCCTGTACTGTGACAACACTGTGTGTATTGTACATGTACTGTGACATCACTTGCTTATATTATCCCTGTACGGTGACATCACTGTGTGTACTATACGTGTACTGTACATCACTGTTATCTTATCCCTGTACTGTGACATCACTGTGTGTATTTATCCCTGTACTGTGACATCTCTGTGTGTATTATCCCTGTACTGTGACATCACTGTGTGGTATTGTACTGTACTGTGACATCACTGTGTATATATCCCTGTACTGTGACATCACTGTGTTGTACTATACGTGTACTGTGCTCAACAGTGTATATTATCCCTGTACTGTGACATCACTGTTATATATCCTGTACTGTGACAATCACTGTGTATTACCTTTATGACATCAATGATGGTGTATTATACATGTACTGTGTACAATCACTGTGTGTATTATCCTGTACTGTACATCACTGTGTTTATTTATCTCTCTGTACTGTGACATCACTGTGTTTATCCCCTGTTACTGTAATCACCCTTGTTGGTTGTATGTATCCATGTACTGTGACATACTGGTATTATTACCCTGTACTGTGACATCATCATGTGGTGTTATCCCTGTACTGTGACATCACTGTGGTGTATTATCCCTGTAACTGTGACATCACTGTGGGTGATATCCCTGTACTGTGGACAATCACGTGTGTATAAATCCCTGTCTGTGTATATCACTGTGTTGTGTATCCCTTTACCACGTGACATCACTGTGTTTATCCCGTAACGTGACATCCACTGTGTATTTATCCCTGTACTGTGACAATCACTATATCTGTATTATCCCGTGTACTGTGTGACTCACGTGTGTTATTATCCCTGTACTATGACATCACTATCTGTATTATCCCTGTACTGTGACATCCACTTCTGTATTATCCGTGTACTGTGACCACGGGTGTATTACCTATGCTTACGTATGATTATACATTTATTATCCCTCAATGTACATATCATTATTACCTGTACTGTGACATCACTGTGTGTATTATCCCTGTCTTGCCATCACTGTGTGTATTATCCTGTCCTGTGACATCACTGTTTAGTATTAATCCCTGTACTGAAAAATGTACATCCACTGTGTATTTATCTGTACTTACTCACGGTTATTACCTGTTACTTGTGACATCCTGTGTGTACATACATGTACTGTGACATCACTGTTTATATTATCCTTGTACTGTCCAATCACCTGTGTATTATCTCTGTACTGTGACATCACTCTGTTTATTATTCCCTGTACTGTGACATCACTGTGTGGTATATCCCTGTAGCTGTGACATCGCTGTTGTATTATCCTGTATCCTTAGTGGACCATCACTGTGTTGTATGTATCCTCGTACGGTGACTCACTGTTTGTATGTATCCGCTGTAACTGTGACCTTCACTGTGTTATTATCTTCTATCCTTGTGACATCCCGTGTGTTTATCCCCCTATACTGTGACATCCTGTTGTGTATATCCTCTTACGTATGTGACATCACTGTGTGTATTATACCTGACGGGTGACATCCACTGTGGGTGGTATATGACCTGTACTGTGACATCACTTTGTGTATGATCCCTGCACTGTGCAACACAAGTGTGTGTATTAAGTACCAATTACTGTACATCACTGTGTGGGTACTTACATGTACTGTGACATCACTTTTGTATATATCCGTAACTGGTACATCACTGTGTGTATTCTCCCTTACTGTGACATAACTGTGTGTATTATCCCTGTACTGTGATATATCACTGTTGTGTTATTATCCTGTACTGTGACATCACTGTTTTGTAATTATCCTGTACTGGTGAACATCACTGTGTGTAATGACCCCTGTACTGTGACATCACTATGTTGGTTATATCCTGCCTGTATTGACATCACTAATGTGTATTATACCCTGTACGGTGACATCATTGTGCAATCTTTATCCCTGTTGTGGACATCACTGTTGTGCAATATCCTTGTCTGGGACTCACTGTGTGTATGATCCCTGTAACTGTGACATCCACTGTGTGGTATTATCCCTGTTACTGGACAATCACTGTGTGTTTATACATTGTACTGTGACACACTGTGTGTATTAGTCCCTGGTACCGGTGCAATCACTGGTGTAGTATCTCTGTACTGTGACATCACTACTGTGTACTTCACCTTACGGACCATCCCTTGTGTATAATTAGCAGTACTGTGCTCACTGTGTATTATCCCTGGTACTTGATCATCACTAGTGTGATATTATCCCGTACTGTGACGCTCGGCTGTGGTTATTATCCCTTACTGTGACTCACTGTGGTTTGTATTCTTCTACGTGACCATCACTGTGTATTATCCCTGTACTGGGGGACTCACTGTGTGTAATATCTCTATACTGTGGATCACTGTGTATTAATCCCTATACTGTGACATCGACTGGTGTTGTATTATCCTGTTACTGTGACACACTGTGTGTGTATTATACCTTGTACTGTGACAATCAAACTGTTGTAGTAATATACCTGTACTGGTGACATCACTGTGTGTATTACTCCCTGCAACTGTGACAATCCATGTGTGTAGTATCCAAGTAACTGTGCAGTATACTGTGTGTACTATACATGTGACTGTACTCACTTTGTTATATCCCTGTGACTGTGACATCACTGTGTTTTAATCCTGTACTGGACCGAAACTGTGGTGTATTTCCCTGTACTGTGATATCACTGTGTGGTATTATCCCTGACTGTGCACTACATGTTTGTTTATCCTGTATGTCTGGACATCACTGTGTGTATTATCCCTGTACTGTGTACATCACTAGTGGTATTATCCCTGTACTGTGACATCACTATGTTATTATCCCTGTACTGTGACATCATTGTGCTATTATCCTCTTACTGTGACATCACTGTGTGAATATCCTGTTACTGTGACATCACTGTGGTGTAATTATCCCTGTACTTGACATCACTGTGGTTTATCCCTGTACTGTACATCACTGTGTTGTATTATACATGTACTGTGACATCACTGGGTGTTGTATTATCCCTGTACTGTGACATCACTGTGTGTATATCTCTGTACTGTACATCACTGTGTATTAATCCCTGTACTGTGGACCATCCCTTTGTGTATTATACATGTACTTGGACATCACGTGTTATATCCCTGTACTGTGACATCACTGGGTGTATATTATCCCTGTACTGTGACATCACTTGGTGTGTATTATCTCTGTACTGTGACATCACTGTGTATTATCCCTGTACTGTGACATCAACTGTGTGTATTATACATGTTACTGTGACATCCCATTTGTGTATTACATCACTAGTAATGGAGAGATGTCTCCGTGTAGCTGTGTAATCCAGGTATAATGGGGTCAGATCAGTGGTTGGCATGGCAGACAGACAGGTTGTCGGGGCATGACACGCAGGTGAGGAATCCCGTCAATCAACAATCACACTGATCGGGATGATGGAGCATGAAATATCTTCTTTAACATATTCATTCTATTAAAAAATATCCTTAAAGTGGAGTTTTTTTACTTTTAACATATCATATGTCAACAGCTTTTCAGCAAACAACATGAAGTTCCATAGTAAGAACATATAAGGATTGGGGGGGGGCACAGAGCAATGGATAAGGGAAACATTGTAGTTACAAATAACTTCCATACCTAAATAATGCAAGACACTGAGACCAATAGGTTGTGTCATAGTACAAAAGAAGATGAGAGACACACAAATTCTGACAAAGTATAAAAAACATTTTTAAAAAACACAGTAGAGGGCATGTGTCAGAGGAACCATTGGTATTCTATACAATACAATACAATACAATACAATACAATACAAAAGGCTTTATTGATCCCTTAGGAATGTTGGTGTGCATGGCTCCAAGCATTTAGAGTACCCAAAAAAAAATTTATGAACAGTCAGAAACAAGATGATAACACATGAATAGTGGACAATCTGGCTTGGGGACCAGGGGGGGGACTTTCGTCTGTGGGGTCGTTCGGGGGCATTTCAATGACCAATCTTGAAATAGATTGGAGGAAATGAATTAGTTTCGGGATAGGTCTCTGATGAACCGTTCTAGCCGCCACGAGAAAGGTGCCCGATCAGAGAGTGGAAGGGGTGCCTGATTGGGACTGAAAAACAGGGACAACAAAGCCAAAATTGAATAATTCTCCAGATGGACCTCTCAAACTGTTGATAACGTTAACAACTTTGTCTCAGAACGCCCAGAAACTGGTTCGACATCCCACCAGACATGACACATGGTACCCCATAGCTTTCAGAAAGTGTCACACTGATCCGGGACGAGGGAAGCAGGAGTGGAAGCCTAGTTGGGGACTCTATAACAGCGGGATAGCATTTGGGAATCCTACCGTCCACAGTCCCGTGGAAGTGAATGAAGCACTTTAGGGGGCACCGTGGCTCCCATTTGCCTGAATGTGTGGTGTCCCAGTGATCAGACGACATATAGTATATATTCCCATGTCGATGATAAGGAATAGTGTATATAGTGAGAAACTTGCACAAGCGTAACGGTCGTTATTTAACCTGAGTGTAATAGCTTTCTAAGAGAGCCCTCCCCGCTGCACTGATATAATACAGAGGCTCTGGCATCATGATATATCAAGGGCCACAGGGTATTTCCGTCAGGCCTTAAGGGAACCTGTCACCAGAGACCCATTAGCACTCCCCCCAGTCCCCACAGACATAGTACATCCACCACTGCCAAAGTGTTTTTGTATAAAAAATAGGTTTTACGTTTTATGTTACCTTTCATTAGCATCTGCTGTGTGACTAGGCAGTTTGCCTTTTGGGGGGGTCTGGAAAGGATCATTTACCCCCAACCTTGGGAACCATGTGGCCTTTTCAAATATATGAATAACTCCCCAACACTCGGGATTGGCTGTAGAGGACGGGGGCGTCGCTAAGCCCAGGGTGGATTTTGGTTGTTTTCAGATATTTGAAAGGTCACATGGAGGAGGACTTTTCCCCAAGGGTGGGGGGAAACTGCTCCTTTCCACCCCTCCCAAAAGGCAAACTGCCTCGTCACACAGCAGATGCTAATGAAGGTACATATAACATATCTTTTTTTGCTGTGAAAACCTATTTTTTATACAAAAACACTTTGCAGTGTATGTACTATGCTCTGGGGGACTGGGGAGTGCTAAAATGGCTCTCCTGGTGACAGGTTCCCTTTAAATGTGTGCTATAGCAGTGCACCAGTTCCCATTTGCAGGCTACATCTAGTGTGGCAGTTGCCGGGCTCTCATCAACCACCTGCCGCCAGGCCCCTTTACCCCACCCCTCAATGCCCAAGGGAAATTGCCACACCTAACATACAAGCGTGATAAATCCCCATGTGTTTACAAAGACTAACCTATACCTATAATATACCTTTATTTTCAATATAAGATGCCCTTTGGAGGAAAAAAAATCTTACTAAAAAGTCCTTGCGTCCTCCTCCTGACTGCTGTGCTGGAGATTGGGTGAAACGCTAATAAACGCCATGCGCAGAGGGAGCGGATGCCTCTACATGTTTTTCTCCTTCTCTTTGCTTGTCCTGACGCTACCATTTACTTTAGGACTCTAATGATGACATAACTTCATGGAAGCCAGTGTTTGCAGCTGGGACTGGGTTGAAGATAGTGGCTGTGTGTATGAATGGATGTGTGCAGTGAAATGTGTTCGTGTGAATATTTGTACAGTCCTTGTAGTGAGTGGAATATAGCAAGAGGTGTTGTGATAAAATGGTTTGTATTAGAGCTGTGTGTGAATGTATGGATGTAGCAGAGCTCTGTGGGAGAAAAGTGTTGTAGCAGAGCTGTGGTGTGAATGTATGGTGTAGCAGAGCCTCTTGGGTGAAGTGAAATGGCTGTAGAATAGCTTTGGGGGAGTTGTGGCATGTTGCAGAGCTAGTGTGAGTGAAGATTGCATCTTGTTAGTGTGTGAGGCAGAGCTCGCTGGTGTGAAGTTGTTATGTAGCAGAGCTGGTGGTGGGGTGATGGGGCAGGCTGTTGTGACTGTATGATGGAGCGAGTTGTGGGGAGGGTAGCAGGGTTTTTTGGGGGATGGGGTGTGATGTAGCAGAGCTCATTTTTTTTGTGGAGGAGGGTGCGAGCTGATTGCGTAGGGAGCAGACTTGTGTGGATTTGGAGCATTGTGGAGTCTGTACAGTGATTTTAGCGTGCTGGGTGTGATGACTATGGATTGTGGCAGGGCTCTGTGTGAGTGTAACGGATGGTTTGGCAGAAGAGCCCCTTGTAGTGAATTTGTATGTAGCAGAGCTCTGTACAATTGGATTGTTTTTTTCACGCCTGCCGTAAACCTTTGCACACACACAGTATTGTTTCGTTTCATACCACACATTGCGATACCACCAGCGCAGCCTCAGTAAACTTTTTCCTTCGTTAACCCCCCTGGCGCTCATACAATAATAATATAATTCTTTTATTTATAATAGCGCATACAGCTTACGCAGCGCTGCACCGATTTTTCCAATATCATCCCCTGTCCCCAATGGGCTCACAATCTCAACACCTTCCCATAATGTTTTGTAGGAAACACGAGGAAAGCACTTCACAACACGGAGAGAACATTAGGCACAACTCTTTGGAGATTTTGACTGGATGGGACTTGAAAACAGCCAATGACCCGACCAGCGCTGCAAGACGTTGTGCTAACCACGCAGTCCCCGTGCTGTCCAACCTTTCCTGGTCTGGAATCACACAGGACACACAGGGGCAATAAATTACTTACCCGAAAAAAGAGATCCTGTCGCAATCCAGCGCGCGTATCATCTTGTGGAGGATGTGCGGTCCTATCCTGTCCGGCGATATACACTAAGGTCGTGTGTCCGGGATTCCAACCGGGTGTCGCTGCTAAAGAAAAAAAGCGCTGAAAAGACCGTCGGAGTGTCACTGGAGTTTCACGATCCGTTGGGCTGTGTGGCGAAAAGGTCAAGACTAGTGTCAAGCACACTTTTTTTTTAACATGGGTTTTCAAAAGGCGACCATCACCCCCGATTTCCGTAGCGTGCATTGCCGAATGCGTGCAAAAGCACAATCTGTCGCCAGGAGTGCGCGCAAAAAAACCCGGGGCAATCCAGGAAAATTTACGCAACCTGGTAATATTCGGGTAACCCGTCCCGAAAAACCCATTTTCGGCTTTAGTAATGACCCCACAGTGATTGAACTTGTATCCTATCCTTAAAAGGCCCATGCCAAAGTCCTTTGTGAAACCCTACACCCAGCAAAACCCTTAACTGTATACCCTCACCGCCCCATTTTATTCACAACGCCTATCATGTTCTCCGGTGTACCTGGCCATTCATTACAACAGAAAAGATTAAACCCCAAGAAGTGTCTATCATCCCCGCATTGAAAATAAATAGGCGTTATGGTATATTAGACTCAATACTCTTAATCGTACCATAAAGATGTGATCGCTAATTTGTGAGTAATGAACGCTGCCAGCTATAATCCAGTTTTATCTTCCTGCTTAGTACTTGGCGCTTTCTTTTCCGCATGGGCAGGAGAAATCTAGCGGTAGTCCGAATAGGGATAATGAGTATAAAGTTTAGGCGGTGCGAGCTGTCAGTCAGTCCAGCCGATGTACTATTTGGCTTTAAATTCATTGGGGGTTGTATATATATTTTATGACTTTTCTAAATGAATACAGTCCCTTTGGCTCTTAAGTACATCTAGTCATTAAGAATCCATTAAGACAATTCAAGGCCCCTAGTTCAGGCCAGGGATTCCTTAGTGGTTTTTTTAGTACGAAAAACAAGGTCATAAATCTCCTCTCTTTCATTCATGGTCAACTGCAAGCAGATTCGTTCCTACCACTATAAAAATCGACTACACTACAGGAATGCCTTAATAATTAGTTTTGGGTGCTTTTTAATGTATAATAAGCATATTATTTCTAAAATTATCTCCCCGCGACGAAGCCCCCCGGTGCCGCTCCTTGTTAGCGTAAATCTGAATCAGGTGTGAAAAACGGCTTTAATGGTGGGCCTATAAAATCAGGGCGCTCCGGAAAGGGCCGCTCCGTTTTCATCGGAAAAGCATGTCTGCTGGGACGTACATTACAAACGCAATAATACGTCAAAAATTGAATAAACATAAAGACGGACATGATTAAAAGACACACTGAAAATAATTTTAGAATTTAGATAAAGGGCGCGAAAGGTTCGAGACGATAAGGAATCAGGGGGGAGGGCGACGTGTATTTGACCTTAAGAAGAACATTCTCAAGCCACATAAATTTACATTTCACCAATAACAGGAGCGTACATATAAAAAGACCGTGGGAGGGGGCGCGCAACCATCCACACAGCAACGTGAATTGTGTTTAAAAAATTCACAATGTTGTAAAAATATCCACATATATTTACGAATGTTGAATGAGGTAACTCAAGTCAAAATAAAAAGAAAGCTTTCTAGTATTGTGAGTAGGCCAAGAAGATAATGGTGACAATCATTTGAATTGCTTTGTAAGCAGTATATTCCTCCACTGGTGACATCACGGTGTTATATGGATCTCTGGGTACTAACTGTGTGCCAACATCTCGTTTGTATGATATCTATACTGTGCATCATGTGGTGTATTATTCCTGTAACATGTGACATCACTGTGGAGTATTATCCCCCTGTACTTTGCATCTCAAATGTGTAGTTCATATCTAATCCTGGGTTACATCACTGTGTGGTATTTATTCGGCTGACTGGCACATCAGCGTAATTGACGTATTACTCCCTGTACTGGACATCACTGTGGAAAATTTCTTACGCTGTACAAGGCGTGAACATCGAACTGTGGAAATGGGTTTTATTCCTGTACTGGTTACATCACGGGGTGGGTAAAATTATCCCTGTAACTGTGACATCACTGATGTGGTATTAATCTCTGGTACTGGGGTGACATCACTGGGAGTGTGTATTATCGCCTGTACGTTATATTACCTGGGTACTTGTGGTTTTTAAAAATGATCCCTGTACTTTGACATCACTGGGTCTGTATGTGAAATCTACCTGTAGTGTGAATACCTAACTGGTGTACTTATTCCGGTACATACATCACTGTGTTTATGGGTATCACCTGTAAAAAACGTGACCTCACAGTGATGGTTATGGAACTCCCTGGTACGGTTAACAAAGGGGAAGGTCACGTCTGTAGTTATATGCTGGGATCTCTGTAGAGGGTGTTACTTCACTGTGTGTAATTATCCCTGACCGTAGAGCATCACTGGTGTTGTAATAAACAATTCCCTAGTACTAGAAATAAACATCCCTGTATTGCATTATCTCTGTACCATGAAACTCACTAGTTGTGGTATTATCCCTGTACTGTGACATAACACTTTGTGTATATCCCTTTACTGTGCAGATCACTAGTCTGTATTATCATCTGTGTGATGAACATCACTGTTGTGGATTATCCCTGTACTGAGTACATCAGGCTGTGGGTGTACATTATCTGTAACTGTAAACATCACGGATGTGCATAAATAAGGGTGGGCGGTCTGGTAACCAATGAAACATCACTGTGCTTATTATCCTCTGTACTAAGGTATATACAAACTGGTATACAGATATCCGTACTTGTGACATCAGCAAAACTTGTGGTACATTATCCTGAGACCTGTGACATCACTGTGTGTATCATCCACATGTACTGTGACATCCAACGTAGTATTAAAACCTCTGTACTATTGACATCACTTGGGTATTTCCCGGTACTGTGACATCACTTGTGTAAATTATCCCTGTCTGTGACACTGCAAAAAAGACATGTGTGTAAAAACTAACTCCCTGTAAACATGTGACAAGTGCACTGATGTGTATTATCCACTGTGCTAGTTACTCACTTTGTGTATACTATCCCATGTACGGTGACATCACATGTGTGCACTCATCTCTGTACTGTGACATCACCTGTGGTGCTAATTATCCCCTAACGATCCTGGAACTCTCGCTGATAAAAGACATCACTGTGGGTTTAAAAAATTATGCTGTAACTGTGACACAAATCACTGTGTGTTATTATAACACTGTACTGTAAATCACTGGTGTATTATCCCTTAAATAACATGGGAATGACGAAATCACGGTGTGTTTATCGCCTGTACTATTACATCAAGAGTGTGTAATTAGCTCTATGTACTGGTGAATTGCTGATGTGTATTATCCCTGTACGTGACCTCACTGTGTGTACTCTCGCTGTACTGTGACATCAGCTGTGTGAAAAAAAATGTAGCTAGCCCTGCGTACTGGAACACATCAACTGTGTTTACTAGTCAACCTGTACTGGTTACTCACTGTGTGTTATTAAATCCCTGTACTGTTACGCACAATGGGTGTTTATCATCTGTACTAAGGGTGAATTCAACTAGAGTGTAATTAATCCCTGTACTGTGACATCAAATCACTGTGTGTATGTGGTAATGTCCCTGTACTAACATGTGTGACAATCCACTGTGTTATTAAAATCCCCTGAACTGTAAACATCACTGTTGCATTATCTCTGTACTGGAAGTGACGCGTTGCTTTCTGTATTATCACCTGTACTGTAAGACTCACTAATCTGTATTATCCCTGGGGTACTGTGACAGAGAAATACAAAAACTGGGTGTTTGAACAACCTAGGCATTACGTTATGAAAGGATAGATACTATGTAATTGAAAACCATGTACTGGTTACTCACTAGTGTGAAAAGTATTATCCGTAAAAGATACTGTGACATCACTGTGTGGTATTGTACATGTACTAAGAAGTGACAATCACATGTCTATATGGTAAATACCCCTGTACTGGTGACATCACTAAAACTGGTATATACTATACCGTGTACTTGACAGCACTAAACTGCGTATATTATCAAACCTGTAAAGCTAGAAGACATAACACTAAGGGGTGTGATTAGTCCCTGTAGGCTGGGGTATGGGAGGGCAGTCATCTGTGTGGCTTATCCTGGACTGTTACATCACTGATGTAGTGTGGCCATGTACTGGTGACATCACTGTGTAATATTATCCGCTGTACTGTTACATCAATGACTGTTGGAAGTGTGTTACTGTCATAACTTTCTGTGGACGTCACAGTTAATATATATATCACCTGTACTAGTGAAATCACTATATTGTATAGATTATGCACTGTACTGGGTGACAATCCAGGAAACTTTGTAAGGATAGTTATCACCCTTTACTGATGCAAAGGGGGTCCATGTGTGTAATTATACATGTCCTGTGGAGCATGCACGTGTGTGTAGTTATAAATCGCCTGTACAATAAAAGTTGACATCAGGCTAAAGGTGTATATTTCTCTGATACTGGGGTGACAAACAAAATCACTGTGAGTGTATTAATCCCCTGGTACTGTGACCATCACTGTGTGTCATATAAATCCACGTCTGGTGACAGTCACTGTTGTATATATCCCTTTACTGGTTGACTCATCATGTGTGTTTAATCCCTGGTAAACTGTGACAAATAAACCACTAAGGGTGGAATGTTTATTATCCCTGTACTGTGACATCACTGATGTGTATATAAATCCCTAGTACTGGAAGTGACATACACTGTGTGTATTATCCCCTGTACTCTGTGATATCACTGTGTGTCTATCCCTTTACGAAATAACACATCACTGAAAATGTTATTAGCACCTGTACTGTGACAAAGGGGAAAAAAAAAGAAAAGGGGGGGAAAAAAAAATAAAAAAAAAAAGGGGAAAAAAAAAATAAAAGGGAAGGGGGAAAACTCCGGGAAGGGTCCAGCTAAATAAAAAAAAAAGGGCAAAATGGGTGATAAGATTTGGGCCCTTGAAAATACCTTGGGGGTAATCGCCATCACTCTCTAAATTATGTACTCCTTGTAACTGTACCTCACTTGTGTGTATTATCCACCAAATGGTACGATGACATCCTATCTTAATAATTATCCTGTCTGTGACCTCACTATCGTATTAATCCGTGTACTGTACAGATAACACTTGTGTGTACTTACCTATGCATTACGGTTGAATAAATATACTATGTATATCCCTGCTACTGTGACACTCAATGTGTGTATTATCCTGTGAACTGTTGCAGATACTAAAGTGTTTCGTTATGCCCATTACTGTGACAGGTCACAATGGTGTGTAGTTTGATCCGTACCGCTGGGTACAATCACTGTGTAATACTTTCCCCTGGGGGTACTGGGTGACATCACTGTTTATATTAGGGTCCCTGTACTGTGTAGTTGACAAGCGATGTGTGTACTAGTTCCTGATACTGTGACAATGCACTGTTGGTATTATGATCCTTGTAGTGTAAACAATCGCTGTTTGTATTATCCCTGTCTTTGACATCACTGTGTGTAATTAATCCTCTGTACTGTGACCTCCCTGTGGTGTATTATCCCTGACTGTGACATCACGGGTGTATTATCTCTAGAACGGTGACATCACTGTGGTATTATCCCTCTACTGTGACATCACTGTGTGTATTATCCTGTACTGTGACCCACTGGTGTATTATACCTGTACTGGTGACATCACTGTGTGTTTTCCCTGCACTGTGACATCAATGTGTGTATATACAAGTACTGTTGACATCACTGTGATGTACATCACAGTAACTAGTGCATTCACTTTGTCTAATTATCCCTGTACTGTGACATCACTGTGTGTATTATCCCGGACTGCTTGTGACATAACTGGTGTTATTAATCCCTGTACTGGATCTCACGGTGTGTATTGGAATCCCTGTACTGTGACATCACTGTTTTGTAATTATCCTGACTGTGACATCACTGTGTTATTATCCCTGTAACTGTGACATCACTATGTGTATCCCCTGTACTGTGACATCACTTGTGTATTATCCCTGTACGTGACATCATTGTGCATATTATCCCTGTTACTGTGACATCACTGTGTGATATCCCTGTACTGTGACATCACTGTGTGTATTATCCCTGTACTGTGACATCACTGTGTGTATTAATAATCATCCCTGTTAACGTGACATCACTGTGTGTATTATCTGTACTGGTGACTCACTTGTGTGTATTATCCCTGTACTGTGACATCACTGTGTGGTATTATCTCTGTACTTGAGCCTCACTGTGGTATTATCCCTGTACTGTGAACATCCCTTTGTGTATTATACATGTACTTGTGACATCACTGTGTATTAATCCCCTTAGCTGTGACATCACTGGTGTAATATTATCCCTGTACTGTGCCTCGCTGTGTGTATTATCCTGTACTGTGACATATCACTGTGTGTATTAATCTAATCTCTGTACTGTGACATCACTGTGGTATTATCCCGTAACTGTGACATCACTGTGTTATTAGCTCGATACTGTGACATCACTGGTGTATTAATCCCTATACTGTGCATCATACGGTGTGTATTATCCTGTACTGTGACATCACTCTGTGTGTATATATACCTGTACTGTGACATCACTGTGTGTATTATACCTGTACTAGTGACATCACTGTGTTGTATTATCCCTGCACTGTGACATCAAATGTGTGTATTTATACAAGTACTGAAGGACATCACTTGTGTACTATACATGTACTGGGACATCACTTTGTATTTATCCCTGTACTGTGACATCACTGTTTGTATTATATCCCTGTACTTTGACATAACTGGTGTATGATCCCTGTACTGTTTTATCCTGTGTGTATTATCCCTGTACTGTGACATCACTGTTTGTATTATCCCTGTACTGTTACTCACTGTGTGTATTATATCCCTGTACTGTGACATCACTATGTGTAATTATCCCTACTGTGACATCAACTATGCGTTTAATCCCGGTACTGTGACATCATTGTGCATATTATCCCTGTACTGTGACATCACTGTGTGCAATATCCCTGTTACTCTGTGACATCAAGCTGTGTGTATTACCCTGGACTGTGACATCACTGTGTTATATATTATCCCTGTACTGTGAACAGCCCCGTGTGTATTATACATGTCACTGTTACTCACTGGTGTGTATTATCCCTGTATCTGTGACATCACTGTGTTATTATCTCTGTATGTGACATCACTGTGTATTCTCCCTGTACTGTGACATATCCCTTTGTTGTAGTATACATTTACGTGACATCCGTGTATTATCCCCTGTACTGTGACATCACTGTTTATTATCCTTATCTGTGACATCGCTGTGGTGGAGTATCCCCTGCTGTTACTTGTGGACATCACTGTGTTGTATTCTCTGTGACTGTGACATCACTTGTGTGATTTGATTTCCCTGTTACTGTGACATCACTGTTGGTATGTTATTATATCTCTACTTACTGTGACAATCCACTGTGTATTATCCCTATTTACTGTTACATCACTTGTGTGTGGTATTATCCTGTACTGTGGACATCACATGTGGTGTATTATACACTGTTTACTGTGAACCATCAGTTGTTTTGTTATTTATACGTGGTACCTGTACAATCACTGTTGTGTAATTATCCCTGCACTGTGACATCAAGTTGTATTGTACAAAAAGTTATTATTCCTGTGGATACTGTTGGTACTATACATGTTACTGTGGACAATGCACTGTTGTATTTATCCCTGTGACTGTGACATCACTGTGTGTATTATCCCTGTACTGTGACATAACTGTGTGTATTAACCCTGTCTGGATACACTGTTGGTATTATATCCCTGTACTGTGACATCCGTTTGTATTATCCCTGTACTGTGGACTCACTGTGTGTATTATCCCTGTACTGTGACATCACTATGTGTATTACCCTGTACTGTGGACATTCACTATGTGTATTATCCCTGTACTGTGACATCATTGTGGCATAATTATATCCCTGTACTGTGACTCATGTGTGCAATTATCCCTGTACTGTGACTCACTGTGTGTAATTATCCCTGTACTGTGACATCCTGTGTGTATTATCCCTGTACTGTTGGCATCACTGTGTGTTTTACATGTACTGTACCTCACTGTGGTATTATCTTCTGTACATCTGTGTGTATTATCTCTGTACTGTGACATCACTGGTATTTACCCTGTACTGTGACATTCCCCTTTGTGTATTATCATGTACTGTGACATCACTGTGTATTCCCTGTACTGTGACATCACTGTGTATATTATCCCTGTACTGTGACATCACTGTGTGTATTATCTCTTGTACTGTGACTCACTGTGTATTATCCCTGTACTGTTCCACATCACTGTGTGTATTATACATGTACTGTATCCATCCCTTTGGTGTATTACATCACTTAGTACTGGAGAGATGTCCTCCGTGTAGCTGTGTAATCCAGTCATATGGTGTCAGAATCAGTGGTTTGCAGGTGGCAGACAGACAGGTGGTCGGGGCATGACACGTCAGGTGAGGAAATCCCGTACAATACAACAATCACTGATCAGGGATTGAGGGAGCTGAATATAACTCTTTAACATATTCATTCTATTAAAAAATACCTTAAGTGGTAGTTTTTTACCTTTATTACATATCATGGTCAACAACAGGCTTTCAGCAACACATGAAGTTCCATAGTAAGAACATATAAGGATTGGGGGGGGGCACAGGAGCAATGGATAAGGGAACATGTGTAGTTACAAAAAAACTTCCAATACCTAACAATAATGCAAAGAACACTGGACCAATATGGTTGTCATAGTACAAGAAGATGAGGAACACCCAATATCTGACAAAGTAATAAAAACATTTTAAAAACACAGTAGAGGGGCATGGTCCCAGGAGACCCATTGTGTTTCATATCCAATACAATACAATACAATACAATACAATACAATAACCTTTATTGATCCCTTAGGAAATTGTGGTGTTTATCTGGCTCCGCATTGAGTACCAATACCCCAAAAATTTATAGACAGTCAGAACACAGATGAAACACAGAAATAGTGGGTACAATAGGGCTTTGGGGGAAGGGGGGGGGACTTTCGTTGGGGCTGGAGGCATTTCAATGAACCAACTGAAATAGATGGAGGAATGATAGATTTCGGGATGTCTCGGGATGACGTTCTAGCCGCCACGAGAAGGTGGCCGATCAGAGAGTGTGAGGGGTGCCTGATTGGGACTGAAAACAGGGACAACAAAGCCAAATTGAATAATTCTCCAATGGACCTCTCAAGAGCTTGTTGATACCGTTAAAAAAACTTTGTCTCAGAACGCCAGAACTGGTCGACAATACCCACCAGGACAATGACAACTGGTACCATAGCTTCAGATAGTGTCAGCACTGATCCGGACCGAGGGAAGCAGGGAGTGAAGCCTAGTTGGGAACTTAAACGAGCGGGATAGCATTTTGGGACTCTACCGTCCACAGTCCGGGAAGTGAAATGAAGCACTTTAGGGGGCCCTGTGGGTCCCATTTTCCTGAATGGTGGTGTCCCAGTGATCAGAACATATAGTATATTCCCATTCTATTATAAGGAATAAGTGTATATAGTGAGAACTTGCACAAGCTGTAACGGGTCGTTAAACCTGAGTGTAATAGCTTTCTAAGAGAGCCCCTCCCGCTGCACTGGTACTACTACAGAGGCTTCGGCATCATGAATATATCAAGGGCCAACAGGGTATTTCCGTCAGGCCTTAAAGGGAACCTGTCACCAGAAGACCCATTTTTTAGCCACTCCCCCAGTCCCACAGAGCATAGTACATACACTGAAAGTGTTTTTTGTATAAAAAATAGGTGTTAACAAGGTATATTGTACCTTCTCATTAGCTCTGCTGTGTGACTGGCATTTGCCTTTTGGGAGGGGCTGGAAAGGAGCATTTACCCCCCACCCTTGGGAAACATGTGCCTTTTCAAATATATGATACCTCCCAACACTCGGGATTGGCTGTAAGGACAGGGCGTCGCTAAGCCCAGTGATGGGTGTTTTCATATATTTGAAAAGGTCACATGGAGGGAGCTGTTCCCCAAGGGTGGGGGGGAAACTGCTCTTTCCAGCCCCTCCCAAAGGCAACTGCCTCGTCACCACAGCAGAGGCTAATGAAAGGTACAATATAACATATCTTTTTTTCTTTAAAACCTATTTTTTATACAAACACACTTTGGCAGTGTATGTACTATGCTCTGTGGGGACTGGGGGAGTGCTAAAAATGGCTCTCCTGGTGACAGGTTCCCTTTAAATTGTGCTATAGCATGCACCAGTTCCCATTGCAGGCTACAATCTAGTGTGCAGTTGCCGGGCTCTCATCAAACCACTCTGCCGCCAGCCCCTTTACACCCCTCAATGCCAAGAAATTGCCACACCTAACATACAAGCTGTATAAATCCCCATGTGTACAAGACATACCTATACCTATATATACCTTTATTTTCAAACTATAAGATGATGCCCTTTGAGAAGAAAAAATCTTACTAAAAAGTCCCTGCGTCCCTCCTGACTGCTGTGCTGGAGATTGGGTGAAACGCTAATAACGCCATGCGCAGAGGGCGAGCCTGCTACATTGTTTTCTCTCCTTTCCTTTGCTTGTCTGACGCTACCATTACTTTAGGACTTCTAATGATGACATAGCTTCATGGACCCAGTGTTGCAGCTGGGACTGGGGTATGAAGAAGTGCTGTGTGTAATATGGATGTAGCAGTGAAGAGTGTGTTCGTGTGAATATTTGTAGCAGTCCTGAGGTAGTGAGTGAATATAGCAAGAGGTGTGTGATAAAATGGTTGGTAGTAGAGCTGTGTGTGATGTAGGGATGAGCAGAGCTCTGTGGGAGAAAATGGTTGTAGCAGAGCTGTGTGTGAATGTATGGATGTAGCGAGCTCTTTTGAGTGAATGGCTGTAGCAGAGCTTTGGGGGAGTGTGTGTGATGTAGCAAAGCTATGTGGAGTGAATGGATTGTGGCAGAGCTCTGTGTGAGTGTATGGATGTGCAGAGCTCTGTGGGAGAAAATGGTTGTACAGAGCGTGTTGTGAATGTATGGATGTAGCAGAGCTCTTGTGATGTGAGGCTGTAGCAGAGCTTTGGGGGAGTGTGTGGATGTAGCAGAGCTATGTGTGAGTGAAGGATTGGCGAGCTCTGTGTGAGTGTAATGGATGTAGCAGGACTTGTGAATGGATGTGGCAGAGCTCTGTGTGAGTGTATGGATGTAGCAGAACTGTGTGTGAATATATGGATTTAGCAGAGCTCTGTACAAGTGATTGGTTGTAGCAGTGCTGTGTGTGCGTGTATGGATGTGGCAGAGCTCTGTGTGAGTGAACGGATGTGGCAGAGCCCTGTGTAAGTGAATTTTTGTAGCAGAGCTGTGTGTGAGTGTATGGATTTAGCAAAGCTGTGTGTTGTGATTATGTGTGACAAACAGGGAATTATTAATTGTTGTCAAATATATTTTCCTTCTTTTGAATGACTAAACCTGGCGTGTGTCTTGTAGTCCACAAAATACAGTATTTCCAGCGAAATAGTGTAAAGTCAAAGCCAATTGCTGAAAATGTGCAGTGCAAGGGGAGACGTTTTTGTGTAGAGACATCAAAATTTCAGTGGCAAAAAATAAAACATTTTGGCTATTTAGGAACATAAATTGCTCCAATTGTTGTGGGCAGCCCAGTAAAAATTGTTCATACGATGAATATTTTGGATTACTTCACACTTGTCCAACTCGATCATTGCCAAATACATAGTAGATTGGACTAATAGACAGATCTAATGAAGCCATGGGGGACGATTCTGTAACTAGAAATGTTCCATGACATATGGAATCTCTACAAATACGTAGAAATATTATTTCAATATTTTGTTGCCAGGTTTCATTTCCACGCGAGAGCCTGATAGATTTGTGGGAATCGTCACGACGCAAACCCAACACGATCTTCCTGAAAGTAATTAGCAGAGGGAAAGGTGTAAAAGGCTGTGATATGTATATTCACACAACGAGTGTGGAAGCGGGTAATTAGAGGAACACTTCCTGCTTCCTAAATATATGGGAGATGAGGAGATAAATCTTTTTTAGTTTTTAACCTTCACATGACTACATCCATGACTCCCAACCATCCCAGTTGTCATAAGATTGGGCAGGAATTTGCATAAAAGTGGGAATTCTGGGCCGTTTTTTAGCCATTTCTTGGGAAAGTTGGGTTTAAAGTCTTCCCGTGAACTGACATACAAATTTCGGGAGATATGCAACACATTCCATCAGAAGCTTCCTGGATGGTGACCATGGGGCCACAAAGAGAGCAACTCATAGACGGCCACGCCCCCTGACGGCCACACACCCCAATTTGGGGGCGTGAAAGCCGGCGCCGATGTGCCAAATCCGTTTGCGTGCGCAAATTGGAAATCGCCGGGAAACCTGACGAAAGTGCGTGATTCGGACCCTTAGTAAATGAGCCCCATTGTGAGGAATTGGCCCAAAAATCGGATATTAATTTGGGTGAACCACCCAATTGAGAAATGGGGCTGACACCCAAATTTCCCCCTCCTTACTCTCATCTTAGTGCAAAACAACTAAAGCATAACCGTCAATTCAGATAAATTCTTATATTGTGGGTTGGGGGGGAAGTAGTAAACACTTTTCTAATATAGACTGTAGGGACTTGTAGACCAGCACCATCAAAACCGATGCTCTTGGGGGGGGGAGGCTGGAGGCCTGATCCAGGCCAGGGTGTGGGATTTTGACCGGGGACTGGACGGGGGTGGGTTGTAACTAGAGGCCGAGGCTTGAGGCCTACCAGAGGCCTCAGGCCTGCTCGAGGCCTCGGGCCTGCCCGGGACCGGGGCATGGCCCGTGGCCTGGGACGCTGCCGGGAGCATAGCCGGGGTCGGGGGATTGCTCCAGGCCGCAGGCCTGGTCGGGGCCGGGGAATTAATTGAGGCCGAGGCCTGAGGCCTACCCGAGGCCTCAGGCCTGGCCGCGGCCGGGGCATGCCGCGTGGCCTGGGGCCCGACCGGGAGCCTCGCGGGGAGCGGGGGATTGCTGCGTGCCGGAGGCCTGATCGGGGGCGGGGAATTAATTGAGGCCGAGGCCTGAGGCCTACCCGAGGCCTCAGGCCTGGCCGCGACCGGGGCATGCCGCGTGGCTTGGGGCCCGGCCGGGAGCATCACCGGAGGCCTGGACGGGGCCAGGGGCCTGGCCGGAGCCGTGAGTTTGGACGGGGCTGGAAGATTAATATAGGCCGAGGCCTGAGGCCTGGCCGAGGCCTTAGGCCTCCGGAGGTGGTAAGGGGGGGGGCGGTTCGGGGAAAATGGCGCATCGATGCGCCGCTTACCTGGGGAAGCGTCGGGCTGAGGGGGAAGGGGGGATGGGGGGTGCAAGCTTGTGGCCTGCCCTTGGGGGAGGGGGGGAAGCTGGGGGCCTGTTGGAGGCCTGGGGCCTGCTCTGGGCCTCAGGCCTGCACCTGGCCGAGGCCGGGGTGTGGAATTTGGCCTGGGGCCTGGCCGGGGGCCTGGTCGGGGGTGGGTGGTAAATTGAGGCCGAGGCTTGAGGCCTGCCCGAGGCCTGAGGCCTACCCGAGACCGGGGCATGGCCCGTGGCCTGGGGCACTGCCGGGAGCATGGCCGGGGTCGGGGGATTGCTCAAGGCCGGAGGCCTGGTCGGGGCCGGAAAATTAATTGAGGCCGAGGCCTGAGGCCTACCCGAGGCCTCAGGCCTGACCGGGGCATAACGTGTTGCCTGGGGCCCGGCCGGGAGCATCGCGGGGTGCAGGGAATTGCTACAGGCCGTAGGCCTGGTCGGGGCCGGTAAATTAATTGAGGCCGGGGCCTGAGGCCTACCCGAGGCCTCAGGCCTGGACGCGATCGGGGCCTGGCGCGTGGCCTTAGGCCCGGCCGGGATCATCGTCGGTGGCGTGGGAGGGCTGTTGCACAAGGCCGGAGGCCTGGTCGGGGCCAGGGGCCTGGACGGAGCTGTGGGCTTGGTCGGGGCGGGAGAATTACTATAGGCCGAGGCCTGAGGCCTAGCTGGGGTCTTAGGCCTCCGGAGGTGGTAGGGAGGGGGGGGGCGGGCCGGGGAAAGTGGCGCATCGCGTCGGGGTCCGTCCCACGCTGATCCCTTGTTGTCTTCGGCCTTGTTGCTGGGCTCAGCGCCGTGGTTGCAGTCTTCTTCTTCTGTGCCGGGCCGCGCCGCCTGCTGGATGGAGGAGATCCTCGGCTGAGACGGTCTGCTGCTCGGATTCTTCGCACGGGCCTCCCACGCTCGGCATCCAGCTGCTCCTCTTCTTCTCCAAGGGCTGGCACACTGCAGGGGACCACTTCTTCATCTTCAGCCGGAGATTCTTCTATGGTGTGAGGTGAGGAGCACTGGGTGGGCTGGATGGACAGGGTAGCGGCCGGCATATCGGATGCGTGGTCTTCTGGGGCGCGCTGCAGGAGAGAAGCTGATGCAGCCGCGCGTTTCTGAAGCAGGGCATCAAGCCATGCGTACCCCTCAGAATCCACTCTTTCCAGCACCTGGGCCTCCAAAGAAGCCATCTTGAGGGTAGGCAAAAAGAGCGTATTGCTAGAAGGGTCCTGACTTCTCGCCGCTTGGTCCAGGTAGAAGGAAAGAGGACCCCCCCACGTGCCCCCAATGCTTTTAAAACCATGGGGCGGGCTCTGCAAGCCGGCCCCCCACCTCCTTTAGTTACTGCCCAAAAAAGAGGGACCAATCGCCTCCTTCTGCATCCATTAAAATTAATTAAAATCCCCCTACAGTCCCCCGCCCCTTCTCTATTTGATTTGGGGCTAGTGATGTATAACACTCAGGAGACCCCCCCCAGTGCTGAGTATAACACTCAGGAGACCCCCCTGTACTGTGTATAACACTCGGGAGGTGAATGGATGTGGCAGAGCTCTGTGTGAGTGTATGGATGTAGCAGAACTGTGTGTGAATATATGGATTTAGCAGAGCTCTGTACAAGTGATTGGTTGTAGCAGTGCTGTGTGTGCGTGTATGGATGTGGCAGAGCTCTGTGTGAGTGAACGGATGTGGCAGAGCCCTGTGTAAGTGAATTTTTGTAGCAGAGCTGTGTGTGAGTGTATGGATTTAGCAAAGCTGTGTGTTGTGATTGTGTGTGACAAACAGGGAATTATTAATTGGTGTCAAATATATTTTCCTTCTTTTGAATGACTAAACCTGGCATGTGTCTTGTAGTCCACAAAATACAGTATTTCCAGCGAAATAGTGTAAAGTCAAAGCCAATTGCTGAAAATGTGCAGTGCAAGGGGAGACGTTTTTGTGTAGAGACATCAAAATTTCAGTGGCAAAAAATAAAACATTTTGGCTATTTAGGAACATAATTTGCTCCAATTGTTGTGGGTAGCCCAGTAAAAATTGTTCATACAATGAATATTTTGGATTACTTCACACTTGTCCAACTCGATCATTGCCAAATACATAGTAGATTGGACTAATAGACAGATCTAATGAAGCCATGGGGGACGATTCTGTAACTAGAAATGTTCCATGACATATGGAATCTCTACAAATACGTAGAAATATTATTTCAATATTTTGTTGCCAGGTTTCATTTCCACGCGAGAGCCTGATAGATTTGTGGGAATCGTCACGACGCAAACCCAACACAATCTTCCTGAAAGTAATTAGCAGAGGGAAAGGTGTAAAAGGCTGTGATACGTATATTCACACAACAAGTGTGGAAGCGGGTAATTAGAGGAACACTTCCTGCTTCCCAAATATATGGGAGATGAGGAGATAAATCTTTTCAGTTTTTAACCTTCACATGACTACATCCATGACTCCCAACCATCCCAGTTGTCATAAGATTGGGCAGGAATTTGCATAAAAGTGGGAATTCTGGGCCGTTTTTTAGCCATTTCTTGGGAAAGTTGGGTTTAAAGTCTTCCCATGAACTGACATACAAATGTGCAACACATTCCATCAGAAGCTTCCTGGATGTCGACCATGGGGCCACAAAGAGAGCAACTCATAGACGGCCATGCCCCCTGACGGCCACACACCCCAATTTGGGGGCGTGAAAGCCGGCGACGATGTGCCAAATCCGTTTGCGTGCGCAAATTGGAAATCGCCGGGAAACCTGACGAAAGTGCGCGATTCGGACCCTTAGTAAATGAGCCCCAATGTGAAGAATTGGCCCAAAAATCGGATATTAATTTGGGTGAACCACCCAATTGAGAAATGGGGCTTACACCCAAATTTCTCCCTCCTTACTCTCATCTTAGTGCAAAACAACTAAAGCATAACCGTCAATTCAGATAAATTCTTATATTGTGGGTTGGGGGGAAGTAGTAAACACTTTTCTAATATATGTCATTTACAAATTCTGCTTAGGCTACATTCACACGGCCGTATGAAAACGGCCGTATATGTATCGTTTTTTTACGGGTTACATACGGCCACATTCATTTCAATGGACAATACGTCCAACCATTTACATTGCCATTTTTGACACTGGAGAGTAGGTACCGTATACTGGCCGTATAAAAATATAGAGCATGTCCTATTTTCTCCCATATTTCAGTTCTGTATGCCCTAAAAGTCTATGGGCATGTATAAAATACGGGTTAAATACGTGCTGCATACGGATGAAAAACGTCACGTATATACGGGCTCATACGGCCCGTAAATACAGGACTGGAGAAATCATACGGTCGTGTGAATGTAGCCTTAGGCTATATTCACACGATGTATGCTCGCCGTACCGTAGTTTGGCGGGCATACATCGGCGCTGCGGAGAGGAGCAGCGGATGAGCGCTGCTCAGCCCCCGCCCCTCTCCATAGGCAGATACAGCGCACGGCGCCGTATCACGGGAAAAGATAGGACATGTCCTATCTTTTCCCGTGCTACGGAGCGGTACGGTGCCGCACGTAGGAGCCCATAGGAGTGTATGGGGGACGTATATCGTACATGTGTGTGAATGTAGCCTAAGTTTGTAAAAAAAAAATCAAGCTCCTCCCTCCTATAGACATGCTTATTTCAGCCTGTACAGTGTGTGTCTATGGAGGCTACATGAGCTCACATCTGATCTCCCTGTGTTTGGTTAAACAGCTCTGAGAAGGGAGGATTAACCCCTTCACTTCCGGCTTGATCTGTAAAAATACTGCTTATAGCATACTACAGCCAGGGATAGAGCAGAAAGGGTTAACACTTACAGCTGTGTAACACACATCAATCCTGTAGACAGATTTTCCATGGCAACATTTATGTAACATTGTAACGAAGGGGCACATTGCAGCCGTTTCTTTACAAACTAAGCAGAATTTCTTAATTAAGGAAATAAGACAAAAATGTTCACAACCCCCCCCCCCCCACACACACACACACACAAACACAATATCAAAATATCAAAAATCATCTGAAATGATGGTTACCCTTTAAAGGACATTTACCACCAGGATGAATGATTGTAAACCAAGCACACTGACATGCATGCTGGTGTGTGCCCCTTCTGGCAGGATCTGCTCTTCTTTTAGCTTCTTATGTCCTTGTTTTTATGAAATAAAGGTTTTAAAAGCTATGCAAATTAACCTGAGGGGCTCCATTGACATCTATGAAGCCTAGAGCCCCTCAGTTCATTGTCAAACTTTTTTTCTTCAAAATAAAGTTCCTAAGGAGCTAAAAGAAGAGCAGGTCCTGCCAGAGGGGACACACATCAGTATGTCAGTGTGCTTGGTTTACAATCCTTCATCCTGTTGGTAGATGTATTAAACTCACCCATTCTATGTTAGCACAATGCAAAGAAGGATTGGCTTTTGTATAGAGTCAGCATCACAATATAATTATGGAGAGGGGGGGGGGCATGGGTGTTGGGCGTATGACCCACTACCAAAACCAGCATAACGATATTGGTTCAGTACAGACACAACTTGAAGGTCCCGGACATCACTGTAGTAGAACCTCCTGCCTTCTCTGTGTCTTTGCGGCCAAGTCATCACGGCCAAGGTATAAGGTCATTTTACCCTGTATACCTACATTCCCGATTAAAGGGGTGCTCCACGTTCACTTCTGTGAGACCATGGCAGGCAAAGAATTAAAAATTAACATAAATTCTATTTTCTTCCTATTTAGTGTAGGGATCCTGTGACTGATTTTCACCTTCATTGACATCAGAAGTCACAGAAGTAAAAACAGTATTGTAAGTGACGAGGCCACAGTGGTCACTGTATCTAGAACCTAGAACACCCAATTTTGCAAACCAAAACAACTGGCACCACAAAGGGTTGCAGCAGTCATAAGTTGAGATGAGTTGAGCCTCTCTCCTCAGGCAGCACCATCTACAGCAAAGTAGGGGGCACCATCAGGGGTGCAGTCAGCTGCTACAAAGCAGGGCCAACTACACGCAGTCCCCGGGTTACATACAAGATAGGGTCTGTAGGTTTGTTCTTAAGTTGAATTTGTATGTATGTCGGAACTGTATATTTTATCATTGTAATCCCAGCCAGAACTTTTTTGGTCTCTGTGACAATTGGATTTTTAAAATGTTGGGTTGTCATAAGAACCAGGATTAACAATGAAGCTTCATTACAGACACCTGTGATAACTGTTACAGCTGATTATTGTAGCCTAGGACTAAAGTACAATAAATTAAATATAAAAATATAAAAAATAAAATAAAAAATAAAAATATAAAAAATAAATTAAATATTAAATATAAAAATAGTGTCTCTTCACACTCAATTTCCAAACTGATATATTTCTACAGCATGCGGTGGAGTAGGGCGCCATTCCATACCTCCCCTCAGGCAGCAGAGAGTTTAGGTTTACCCAAGGGGCCACGCTACAAGATCTATTATCCAAGTAGGGGCAGGATATGAAACCTATTTATTTCCACTGTACCCCAGCCACCTCCTGGTAAGGCTGGAGGTCCCCTTGATATAGACGCAAGATACATACAACTAGATATAGTCAAACTGTGTTTCTTTTTACATGGAATCTACCTTATAGTAAGCGACACACATGAAAGACCCCCTGGGGTGCGCTCATACCAGTGGAGGGAGCAGTCGTTCAGGCCTCAGGTACGTTCCTGTACAAGGTGTGGATCTGGCATGAACGAGGCTGCACAAGGAATTCCTTTGGAGCTAATGAATAGCATTAAAGTAGCTGGCTCTCATTCCTCTGGTTTGGACTGATGCCATCTTAAGTCTAACATTTACAGTGTCAAGCTGGCAAATACTCATTTTCAGCTGATTGTGCTCTTATTAAACAGGCTGTTCGCCTTAATTATTGCCTGGAGCTCCAGCTGTGGTAACAAGGTTATTCTTATAGGTGGGAGCAAAAATTGTTCGCTCCAAAATCTCCGACTTCCCTATCAATTTTCATTAAATAGGATGCAGAAAAAATTGAGATCTCACTTGCACTAAGTCGTTCTACAAACAGAAATGTCAAAAGTTGAAAGAGACATGAGCAATGGTCTGTGATGATACAGGAGAGGCGGACCCCAGCGAAGTGGAAGGGGGAACCATCATGATACGGCATGGAGGGGGGAGCCAAATAGCCAAGGGAAGGAAGAATTGCTAAGGAGAAGAACGAAAGTGGTGGGAGTACGAGGCGGGGGCGCCAATTTGTGGAGAAATCATGGGGGGATTCCGCCTGCCCTTTATGGTGGGTTGGTGATGGGGGGATTCCGCCTGCCCTTTATGGTGGGTTGGTGATGGGTTTTGGGTGCACCAAAGGGGTGTAGTTGTTGGTACTTGGGAGGGTGGGGAGTTTCGTCCTTTGACAGCAGTAGAAGGGGCATTGGGTGGGGAGAAGGGGCTATATGCTTCATGGCAGCTTGGAGGGTTAGGGGTCTTTGGAGTTGGGTGTGCAGTGACAAACAGGGGACATGGTGGCTTGTTAATAATTTAAGTAGATGGTAAGGCGGGTTTTGGGCTCCTGCTGGGTGCGGCGGATATAGGTATATATACCTATATATATTTTTTAGCCATCTGCAAGGGGAATTCAGTGCCCTAGAACTGGAGGTAGCGGTTGGGGGTAAGGCAAGTGCAGAAGCAAAATGGCGCCTGAAGTTTGTAGCACCAAGGACCTCTTACCTGTTTTTCTAATTGTAATGATTGAAGATATGTCTAAATGGATTTAATGTTTTATGTTTTTACTGCAAAATCATCCAACAGAATTAGAGTGGGGTGTGGTGATTGGGGGGATTTTGGAAGATTTGGGAGACGGTGGGAGATAATGACAAGGGTAGGTTTGGCATGTAGATAATTGGCTGAAGTGGGGTAACAAGGTAGACATTGCCTGGGTCAAGCGAAACATCAGGGAAAGTACATATGAAAAATAGTTGATGCTTTAGACTCTTTGCAAGTCAAAACTTTTCTGTTATGCCACTTATTTCTTCAACATTGCTGTGACTTTCTTATTTCTATTTGATGGGGGACATTTAACATAGGCTGGCGCTACATATGAGTATGAGGAAAGCCCCTCCCACAGTGCATCGGTTACATTTGGAGGCTCCGCCTCTGACGTTCAGGTCTGAACTATTGCAGGCTAAAGCCAATGCACAGCACGGACCCGCATTCAGACCCATCCACACAAAAGTGTACAGAGAAAAATAATAACAATTTCTGGTGGTATTCAAGAAGTTGTGATTATGTCAGGACTTGTAGACTAGAAAACTAGCACACAAGCCCTGATAAATCTCTCCCCATGAGTCCGGTGTATTTACGAAGAGTGCCCTTTTCGCTCTCTAATACAAAGAGAATAACTATGCTAATCTATTCAACACAATCCCCCAATATAACCTTCATAGACTAGCGAAGAAGAAAAGACTCGTCACTATGGAGATGTTTTATAAGAGCAGCTCCCGATCTGGCAGATCTTGCTCATCCATGGATTACATGAATAACCACGTATTTGAATTGGCACCATATAATTATTTGTACCTGATCATATGTAGTATTTGTAACCATCAAGCTAGTTGCCTCATTTAAAAACACTGTAACTGTCAAGCTTGTTACTGCATCACAATTGCTGTGTTCCAACTTATGGACCTGGACCTATTATAAATAAATTTTACCAACCACCACCTGGATGTGCTGGATATCTTGCCTACTACTGATGTATCCATTACCTTGGGTTCATCCTTGAAGATGTGTGGTAGGAGGGCTGGATGATGGTGAACTGATCTTCGAATAAGTTGGATGTAGAAGTAAAGTTCTTTAGGTCATATCTCTGTCCCCTAAATTGAGTCTTACATATTCATAGAAAGGAACGCTCCAGCTGAACCCATTTCTGGTCGAGGCTCAAACAGGTCGATCCACCGATGGACCCTTGAGCTTGGTGGGCCATATTTTATGGATATATATTGCTGGCTCTTAAAGCGAAGAGGGCCTAAATTAAAGACAAAGACAGCAGGTTACTGACAGGACTCCTACGACCATAACAGTCCAAGCTATGGTGTAGAGCTGTTGGCCCCATTTATGGATTTCACCGGTGGGCCCTAGGAATTCTGGTCCGACATTGTCTGGACCATTGCAATTCCAGTTTGAGTTCTGAGACCTGAGAAAACTTGAATATTCTGTATTTCTAGTATAGTATAAGTATATGGAGAGGCTGCACCTGTCCTGACACTATAGGAGGCCAATTGAGAGAATCTGTTATTTCCACTTCTATTGCCCACCGGCTGCATGCCTCAGTGAGTCACAGATATAACCTTCATCAGGTTCGTAGCCTCTATGACAGCCAGGATGCACATATCCTACACCTGGGAAATGGATATTCTCTGCTGTGCATGCTATGAAATATTACCTTAATGAAATGTCATTTGGAGTTCTTGGAGTTTTCTGCATTGGGATGCTGGATAATATTGCGGAACATATGGAGCCCTTGGCTCTGGCGGAGAGCATCTGGCTAATTTCAAAGGTTCTTGTTTGAGCCGACTTTCAGTGATAAATGTTTGTCACTTTACATTTATTGTCCTCTAATTTTATTTCCACCATTGCCACCGCCATATGTTATTCACCCCGGTTACTGTTAAGATTTTTTTTCAAAAATATTTCCATAACACGGTATCCCTCCACGGAACTGGTATTGCCCAAATTTTTCAAAATTACAGAGTTTATAGGATAAGTTATGACTAGTGATTCGGGGTTGGGACGAGGTAATCCGTCCTGAATTGAAAAACCCTGTTTGATTAGCAAACCCGGACCCCAACTGGTAACACCGGTGACCGATGCTGACACTGATCGTGGGTTTTAACCGTTCAAAGGGCTATGGCTACAAGTCGCCATTTTGGGGGAATTTTCGTTCCCAAATTCACCATTGGAGGCGATGATCTTTCCCAAAATGGCATCGCCCCACGCCAACTGTGCCCCATGCCGACGCAGTCGGGTGCAATTATTTAAATGACGCTGTCAAGTTAACAGCAGGGGGTTGAGCTTAACCCACTTCTAGTGAAGTTCCCTGGACCCCACCCTGCAAAGTTCAGTACAAACCCAAACTTTGCGGTTCCGCTCAACACTAGCCATGAATCATTTAAAGAAAAAAAAAATGTACACAATCGTTTGAAGAAATACCTAAAATTAATCAACCTCAGACGCACTGTGGAGATATTAACCCAAACTGGGTAAAATTGGCAGTTCACAAACAAACCAAAGAGATTTTCGTCCCTTACTTGACAAGGTTATTGGAAAACAAAAGCAGTGACCTGATTGGTTACTTTGGGCAAAGAATACAAATATTTCCTTGTTCCTTGCAATATTCACAATGTAGTCAGTAATTTACCTGTAATTACGGCTTCAAATATCAATACCTCTAGTAAGATGAGCATTCAAAATCCTATTGCTTAAAGGAAATCTACCATTGAAAATCATTATGATAAACCAGGGACACTTACTCATGGATCCAGGCCCCGTGACTGTGGTAATCTTCTTATATTTGTTATTCATGGCCACTTTTCTTCTAATAACAACTTTTATAATCATGGGAATGAGTCTTAAAGGCTCCTGTCGTTGGTTACCAGAGACCCTCTATGCTGAAGATTCACAGGCTGTTACACTGCCCCTGCCTCTTTGCTCCCTCAGCACCTCCCCCTCCCTATGTAATCTCAGTGCAGCGGAGGATGTTTCAGCACACAATGGGAGGAAGGCATTGCTCTTTGTACAGTGTTACAACATGTGAATCTGCTGCACAGGGGGTCTCTGGTAACACCCCCAGCCCTTCAGTTTCCTAAGTAAAATATTAAAAGAATTTTTAAGAAAGTAACAGGCGATGGATAAGAAATATAAGAAGATTACCACAGTCACGGTGCCTGAATATATGAGTAAGACCTCATACACAGACAAGCATGCAGTTGGGTGCAGGAGAAAGCCGAGCAGCCGCTTGGCTCGGTCATGGTGCGGTGAGACCTCTGTGAGGGGCCGTGATCTGGCCGCCAATTTCACGGCCAGATCACGGCCCCATAATGGTCGTATACATGAGGTCCCTGGTTTATCCTGTTAGATTTCCTATAAAGATCATGTGCACATTTGTAACCAATTGCAAATGTGCCAAAGCTCTTGATGAGACAGAATTCTACAGTTTTTTGCTTGCACTTCCCATGTAGATCTTTGTGTTACTATGGTAACAGACTATAGATATACCTTATATAGTCCGTTTGGAGGTAGATAAGAAAAAGCAGCGCAATATCAAGTTGCTACAACATAATTCTTTTGTTGTCTGTAACCATGGAGACACATAGCTCTTTAGAAGCCGCACATAATCTGTAGGAGAATTTTAATGAATACATTGGTTTGCTCTGGATCAATAACAAAAATATTTAGCAAGATGTGGACATTGCCTTTAAAAAGTACAGGCGTCGTATTGTTCCTAAGGCCCATGAATGCATCAATTTATAGGCAGAATGTTAAGGGGGAAATCACTCATCTCCGTCTCACAAACTGAATCACATTTTTCTATCAAACAAATTTATATTACTGCAGATGGTGATAAGTTTCATATCTCTCCTGAAATATTTTCTTCATGTTACTAGTGTTCACAATTGGTATACTGCTGCCCTCCATGATGCTTCTGTGTGCTGTATATGGGAGACATCGTTGAGGTAGCAGAATACGACTCATATAATGGTCAGAAATATATGTATACATATTTTACGCGATTTACACGTTTATGCACTCCTATATACACACATTTATATACTCATATATACACAGTTTTACAGTCATATATACACAAAGTTTTAGACTCATATACACACATTTATACAAGTTTACACACATACATACATGTATATGCAACATCCCCCACCGGGGCTTAGCCCCTTCTTGGGGCCTGGAGGCAGCCGGGCCCAGAATACCGGAGTGGCTGGCGGTAGCGGCCCTGGGCGCTTTGATGTCACGGTGCTTGGTATGGGGACCGGAGGGCTGTCCTACAGCCTGGCAGGTCTCCAGCAGGTGGTGTGTGCAAGAAATATGGAGGGAGAGACTGATGTCCTGGATCTCCCTGGGGCAGCCCCTTAGTGTCTGTAATGTATGTCCCTGGGTGATGGATGGAGAGCCCTTGGTGGTACAGCCTTATACAGGGATCAGACGGAGGCAACGTTGTGCAAAAAAAACACTGTTCTTTATTAGAACAACTGCAGGCAACAGGCCAGAACGGTCTTGGAACAGATTCTGGATTACTGGAGATTCCGGATTACTGGAGATAGGGCCGGCTCCAGGTTTTAGTGGGCCCCTGGGCGACAGAGCCCTAGTGGGCCCCTTTATGGGATGCCCTCCAGTATTCACACTGCCCCCCCTCCCCCTCATGGACACACTGCCCCCCACATCCCGTGTAAACATTCCTCCCCTCCCCCTGTATACAGACTGCCCCCTCCCCCTGTATACACACTGCCACCCCTCCCCCTGTATACACACTGCCCCCCCTCCCTCTGTATACACACTGCCCCCCCCAGTAGGTAATGTGCCCACACAGCCCCCAGTAAGTAATGTGCCAACACACAGACCCCCATGTTCTCCCCCTTCCCTGGCCCCTGTCATGTCTCCCCCCTCACCTGATGCAGCTCTCTCCGTGTGTTCACTGCTTTCCCCGGCATGTCATGTGACCATGATATCATCAAAGGTCCTTCAGCCTTCAGCCTCTGGGGAAAGCAGTGAGTGCAAATGCTCTCATCGCGATCTGTGTCACAGTTGGCAATGAGAGGGAAGGAATCTCCCGGGCAGCGGGGCAGATGTCCTGCTGACCCGGGGAGATCCGGGGCCCCGGCTCTTGCCCGGGTTAGCCGGGTGCTGGCGCCGGGCCTGACTGGAGAGGTCATGGAGAGACAGACAGAGGGCCTCATTCACAAACACTCCTCTGCCCGCACATCGGCAGGGGTGTTGCATATACACTCATACACACGTACTTAGATATACATTTATACACTCATGCATACACCATGTACGCGTAATATAAATACTCATACAGTTTATACACACCATATATACACATACATACAGTATAGACACATCATGCACATACACACAGCATAAACACACATATACAATGTATACACACAATGTATACACATACAGTATACTCACACATACAACACATACATGAACATGTAGCAGATACACACACACATACAGTATAAACACACATACAAACAGCATAAACACAAATATATACAGCATACACTACACAATGGGGCTCATTTACTTACCCGGTCCAGATGCGATCCAGCGGCGCGTTCATCGACTGCGATTCAGGTCTTCCGGCGATTCAGGTCTTCCGGCGATTCACTAAGCACCTGATGTCCACTAGGTGTCGCTGCTGTGCTGTGCTGTGTGTCGCCGGAGTTCACCATCCTATTCCTGGTGCATGTGAGTGCTTGTCAAGCACTTTTGCATTTTTTTTAAATACTGTGGTTTTTCCGAATCCGTCAGGTTTTCCAATGACCATGCCCCCCGATTTCCGTAGCACGCAAGCCGGCGAGGATGCGACACAATCCGATCGCATGTGCCAAAAACCCGGGGCAATTCGGCACAAACTAGTAATTTTTGGGAAACCCGATGAAAATGAGCGATTCGGGCCCTCAGTAAATGAGCCCCAATGTCCTAGCCCTGCCCGTCTGCTCCCCTGACATTTCTCAACTGTCCTCTATAGATGATGTGCCCAGTTATATGCATATTATGCTGTACAATGTATATGAAGGTGCACATCCTCCATTCTTTAGTGTTTCAGGTCGGATGGCCGGGCCCCCTGACACTGCAGGCCTCATAGTAGCTGCTATGGCTGCTAACACTGCAGTTGTGTAGTCTTGGACAATCTTTTCCCTAATGTTCTATATAAATACGGAAGGTTATAGACGCCAATAATGAGAACATTCATAGGTTTCTGTAAAATCCCGTCACACTTTGTAGCCTTGATAAGAGGATTGAAAGTTCCCCACATAGGAACCCCTTGAGATCATCTTAGGGCAGGGGGGGACACAATATTTTTAAAGCGGGGTTGTTATGTCGAATACTAATTGAATTATTGCTTTGAAAAGCAGCAGAACTTAATCCCGGTTCACATCGCCTGAATTTTAGGGGTTCAAATGTCAAGTGACTGTTCCAGCGCTCTGTGTTTAGAACGCTCGCTGTTGTAGTTTCCCTTCTATTTTTCCTGAAACTTCAAAGAATCTCACATACGGTTTATATTTTTAAGAACACACAGCTATTCAGAGGTTCATATTAAATTTGCTTCCTGCAGGCTTTAACATTTCTGTTTGGGTCCATAAATTTTGGTAGGGCCGTCTTGAACGGTACTTAGCTTTCTTTCATTTTACCTTACTTCATCACCTTAACATGAGGTTTTTTGGGTTTTTTTTTTTTTACTACATAACAAGTAACAGCTGATGGGAATATGTGTGTATTTGTAAGGGTTTGTAGAAGTCTTTGCGTAGATGTAACTTTTTACTATTGTTTTTTTAGACTCTACTTTGCAGCTTTTGTTATCAATCAAAATTATAACTATAATCCCATTCAATGGGTGCACTACAACAAACATAGGATAGTAGACATCACAGTTGCTATTGGTCCAAACAAGCTATTGGTCCAAACAGCACCAACACCAAAGGGTCCTCCATTTGGATGCATGGCCGACCCCAAGTCCCCGATTTTTGGCAATACCAGAGGGTCCTCCCTTTGGACCCCCATCTGGGCGTCAAACAAAATAAAATGTTAGAATGGAATAAATTTATTGGAGCCACATCTGTACACAAAATATAAGCCCTCAAAGGGGCATTTCTCAAGTGCATTTCTCAAGGGCCGATATGTTAAATCTTAAAAATTATACACTCAAATAAACAAACGTTAATATACTTCAATATACAGTAAACACAAACCATATATACATACAGCATATACACACATACATACAGTACCATATACACCCGTGCAGCAAATACACATCACATATAAACACATACAACAAATACACACATAAATTCAATACCATCTATTGACATTATATATACTACACACACAAACATAAAGCATACACTCAATACACAACCACATGCCGGGCCCCCTCACACTGTCGGCCCCATAATGGCTGCTATGGCTGCTACCACAGTAGTTACGCCCCTGCGGTGGGCCATGGCTCAACCCTATACTGAACCCCGGAGGTGCATCAGAAAAAAACCCGATTTGGAGGCTTTATATATGGGGGATATTAAAGAGTGGGCACCCAGATTGATTTTCTCTGGTGGGCCTAAGGAACCTCAGTCCGACACTGTTGACCATCATACATTTCACAAACTGCCGGCCTCCATATATATTAGATAAATATAAATTCCAATTCTGTTGACAATCCAATGTGTATGGGGCTTAACAATTATCCTCTATGTGGGGGGTTGGGTAAGTTGAAATGCGTTCTTTTGTTCTTTCGATGATAAGTTTCTCCCAGGAAAACTGTGACCCTCACCATTTACCATCTTCTTTTGGGGAAGCTGATTGTGTATGTGTATGGGGAGTTGGGAGAGACAGATGAATGTTTCAGGGGGTCAAGAGACTTCTGCTATAGCCTTGTCTATAGAAGGATTGCAGGTATTTCATCAGTGTCTTCTTAATAGACAGAGCCATGTAGACTGCCTGTCAGTTTTATATCGACATGGATAAAATAATGCAATATAGGACCATAGGATCCAGACCCAATCCAAAATGTAGATAAAAATGTACAAAACTAGAAAAGTATACAAATATGTATAAATATATTGAATAAAATAAATGTAAAAATGTGTAAATGTTCAGAATGATTAAACATCAGGTAGTATATGGAGTTTCTTATACAAGTTACCAAAAACAGAAGTAAACGATACAGTTTTCAATAAAGTTTTGAAGGAAAAAAAAATTGGGTTATAAGCAAGCTCTGCAGCTCTGCAAGGGCTCTGGGCGTGTGTTTCAGCCTGAAGTGCTTTCTGCTCTCTGCACTGCACTGTTCTCCTCGGTTATGAGTAGGAGCTTTGTACTCAATACTTTGTAAATATCTGTGTATGACAATTTAATGTGTCCAAGCAATGTTTGAATGGGGCTCTGGCCAATATTGCTGGTAACATCAGCCCCCCCCCCCCCGTTAAGCATATTTGCATATTTTCCAGAATCCTCTAGCAGAGCATCAATGGCCTTAAAGGGCACCTACCACCACGATTCTACCTATAAAGGTAGAATGGGTGGTAGGTGGATGAATGGGACGTGAGGATAGCCCTTTTTTGGGCTAATCCTCACGTCCCGGCTATCCTTTTGTAAACTTTATTGCTTGTATATGCTAATTTTCTTAAGTGGCTACTGGGGTGTGGAGTAGCCGGACATGAGGCTACAAGTTGCGGCTACTCCATGCCCCAGTAGCCTCGTTCCTCCGCCTACCAGGTAATCTTCGGCGTGCAGCTCCTCGTAGCTGCGCACCCTCATCCGAGTACCCAACGTTCTGTGCATGCGCAGGCCTACGGGTGCGCGGCCGTAGCTCCGAGGCTACCTGGTAGTCACAGGGGGCAGAGGGTTCAATCTTTAACTAGGGGTCGTCTGTAAGTCAGATGTCCTTAAGTAGGGGAATGTCTGTACTCTGTTTCAGGGTTAGTGTGTCAAGAACGGCAGTCGTCAATGGGCGTCTTATAAATGTCTATGAAATCATAATACAACAGTAAAACATTTCTGCGTGGCTTCCTGCGCGTTGATAACTGGATGGAGGATCTGTTACATTTGTGGAGGTCATTTAACAAATTCATTTTATTTGCATTTATAAGAAACAAACACAAAATGCGAGACAATTAAAGAAACCAAATATCTCCTTAACTACAAGGTGTATGTGGTTCCGGTCCATACATAACACATCCAGCGACTTGTGACCTGACTCCTCTCTATACAAGCTCCAGTCTCTTACACCTGAGAAAGGAGCACTTATGCCCCGAAATGTGACCAGAGAACCCTAAAAAAAGCCTATGAAAATTGATCCACTGTATTTCCTGAAGTTTGGTGTGAACTGTACCCCATACCTCTATCTCTCCAGTGAAAAGTCAAGAAAAGAAAACTGGTCCTGTCATTGGCGCTGTTGTACCCACAAGGTTAATTTCCAAGAATACAAATCCACATTCGATAGTGAAACGTAACTGATTTCTATAAAGATTCATTCAGAGAAATGAAGGACAAAAGTGGCAATAAAAATTGTTTATGTGGCGTAAAAAATGTGATCTAGTGCATTAAAACTATTAGATACCTTTCTCTCCCTTCTATGAACCAATATTTAGAGAGCAGTTTATAGATTTTTTGGGTTCCCCATAGTAAGTACTTGCTCCTGGTTTGCACAGGATGTGTAAATAATGGGGGTCATTTACTAAGGGCCCGATTCGCGTTTTCCCGACGTGTTACCCGAATATTTCCGTTTTGCGCCGATTCTCCCTGAATTGCCCCGGGATTTTGGCGCACGCGATCAGATTGTGGTCGAACGGAAACCCGACGGATTCGGAAAAACCGCCGCATTTAAAACAAAAAATCTGTCGCAGAGCTTGCACTTACCTTCACTCAGCCCAAGCCGGTGAACTCCAGCGCGTTCCGATGCTTTTCAGCGCAGCAGCGCCACCTGGTGGACGTCGGAGGAACTGCCTTAATGAATCCCGGCCGGACCCGAATCCAGCCCAGAGAACGCGCCGCTGGATCGCGAATGGACCGGGTAAGTAAATCTGCCCCAATATATTAAAGAGATCATCTACTATTTTGTTCAAATAGTCCTTTAAAAAAGAGCATTCCGTTTTCCTACAGCTCCTCCACAGGTGAAAGGGAGTATTACAATTTCACATTTGAATTAATAGGGAATCCTCACCACATCCTGAGGAATTCTCCTCAGCATCACAAATGTGAGCAGGAGAAAGTAAAGGAATCTGTACATATCTATAGTTGAATATTGGCAGCGCTAGTTCCATACCTGCACAAAGATGGTAGCAGCGAGACCTGTCAATCAGGAACAGGGAGGCAGGGCAGTGCAGGGAGCAATGAATATGTAGGACTCCCGTTCTATTATTGGACTCACCTCAGGTGTTTTTAACATTGCAGCCGTGGGAAGGAACCATTTAGGGATAAGGGCATTTTAGTCATAGTCTTAAATGAAGTATTTGTTTTGGGTGGATTCATTGGAAAGGCAGGTTCTCTTTAAGCTGCTGCCCCTTTTCAACTAAGTCCTAAACCCTTGTCATGCTAGTTGGAAAACATTTCACTGTAGTTCAGAGGCAACCAGCAACTCCTAAATCATAGCTCAGCATCAAAATAAGGTGCTGCCCCTGGTGTAAAGTCTACACTATCTAGCAGACATATATTCGGGACGAGCTGTGCACACACTAGACAAGCCGAGGATCCTGAGAGATTCCAGCTCTGAAGTTTATAGAATTGTAAATGCAAAACTGGAGGTGAGTAGTGATGGAAAACCCTCTGAATCCATAGAAAATGCACTGAACATTATAAGATATTTATAAAGTTCCTCTTTGATTTATTGTATATTCTATATAAATATAAAAGCATAAAACAGTAGTGTATCAGACAGTAGTATATCGCTTTTAAGAGGCGGAAGACGAAATATATCACCAAGCTATATAAAGCCTCTATAATAATAATTTGTTATTTTGTATAGTGCCTACAGATTACGCAGGGCTACACTGAGCGTCCCTGTCCCCCATGGGGTTCACAGGCTAATCAACCTACCAGTATGTTTTGGAGTGTGGGAGGAAACTGGAGGTCCCGGAGGAAACCCACGAAAACATGGAGAGAACACAGACCTGGAAACCTTGGACCACTGATACACTGTGCCGCCCCTGATTGAGGGGGGTTTCTTAAACCACCTTTAAGAAAACATAGCAGTAATGGTTCGTAACACTGCACAATATTCTGCACAATGGTGACAAATACATTTCCACCTCTATACTATTTGCTATTATCATTTTTACCTTTAATGTCCTCAACCTCTACACATTTGTCCTAGACAGAGGCGTCCTCTATGTGCCGCAGCCTAAATACACGCGGCTTTTATTAAAACATAAATTATGGATCAGTATTTAGCACTAAATATGTTCCATCTTCTATATTCATTCTCCCAATTCCCATGAATAACTCGGGAGCTGCCGCTCTCATGTGTTTTCCGGAAGATAAAATTCTCTTTTTTTTTCATTTTACGACGCATCATAACTTCCTGCGTGTTGACAGATGCCGCGTTGGGAAGGAAAATAAGATTTTCTATCGGGATGAAGATGCATATGAATTAACTGGCCTACTTGGCACCGGGGCTAAGAAGATAGACTGAAGAGATTACCAGTCTACACCTAGAGATTTATAATTACCTAATTGGAAGTCAAATCCTCTCAGGGCAAGCTGGGTGATTCTCATTCAGACGAGTAACTCAGGCCACACTAATTGCAGAGCGCTATTCATGGGGGTCATAATCTCTGGAACAGACTGGTGTCTTCCGGTCACTCCTAATGAGGCCGATGCCCATGGAGAGGTTACTGTGGCTTCAGCTTCAATGTCATGGCAGCTATTAACTCTGACAGACTGCCAATTGTCTCATAATACATCTCCCCGTAGCTCTGAATAACCTACAATGATTCAGTCGGTTAAGGTTGACAGCCCCGGCTTCAGAAAATACCGTGTGCACAATTCCTTAGGTCATCGTAAGTTTACAGACTTGAACTCCAACAGTGATGAATGGACGTCGGCCAACGAAACCTGGGTTTAGGCAACAGATTGAACCAATTGCGCGTTCTAATCAGTAGCTCGCCGCGTAACGTGTGGGGAGAGACACCTGTCTGCTTTTCGAGTGGACAACCTAGATTTTTTTTTTTCCGAAAGGAAGAAATTCCATTTGCAAATGTTATTGACCTTGGGCAGGTTCGGAGTTTATGGCTAATGGGTATAGAGGCAGACAGAATAATCATGGCTAGGGATACTTACGGCTGTTTGGTGGCTCATAAAAATATAAAGACCATCACGATTGCCAAAAAGGGGGGAATAAAAAAAGCTGTTTGGAGGGGACTTGTTAATGTAAGGACTTAGCAGATGTTAGGATTTTATTTTTATTGTTAGCGGTAGGGTTTCCCTGGCATCGAGTATGGAGGATATCAGATGATGGAGCTTCAATACTATGGGGTTTGGAGCATGATGCCTCTATGTCACTATTGAATTTGACTACGGTTAAACCCAGGGATATTGTGATCGGTTTTGAGGCATTTGCCTCTATGTACTATTGAATTGGCTACTGTTAAACCAGGCGATTTGGTGATTCATCAATCTCCAACTTAGACTCAGTCCACCAAAAGCTTGCGTTTCCCTGTATCTCCATTATGGAAGGACATGTCGTGTTTCAGCCAATGTTTGTTTCTTTCTGTTCCCACCCTAATGGGATTGCTTCACAAAAATTGAATCTGCCTTTGTTGACACTTTTCTCCTATACTTGAGCCTATTGGGATTCTATATTCATCTATGACAAGTAAACAAGCTGCCTGTATGACCGGACTGAAACCTGTGGCTCATTTTACTAGGGTCCGGAATCGCACTTTCATCGACTTTCACGGTTTGTTGGAATTTGACAGATAGGTTTATTTAACAGGGGTTTGTGCTGGCATTGTGTCACATCGATCGAATGGGCGCATCTGCGCTGCTTCCATGCGACGATATCGGGGCGGCCATCGACGATCTGACTGATTCGGCTGACGCGGGATTTAGATTCAATTGTGTCCACAGACAAAGCACTTACATGCACCAGGAAGAAGATGGAGAACTCCGGTGGAACTGCGCGGGGAAGCCAACACCTGCCTCGGTGCATGCTCTCTTCGTGAACTCCACGCCTGGGTACGTACATGTGCTCCCAGGCTCTCCACACGTTACTAATAATATCAGAAGGTTGCTTCATACAGTTATACAAAAGGAGCTCCAGCCAGCCCTCCTGACTGTATACTTATGGTCTGGATATTGTGATGAAATTAAAGATAACTTGCCCCCTTACAACTAGAAAGAATGATTCTGTCCTTAAATGGTCATATTATGCTGTGGCTGAGGCATTAGAGGATGAATAGTCAATTACAGAGTAAAGAAGAATTTAAATGGAGTCTTTTTTCAGCCAGAGGAGAGACTACACTGCTCAAGATTAAGGTGTATGTAAAAACTTATACAAAACAAGCGCGTTGACCCATTACAAGTTGGAGTGTGCATGATGGCAACGTTGTACAAAGACTCTCCAGAAGGAAAGAAAAAACGGGCAGAAACAAGAAACGCGAGATACGATGGGGAGAGGAGGAAAAGCGGAGGTCCGAAAGAGGCTAAGAAATAGGGGAGAGCGAAGAAAGGATAAGACAACACTAAACGGGAGCAGAAAAAAAGAAGAGGGGGAGCGAGGAGTGGAAGAAAAGGTAGGAAGATGGGAAACGGAATTAAAACAGATGGAAACTCGTAGGAGAGAAAGAAGGCTGATGAGGAATGCGGATATAGGTAGGAAAGAAGGAAAAAGCAGGGAAAAAAATTAAGATCAAAGGAAGGGATGAGTAAATAAGTGCAGGAGATCAGGACAGTAACGGGAAGAAAGAGTGGAAGGGCAGCAGGGGGGAGCGAGTAGGGGAGGCCAGGGAGGAGAGGGGAACAAAGGGACGGAAAGAAGTAAGGAACCACAGAGAAGAAAAAAAAGAAGAAAGAGGGAAAAAAAGAGGGAGCGCCATGTATAGGATGTGGAACGTGATTGAAAAGAGGGTATCAGGGAAAAATAATGGGGTAAGCGATCATGTAGGGGGAGGCCGGGAAAGAAAGGGGCGAACAGAGGGGGAGTGGACAAGGAGGATGGGCGAACGATAAGAGGGAACAGAAATGAGAAGCTGATGGGGGGAATGGGAGACAGGGGGAAAGGGAGAGAGAGGAGAGAGCGAAGGGTATAGGAAGAACGAAGAGGGCAGGGCAAAACGAGACCCAGGAGAGGTGAAAGAAGAACATAAAAAGGAAGCAGAAGAGATTGATAGTTGGGTGTAGAAGAAATGATTTGTAGAGGGAAGAAAGAGTTGGGGAAGGGAGTGAAGGAAAAGAGTAGTGCGAGAAGAGAGGGGAGAAGGAGTAGGGGGCGGTGTGCAGTTTCATCCCTAGGAATAGCCTCTACAGTGATTTCTGGTGTCTTGTAGTCACATTTCAAAATCAATACAAGGAAATGTGGTCCAACAGATCCAAGGTCAAGGCTGATATAATTCATGGAGTAACAGAGATAAGGTTCTGGTCAGAGCAGGTATCTAAAGATGTTGCATAAGACAAAAACTATTCCAGAAAGATGCCCCTCGTGTAGCACAGACATAAAAGTTCTCACCATCAGCCTAGATACTCGCACACAACATGTTCTAATCATTATTGTTTCCACATTTCCCACTGTTTGTCCTCTTCCGATTTTCAAAAGGGGTGCAAGTTTGTGTCGATGTGAAGTCAAAATACAACACCAAAGATTTCTGATTTGTTCTATAAGCGTTTTTTAACTGAAGCTGCATTTATGATGCTTGTGTAAAGCTGTTTACTCACACTTATACATACTACTATTGTAAACACTTAGACCCCATGCAGATGTACGTAAAGGGGACAAGTTTGCGGCCGCATCATGGCCCGCATAACATCTAGGCATACGGTCATAGTGGCGGGAGCACTGGCTGTTGCTCACCCGGCGTACATGCATATACAGTACTGTCCGCCAGCAACACCACGTGCCGCACACTCCCAAACCCATCAGGACCGGACTAAGCTCCCAAAGCACCGATCAACAGAATGCGTCGCGGGACATCACGAGCAACAGAGGACATGGCTACACTTTTTTTAAAAGACCACCCAGCCTGCCCTTAGTTATTTACTTAATTTTAGATAACCCCTTTCTACCGGGAATAAAAAACCCATGGTCTGGATCCATTACCATTTTATTGCAAGGTTAGATATTATTGCATCAAACGGCTTTTTCGCTAACTGACTTTGGATTTCCAAGTGTACTACCCCTATACCCTTTTTACCAGTCCCAGCTCATACAGTATGTCTTACTACTACCATAACTTTCATGGTATCTGACTGTTTTTTATTAGGGGTCCTATGCTCTTTTAATGTTTTACCATATATATAGGAATTGACAGTGGACAATCCTAGAGATTCCTGACATGGCAGATACCAGCCGTATGTAGCTGGTTCTATTGCTTTAATCTGCGATGTTGCACAAGCAAGGGGTAAGTTCATTCCTACATCAGGTTTTAACGTAGCATGTGGTGTTTGATTTATAAAGTTTCATCCCCTATGGCTCTTCCGCCACAGCTATCATGCCGCAAATACTGCGATGGACTTGCGGTCTTGATAGTAATGAGGCAGGGCTAATGCTTGAAATGTCACCTCCTTCTTTCCAGGAAAGCCACTAGAAATTTGAATTGTCTTGGACCCTAATGAGGAAATGCAACTTGTCAGACATTTATGACCTCCTATGTATAACACCAGAAGTTTGGTACAGATCTGCAGCCCTCACACGTGACGTGATGGGTATATCAGTTGCATCTTGTCGAAGAGAATCTGTGGCCGAATACAAGAAAACACCAGGAGGATGCCATGAGGCCTCGAGCACCCACTCCTGCAAAGCTTTACCTTCAAGCACCCTCTCACTAAGCCCGGATTTACAATACTGAAGAGCACCAGACAGACTCGACTTAGCCACTGGTGGGAGCTTCATGACCGTTCTTGAGCACTCGTGTTGTGGCGCGACACTTCCAGCTCACCGCCCTGGTTTCCATCACCAAATATATCTTCATAGCTGAATATTTGTTGTACTCTTGGTAAAAACAACTGTGGTTCCTACATACAGCAAAATATATAGTTATGTGGTTATTTAGGGTTTTGTTTCTCTGGCAGGTGGTACCTTGGGTCGGGCATGTTGTCACAACAGTCCGGTTGTCCCTGTGTTTCTGGGCTAAGAGGGTTTCTGACCTCAAGTCAACCCCATCACGGATTCTTTGCTGTAAAGTAGCGCAATCTGTGGACCTCGCTCTCATTGGTACGTGCATTGGTTGTTCACTGAAATGTCTTCTAATTAATTATGAAGTTTCTACTTCATAGTCACAGATTTTCATCATATGAAGGAATGAAGCCATGTCTTGAGTTGGCACATGCCTCGAAGTATTCGGAACATAATGGTAATGCATGTTTATCGGCAGAATAAAATGCACACACACTTTTCGAGGAACATATTGTTCCTTTCCGTCAGTACAAAATGATACACAACGGGGCAGATTTGTTATGAGTCTCCCACATCCCTGCCACTTTTAGGGTTTCTACGACCCGCCGCACTTTGGTGTGTTGGGGAGTGTAGCAGCGCAGGAAGCGGTGGGAAGGGAACGCCACATTTACTATAGTCTCCACTGATTTACGGCAGAGACATAGCAAAAAACTCTGGTCTACAGTCTAGCAACTTTGGGTTAGCGCCCATATTTACTAAGAGGAATGCCTCTTTGTGAATACGGGTGCAGGACCCCCAGTGGGGTAATTTTTAAGACTGGACAGTTCTCAATTAATCCCCCCACTACAAGTAGGCTCTTAATCCTTGCTCTGTCTGCAGTATCACACATTGCTCGCATCACTTTCCAGGGTCTCAGCAAACTTACATTTGTTTCTACCTACCATATTGCTACTGCCTATCTTGCAGAAAGGTGAGCAGTAAAAATTGTACTTATTGCACACAACCATAATTTTTACTCTCAATTGTGTGGGTGTTACCTCCTACCAGACACTTCACCTACCAGGTACTATGCTTAGTTTTTGGTGTCAGATTGGTCCACCAGAGTACCAGAAAATCCTCCGGTGGTCCCCGGCTCTTACTTAGAATGCAGGCAGAAATAACCCTTATAGGAGGCTAGGGTCTTTTTCCTGGGGGATACAGAAGAATGCCTCAAGAATAATTTATCTGGTGGACCCTAGAAACTCCAGTCCAACATTGTTTCGTTTTTATCTATTGGACAGGTTCCATTTAAAGCAGTGGTCCCCAAGTTTTTTTTGCCAGGACTGGCTGTAAACATAAATTTTCTCCAGGGATCGATTGGTTGGGGGGATGCAGTCTGGTGTCAGTTTCATAGCCAAAACTATATGTTTGCATGCCCCACCATAACTCCATTTGTCCCTAGCTTATATTGTCCAATTTCCTGAAAAAGCGCCCCCTATTAATATGTCCCTTTCTGCATATGCCCTCTCCAGCCCCTTTTCCTTTAATGCCCCACCCGTCAGCTTTCCCAGCCGAAAATGATCACTTGCCTCTTTCCTTCCTTTACTTCCCTTCTGCATTAACGCATGGTTCTATTGTAGTTGACATATGACTGCGTCGCCATCCATAGGCAGCATAAACATGGAAATTAACTTAGGGAAGAGAAAGGACTGCTGCAGGGAATGGATAAGGTAGTATTTTTTTTTTTTTTTACAGAGGTCGGCTGTGCCCGGAACCAGGTGGTGGGGAAACCTGCTTTAAAGGTAGGAGGACATGGCTGTTCCTTTATTGGCCACAAAATGTAAACAATGACAAATCAGGGCTTCCTGCATAAAGATATAAATCCCGGCTTCTTCCAGGAACGGGATTTACTGCTCCTGCTCCGGTTGAGTCCAAGATTCAATTAGTAGAAGCAGGGAAGATGTGTGACATACGTAGTTAGAGGCAGTAACACGTATCTTCCCACATATTGCCATGTTGTGTATAAGGTCAGTCTGTGAGCCCAAACTTCCAGCGGTGGGCCATTAAGCTGTTTCAAGTAAGCTGATCCAAAGCGGCGCTGCAGAGGGAAAACACTGAAAGGTGTACATATACGCCATGAGAGAACCTTATAGCAGCACTGCCAGGCCCGGCATTACGCCATCAAGCCTTCTGAACGCCTCAAAGCTGCGATTCTTATGGATTCCCCCAATTTTTGATCTTTTATTACAGCAAAAAAAAATTACCGTATCCTGGTGGTATATGACTTTTTACCGGTAAGTAAAACTTAAAAGGTCTTAGCAATCTGATCTAGCCAAGACTGAATTCTGCCGGCTGGAAACTCGGCTGATCCCCTACCCGCGCCTGGTGTTATGTTTAATAGCTTTTTTTTTTACTACATGCATCTGTGGGTTTTGACCATGGAAATCATGGTGTACGAAGTGGGAATCACAGTTAAAGTTGTAAGGCTATCAAGTAGGGCTGCAGATTGAATTATACACTAGGAGACGTGTAACCTCAGCTGATTCCCACGTGCTACTACTCAGTAGGGAGTCACAGCGGCACTCTGCATTAACCTTAATGATTACTTGTTCTTGACTTGGAAGTCGTAACACTGTACCTGTCACCTATGAGTGGGAGCAACTTCTCCGCATGTGGGAGTAACAGCTGAACGAAGTGAAAAATAGGCGCCAAAAGTGCTGGGATAGCGCATCGAAGACCAGAGTAGAATGATTGGCGCTGGCATAGAAAGAGATGCATGACGGAGGCAGTCTGCAGGAAGGGAAAATGGAGAGTATATGGGGATCGACGAGGGTCGTAGGGCATAACAGGATAAATGGAAGGTCATTAAGAAAGAAAGGGACAGGGACTAGAGGAAAAGAAGAAAAGAGAAGAAAAAGAGAAGGAGCGGAGAATAAAAAAAAACAATAAAAGGATGGGAAAAGAGGTGGGTTATATAAATTCAGTAGAAGATGTGAACGGCACCAATATGGATATTGCAGGAAAAAATATTCTACGCATTGTATCCCGTACCCGCAACATCCCCTGTGCGACTCCTTTCATGAACAATCATGAACCACTGCTGATTACATTGCTTACTCAGGCATGGCATAGCCGAGCGGTGCACGCTACTAGGGAGGCCCACCAAGCACTTACAGAGACAGGAATTTTCCCCGGCCACAAGCCAGGATTTTTTTGGCATTTTATGTGTTCATCATCATCATAATAATAATAATAATAATTCCTCTATTTAATAGCGCACCACACGATTACGCAGCGCTGCACAGAGTTGCCAATCAGTCCCCTGTCCCCATGGGAGCACAATCTATCAACCTACCGGTATGTTTTGGAGTGTGGGAGGAAACAGGGTACCCGAGGAACCACGCAAACATGGAGAGACATACAAACTTTTTGCAGATGTTTGACCTAGTATAGACTTGAACCCAGACCCCAGTGCTGCCGCTATAGTGCTAACCACTGAACAGTCAATACAAGAACAACTACATTTGCTGTTATCTGCTAGTATAATTCTCTAGGAATTGTTCTCTGGACAATTCCTATATATGTTAAAACATTAAAAGTCTGGTACCATAAAGTTGTGGCGTAGTAAGACTACTCTATGGGAATACGGGGAGTGAACCCAGGCCGCAGAACTGCAAGGCTGTAGTGCTTCCCCTGAGCCCCTGTCTGCATAATCAAAAAAATTATTATAGGTACAAGACTAATAAGACATCATGAACATAACTCTAATAACACACTAGGATTAAATTATCAAGAATTTTGCCTGATTTTGTCTGCCAGAATCGTCTGCATGTGAGATTTTACCAAATTTCACAAAATTTTAAAAGTTTGGAATTCGAAAATTTATCCAAATCCTGGCCTTACACTAGACATGATCGCATTTCACCAGAGCATATGGTTTCTTGCGTACTTACCAGGCTTAGATTATCTTGCTGCTACAGTCTTTCGTTTTTTTTGGCACTGCACCAGCTAGCATGGTGGCCGATTCAGCCAATGAGGGACGACAACATTACAGTGACTTCATGTGTTCAGAGGAAGTGATGATCCCAGTGGTCCCGGAGGCAACTCATTGGCTGAAGCAGTAGAAACTAAAGGTGAGAGTTTGCAGGGGCACTGGCGACTAAGGTTACAGTTCAAAACGGTTGAAACTTGAGAAAGCGCCAGTTGGCATGATACGCCCGTAGCCGTTGTGGTTTGCACCTCCTGTGTGTATTGTACTAATAAAGGAGAAGTCCACGAACATGGTGAGGGTCACTGTTTTTCCTCTTCTATTGGATCATTGGCTGAAGCAGTCTATGATACATCCCCTCTCCTGAAGGGGACACAGGGTCAAAAAGCTGAAGTGGGTGTTCCTCTACTGTACAGCCCTGAGATAGTGGGTCAGTGGGGGTACCGACTACCAGAGCCTCCAGCGCCCGGAAGCTATAGAGGGGGCAGAGGCGGATGTATTATTGACCATCTGGAGAACAGGTAAATGGGAGCTGAGTTGCGTATTCGAGCACGGCTACTATTAGTAAATTACTAAAAAAACTCCCTACCTTTTTCCTAGACTGCCAGAGATTCAAACACTTAACTTTTGCAGCCATAGTGCACCAGGCACTCTGACATAAGGGTCCAACCACCGCATTTTTCGTCGGGTTCCCGACTTTTTAGTTTTGCCCTAAATTGCCCCAGGTTTTGGTGCACGCGATCGGATTGTGGCGCATCGGGCCGGCCTGCATGCGACACAAATCGGTGGGGCCTGGACGTCGGACAACCCAACTGATTCGGACAAACCGCGGAATTTAAAACGAAATTGTGTCACAGAATCAGCACTCACAGTGCCACGGGAAGAAGAAGGGTGAACTCCGGCGGACCTCAGCAGGGAAGCAACACTCATGCAAATTGACGCACGATCTTAGTGAATCACGGCAGACCCGAATCCACATCGGACAACGCACAGCGGGGATCGCGACGGGAAAGTAAGTACATGTGCCCCATTGTGTTCTTCACTGCCTACATCCTAGAATACAAATATGCATTTTTTAAGTTTCGGGGGCATTTACAGGGCTTGTACACAGTTTACTGATGGTATTGAACACTGAAGGCATTGCAAAATTTTACCCTTTACATTACCTTCAAGTGGGCGTGGAGGGTCATCATGCCGGCCTACTTACCCAACGTCATGTCCCGCTATAGCCTGCAATCCCTCAAGCCTAACAGTCACAGGATGTAATAATTCTAGCAGGATCAACTATGTCCCAACACTGCCCCTACAATATATATCCTTCACAACTGACCACCTGGGTCCCCACAATATCAAATAGATTCGTCCTTCCCAACGACCATCTAGTATCATATCAATTATTTATACCTCCTTTTAATTTATCAGCCCCCTGATGACCCTCATTCAGACAGTGTCCCCAGAATGTGTATTAAGTTCTCACCTTACTATAAGTGATCCCTTGGGCTTCAGCAAGAGACCTGGTGGGACAACTCACAATTGCGCCACCTGTGTTCATTAGAGTGACAAGCATGGTATCTCCGAATTAAATGGAATTAGCACCTTAAAGATGCATTACCTTTATGCTTTAGGACGTACACGGTCTAGCTTTTACTGCTCACACAGTGCAGCCTGTGGACACATAGAGAGCCACATGGTCTACCTTCAGTAGAGGAACACCAGGCCCAGTACTGTACATAGGCTGTAGCCTGGTACATTGATTAACTGGAACTGGAACTATGTCTTTCTAACCTCTTGGATGACAGTCCTCTATTCCTGAGCATGTGAAATCCTTAAAGAAAATCTACCATCAAAAACCAAGCAACCAGATACACTAAACTCATAGATCCAGGCTCTGTGATGTGTGGTAATCTTCTAATATCCAGATAAAATAAAAATGAAATAGGGGCAAATGATTATCTTTGCTATCGCTACTTTAAAATCTGCAATGAGTCTGTGGCGTCCAGCTCGTCATGCGGGATTCACACTATTCAATGAGAAGATTATGTCTCCCTAACCCCTGCTCTCTCCCTCCTCCCACTGTAATATAGCAGTAGCATGAATTCATGTAACAGCATGTAAAGCTACGCACTGAGGGGCTTTGGAAACCCCACAAACCCTGTTGGACTCATTGCATACATATATAAATATTAAATAACAATATAAGAATTCCACAGTCACTGTGCTTGGATTTATAGCAAGTGTCCCTGGTTTATCATGATGGATTTTCCTATGGTAGATTCCATTTAAACTCTCTTTACCCTATATGTTACCTATATGTTCTTTTATCCATTAATATTTAACAGTAATCCATCTGCCTTGACCCAGCCAGTTATACCATAATGCACAAACTGTGGCCAGCCCAAGCTTGGCTTGTCTCAATTCATTTTCTGCGTCCCTTTGGTTCTACGATTCTGCAATCCTTTCTACCCACTGGGTCAAAAAAGGAAAGAGACTACTCCAAGAGGTAGCGACCTGGTGGTTTTCCTGCAACCACTTAGACTTACCTGAACCATGAATAAATCTGTTCAGCAGAACCTCAAACCGCTGCTTTACATGCTTGAGTTTCATACTATGGTAATTGTTTATATATGACCCTCTTTATTCGTATTGCCGCAGACACATTAGTGTTATAAATAAAGATTTTCCTAAATAATATTATCGTAAGATTGGAGAAAATATATATATATATATACAGGCAGTCCCGGTGTTACGTACCAATAGGTTCTTAGGTTTGTTTCTTAAGGTTGATTGTATGTAAGTCGAGACTGTATATTTATATTGTAACCACCAAATTTTTTTGGTCTTGTGACAGGATTTTTAAAAATGTTGGTTGTCATACGAACCAGGATAACACATAAAGCTTCATTGCAGACACTTTAATACTATTATAGGCTGATTATGTAGCCTAAGGATAAAGTATGGTAATTTCCACACATCCGGGTCCGTTTGTACTAGGGTCGTCTGTACGTCGGTGTTTCTTAAGTGGGGACGCCTGAATAATCAAAGAAAGTGAATAACTACTTTTACTACTAGATTTGCAGTTATCGACATTAAAATCTAATTATCATCACTCGCGTCTCATTGGCTGAGAAATTCCTTCATACAATCCATTGCAGTGGTCCCCATTTTTACAATGATCGAAAAAAAAAATTGTCTTCAGCAAAATTGTTTCCCATGGTAGCAAAATATCTGCGACCGCTCTCTATTGATGCTTTTTGGAACACTTGTCAGTTCAAGATGTGGGGAGGGTTTGTAGGGGGGGGCGGCATTATTCGTCTTAAGGTAAACTGTAGTCATTTTAACCACCACCCGCAGCCCTCGGTTCTTGCTCATCCACTTCTTCCCCTGTTATTGAATCTTTTCCTGAGTGTCCTATGCCCCCAAGAGCCCCCCAGAATCTCCTAATCAGCCTCAGCTGGCTGCTGTCACAGCAAGAAAATTGATAGGCTGCATTGCAGATGAATCACTAAGCCAGATTAGCTGCTGATGCTGAGTTCCCGCTCCGCTCCGCTGCTCTCTGCAAATTTCCTTTGTCTTCCACTGTCGGCATCTATGTATAGATAGTCAGACACCTTCACAGGCTGGTGCCAGACAACACAAACCGCTCGACAAGACGCTGCAGCTTCTGATACACCACGCCATCTAGAGAGCAAAATGAGTACGACGCTCACACAGTCACAACAACTTTCCTTCTCAGATTATGTCAAGGAATACATTACAAAATATAAAGTGGAAAAAAAGGCTAATTGATCATATGACTTTGATCAATATTGACGATGTCTTTTATTCGCCCTTGAGATCAATGTCGATATGATCAATGTATCCAGACTGGGTTGGACGGCGAGCCAGAAGCAAGGTCATTGGTGGTCACACACAGCTTCCTGCAGGGATACAGTCCTGAATGAAGCGACATGGCTATTAGGGGACATTGGGAGATGTTAACAAATGACCGTTGTAGCAAGTGATAGCATTGGGTTCAGTCAATATAGTGACATTATTCCGAGCGCACTATTTCTTTTGGAGTGTTCACACTACTTAGGATACAATGCACAAGACAATGTGTCATTGACTGTTCCTTAGAATTCGGAGATGGTTCCACCCGCTACCGCATCCCAATGCCTCCTAGCTCTGATATCCTTTAGGCAGTAAAATGTGGTCTCGGAGAGATGGATAGGGAACAATGTGCAGTGAACACTTTGATCTTATACAATCATTTGGATTCAGGAGGGATGTGTTAATATATGGCGGACAAGAACCACGACAAGAAGGCGGGAAGTGCTCTGAGTGCAATGGGATTAACTCATTTAGATTTTGGGGGTTATTTTCAACTTTAAAGTAAGATCATCAAAGGTGCAAGCACCAACTGCTGCTTTAAGCATAAATAATAGCTTTAAAATATAACTTCTGATGCCACCACTAGAGGGAGCTTAGACACTTACGTGCATACTGTACTTACCTTCCCTTGTGGCTGCAGGTAGTCTACTTGTTTCTGAAACAGGCCCAAATATTTATGTACCTTTCCCAAATACAGGCAGGTCCCGTTTACTACAAATAGGTTCTATGGTTTGTTCTTAAGTTGAATTTGTGTTTGTAAGCCGGACTGTATATTTTATTATTGTAACCCCCGCCAAATTTTTTTTTTGTCTCTGACAATGGTTTTCTACAATGTTGGATTGTCATAAGAACCAGGACTAACAATAAATTTTATTACAGACACCTGTGATAACTAGGGGTCGTCTGTAAGTCAAGTGTGTTCTTAAGTAGGGGACAGTAAATCCTGTATTACCTTATGGAAATGCTTACTGCCGGAAAATTCCTGGGATTCCTGATCTCTGGTAGTTATATGACTTTCCACAAGTGCCATTCTAACCTTCGGTACATAGGCTGTATCACATCTACATAGGCTGTATCACATAGACATTCAAAGGTAATTGTATTTACACGTCCTCCCAGCAAGAGAGAATACGTCTGCTGCCTATGTGATGCTGTGCTTAAAGTGAACCTGTCACCAGGAATGTAATTTTTATACTAGTGCCTGATCTCGCTACAATCCTCAACCGTGAGCTTTTAGCTTTAAAATATAATTCTGATTGCCTCCACTAGAGGGAGCTTAGACACTTACGCATACTTACGTCCCTCATACTGCCTCTGAATGGATTCAAGTACATTCACTGACAGCAAGACCATAAGCTGCCTCTCTTGTTGATCGTTTGCTATAATGCATCAGTCTGGTGATTAGTCCAACAGAGCATTGTCCAGACTGGATACAATTGTATTCATTTTCATCTGAGACTGGGATGAGCTATGTACCGTTAACTGCCCTCGAAAGTCTCCAGGATCTTCTCCAGGGGAGGATCAATGCAACAATGGGCCCTGGGTTCTATGAAGATTTGCTCCCACAACAAAATAAAGTTTCAAAATAGTTATTATCAGTTCCAGCAACAGAAACCAGCTTACTATCAAACATAAGTGGCAGATCCAAACTCAGCACATAAATATAGTGCCAGAACCAAGTTTACAACTTATACCCAGTGCCAAAAACAGGTTAAATAATCTAGAACCAAACTTACCACATAGATATAGTACCAGTCCAAGTTCACTGCTTAGATATGTATCAGTAATCAAGCTCGCCCCTAGAGCATTACCTATCTCTTAGTTACAGTACCAGAACCAGTACTTTACATGGATCTAGTACAAGGTAGGATTACTACAAGATATGGTACCAGGACTAAACTTGCTAATAGATACAACCAGACCCAAGCTTACTACTAAGATATGATACCAAACCATGTTTACTACATAGATATGGTAGCAGAACCATGTTTACTAGCTAGATACAAACAGAACCAACCTTACAACACAGATACAGTGCTGTAGCCAAACTCACTACAAAGATACAGTAACAGAACCAAACTTACTACTTGATGCGGTACCAGAAACAGTTTTATATACTAAAATTAAAGGACCACAACCAAGCTCACTAGATAGATGCAGTGCCAGAACCAAGCTTAATTCATATATAAAACATAGCCAAGCTACGTAAAAAAGTTTCTTTTTATTTCTGTTGTCCGGCAAAGTTTAGGCTAAGTTCACCAGCGCTTAGTTTTAAATGAAACTATAAATAGGTTTTCCATTCGCCTTCAGTTCAGAAATGACACTAGATGCAGCGATATTTTCACCAAGATAATAAAGGAACAGAAGAATGGATGGGTGTCAACGGTGTGAATTGGACCTTAAAGGATATCTGCCATCATAAATCCTTGTACATCTGTTCATGCCCTCAACACACATGTACACAAGGCTATCAGGACCTTTAAAGGTCCTTTAAAGGTCCAGAAACCGCAGATTGAAAGGTGCAGTAGAAGGGACACCTCTCCATCTTCCCTAGAAGCTTGATTCTAGAATCATAATATTCATACAGCCCTGTCCCATGACAGTATAATCCGCCCCTGTGTTTAGCTCACAGAGCATTGTCTAGACTGTATACAATTGTCACCATCTCTCATCTGGGGCAGGACTAGCTATATACAGGATTCACTGCCTCTTAATAGACCACGAGTCTTCTCATTAACTGACAGAAAGCCTAATCTGCCTCTCTTGCTGATAGTTTGCTACAATGGGTGCTTATTTACTAAGGGTCCCACGGCCGCACTTTCCTCGGATATCCAATGTTTTCAGGGAATGCGCTGCGGGACAGGTGTTTTAGGAGGGTATTTTGGCGCATGCGATTAGAATTTTTTGGCGCCACTTCCATGCAACGGAATCGGGGGGAGGCCGTGGGACGATCCGACGGATTCGACTGAACGCGGGATTTTAACTTTAAAATTGTGTCGCAGACATGCACTTACATCACCCGGAGAAGGTGAACTCCGGCGGACCTGAGCGGGAAGCGACACATGCAGGATATGGGGCACACGATCTTAGTGAATCGCGGCACAGTGCATTGTGATTAGAACAATGCACTTTCGGGAACTCCACTGGCCGGGTAAGTAAATCCCCAAAGTATCAGGATGTTGGAGTTGAGGCTGTTTAGCTCACAGAGCATTGTCTAGAATGGATACAATTCTCAGCTGTCCTTTCCCTGAGAGATATTGTGAAAATGGTGAAGAATACAACTTAAGTACATTAGAAAGTTGTAAGAACTCTTCATACACTGATTAAATGAAATCCGTAGAACCTGTATGTCCTCATTATCCGCGTTCTCCGTTATTATAGGGATTTCCTTAAACTCTCCATGGAGAAATATGAAGAAATTCCTGCTCATTAAATCTCTCTATCATATCGGGGTCGGTCCTGCGTGACTTGTGTGGATGGAGAGCCATTCGCTAATAAGCACCTTGTAAATGGAGACCCTGACGCAGAAAACAAGGATCATGGTCTGTTTGTAATGTTACAGCCAACGGTGAGGACCTGAAATCACCAGGGTTTATATGACGTCTGCCCGGGCATCCACCTGCCGCTCCGTGAATGGGCGCCTCACTGTAATTTATTAAGTAGAATATTATGAGATTTACTGGGTTATTTTTAAATTACTAAGAAATGTAATAATTGAATATTGAAAAATTTACGGTAAAATCGTGAATCAAAACATAAAGTTAAAGTTGTAATGTAAAATGGGACTCATTTCATTTCCCTGCAGCGCCTCCACAGGCAGAGGGAAGCATTGCACTACTGAATGTCCTCCAGAGCACGAGCTAGTGCTGTCAGCATTAGCTAAATGAATACATTGAGAATTCCCTAATAATCTTCTTAAAGTAAACGAAAATTTGGCTGGTACTGTCCCAAAAAAGACCCCTGGTCTATGAAACCTCCACCGATCAGTGGGCATTCCTGGATGGGTTGGCGGCAGTAGAAAGATTATGGGGCTCATTTACTAAGGGCTCCGCGGCCGCACTTTCGTTAGGTTTCCGTTTTGCGCCGAATTCCGACGGGATTTTGGTGCTCACGCGTCAGAAAAACGTGGAATTTGAAAAACAAATGTGTCGCAAATCAGCACTACATCCACGAGAAGAAGCAGGTTAACTCCGGTGATCTTGCGCAGCGGACACATGCAGAAATATCGGGCACGCGACCTTAATGATCCCGGCAGAACCTGGATCCATGTCGGACAACGCACCGCGGGATTTCCGGAAATTGCTAAGCTAATTGTTCAACATTGGATACAGCGGCATACAACACAACTGCTGTGGGACTCACATTGAGAGTACAACTGTGCTAAAATCCATTTAGTGTAACACCTGTGAAGCTAAAGCAGCAGAAGGTCTCTGTAAACACCCGCTAGGAGACCTTCTGGCTCTTAATCATATTTTCAAAGTTAATTATAAAGCTGGATGATCAATATAAGAAGATTAACCCCAGTCACGGTGCCTGGATTCTATAAGTAAGTGTCCCTGGTTTATCATGATGGATCTTCATGGTTTGATTTATCTTAAATGTACCCTAAAGTACATCTAAAAAAATAAAGTAAGGCCAATACAGGTTAATTGTAGCACATCTGGGATTGCCGTCAGTGGTAATATTAATTACATACACGTAGCTCCCTGCTAGTGGTGGCCACAGGTTCCTGTTTATCATGTGCTGTAAGAAGACAACAGAAGCCTGGTGAATAGATATGACCCTAATACTTTGTATACATTTGCTCATCCTCCTCTTCTTTGATGACACAAGCCTTGTCATAATCTTAATAAATCCACCCACAATAAAGCACGGGTTTGAAGCACTTCCACTTTTTAATGGACTGTTTGAATCCCTGGGAAGGGATGACATTAAGGACGGTCCAGCAAGTTTCAAAAAGTTGATAGAACTGGCAACTTATTAGATTGTAGCTCTCGCTGGTTACAGTAATTGATGTGTGCTTATGGTTATTTGTATACCCTGCCAGAATCTAGTTTGGTGTCGCATAGACCACGGAAAAAAGGGACACGTAAAGACAATTACCATGCCACAGCCTCTTCAGATTCCTCCATGGGAATCCGCTGTGTGATATACAATCACACATCCCATCATCATACATCATTACCAGGACGCAGACCGTCTGGGTTTCTCCCTCAATAGCCGGATATATCCTATACATAGCGGAGAAGTAGTCATCAATATTTTATTCTTCGCTTTCTACTTACAGCCTCAGCTTCGAAGAATAAACCTTCCTATGAATAACGCGGTCACTTATTACTTCATACAGCAGAGGAGTGCCGCCAGCAAGGGGGGAGGCGATGTGTATATATATATGCTTGGTAACATGCCCGCAGTGCCGGAACAGGGGGAGCATGTGTCAACCAGAATCTTATATCTTTTATACAGGGCTAAGAAGCTAAAAGAAGAGCAGATCCTGCCACAGGGGGCACAATCCTTCATCCTGAGGCTAGATTTCCTTTAATTCTATTATATAAAAACAAAATGTTTCTGGAGACTGAGGGTCTGTAGTGACATCCTCCTGCAGCCTCTAGTAACTCTTCTCTTCTCACATGACTTGAAGTGAATTTTGGGGCGGGATTTCAAAACACATTGCATACCCTAGACATACCCTACAACCCCCGCTGTGTGTTTCCTCTGGCTGGAGATGTTAGAGGGGCCCACCGCACTCACAGCCCTTCTATCTCGGTTGCTCGGGCAGATGTCAATGCAGCGTTGGGTGCTGAAGAACCCAATTGTAGCTGCGTCTTTAAGCTGCCAATGCCTTGACAGTGAGACTATTTTATGCTGCCACATGAGTTTCACTGCAAAGGGGCCTATTGAGGCTCTGTCGCCCAGTGGGCCACTGGACACCTGGAGCCGACCCTGGCGCATCCCATGTTTTGCTTCCCATTTTGTTTCCATGTCCGGAAAAAAAACATGAACTGAAGGTTTAGCATTGTTTTGACATACTAAAACCTGGTTTCTCAATATCAGCAAAAAAAAAAAAATGGTCTTTATGGTACCATAGACTTTTATTGCCTTCCATGATCCCATCAGTGAAAAACAACGACAGTTTTCAAAATCATTAACACTACAAGGGATCCTGGAAAAACCAGGGACTGTGAAAACAACCGCAGGGGATGCCAACCCTTAAGGGTATAGTTTCTGTAGAGTGAAGGGAAATCCGTGTAGACAGGTAAAGGTGCTGATGTGGCCGGGGAAAAATCAATATATTAAAGAGTAATCAATAGCCTACTAAAGTAGTGTGTTGTGATCAAATCGTCCTTTAAAAAAGGAGCATGTCCGTTTTCCTCGGTTCCTACGGCTCCTCCAGCAGTGACGAAGAAGGGGAGTATACAATTTGGATAAACAACTTCACAAATATTAAGGAATTAAATGAGGGGGAACACCGATCGAGAGGACACCAAAACGAGACAGGGGGGACAATCTGAGAAATTCTCCGCATCACAAATGTGGCAGGAAAAAGTAAAGGAATCTGTACATATCTATAGGTTGAATATTGGACTGAAGAAAGGCGCTAGTTCCAAGCCGGATGGCACCAAGGAAAATAGGTGTAACCAGTCATATAAAAAACGTAATGGTAGATTGGCAAGAAAATTGCAGGAACATGGAGGATCAGGGTCATGCAGGGAGCAATGAGACTAATAATATAAATGACTTTTGAAGGCCGCGTTTATGACTTTGGACTCGGGCCAGTACATGGGTGTGGTGAAATATGATATTGTTAACAGGGTGGGGTGCGGCCAAGACGTGGGTGGGGGTAGAGTGAAGGGAAAGAAAGGGACCACCCATATTATCGAACAAGGGATAAGGTGCCAGTTTTAGAGTCAGTACGTCTTAAAGTTGTACTTATTTGGGTGGTTAAAAATGGGAGTAGGGAGTTACCTGTAGGAAAGGCGGTTCTTCTGATTAAAGCAGTGGCTTGGCGCGGGAAGACTGAAAAACGAACCATTTTAATGATTCACTTCTAAGTAAAAGAAGCCACGTGCGCCCTTGGTCTAGCGGGAGCTCGAAGGTTTAGAAAAGAGCAGATACGCTGGTGGCATGGGGTTGTCAAAGACAGGCACCAGTGACTAACGGAGAATCCTTAACCAATCATAAGGTGGGGGGGGGGGTTACAAGACATCGTAATACGGGGTGAGGCTGCCGGCCTTATCATTAAAGTAAAGTCTACACTATCTAGCATACCACCCCCGGACGAAGGCTGTTAAGCGGGAAACGAACGGTGCGCAAAAAGGATCGGGGGGTGGAAAAGGCTCCGGAGCTACCCAAAGGGAAATGTAAGCTATTACGAAAATGTTGTATACTTGACGATAAAGTCCCAACATGGGTAAGCACGTTACATAAGGTACTAGGAAACTGATTACTCAACAGTACACACGTCAAATAAGACACTCTTTTTTTCGGTAAAGCGTCATCATATTTGGACCCTGTATTTAATAATTGTGAATAATGATTGTGCAATAGTATGTCGTGACCTCCCGGAGTTCCTTTTCCTGTGTATCCCATCCACCGCTGTAATGAACCCTTTTAACTTGTTTTGTCTATGCTTTTAACTAAAATTAATAAAATTTATCATTGTTTGTTATTCAATCTAGACGTGTATAATTTGGCCTGATCTCCCCTCTGAGGACACAATCGTTTATATATCTATCTAGGCAGACATATATTCGGGACGAGCTGTCAACACTAGACAGCCGAGGATCCTGAAGATTCCAGCTCTGAAGTTTTAGAATTAAATGCAAAACTGGAGGTGAGAAGTGATGGAAAACCCTCTGAATCCATAGAAAATACACTGAACAATATAATACATTTATAAAGTTCCTCTTTGACTTATAGTAAATTCTATATAAATAAGCAGAGAAGCATAAAACAGTAGTATATCAGACAGTAGTATATCGCTCTTAAAGGAAACCTACCACTTGAAGTGGCAGGTATAAGAAGAAAACACCGAGCACCAGCTCAGACTGAGCTGGTGCCGGAGCTTATTTTTGTTAGTGTTTTAAATAAAACTGCGGTATCCGCGATTTATAAACACTTTTTAACCTTATTGCCGAGCGCATACCTCCTGCGCCAAAGCAGCTTCGGCTATAATTTAAAAAAGTGTTTTAAAACCGCGATACAGCGGTTTAAAACACTACAAAATAAGCTCCGGCACCAGCTCACCCTGAGCTGGTGCTCGGTAGTTTCTTCTTATACCTGCCACTTCAAGTGGTAGGTTTCCTTTAAGCGGCGGAAGACGAAATATATCACCAAGCTATATAAACCCTCTATAATAATTTGTTATTATCTATAGCACCTACAGATTACACAGGGCTACACAGAGCTTCCCTGTCCACCATGGGGCTCACAGTCTAATCAACCTACCAGTATTTTTTTTGTGGGTGGGAGTGTGGGAGGAAACCGGAGGACCCGGAGGAAACCCCGCAACAAGGAGAGAACATACAACTCTTTTGCAGATGGTGACTCTGGATAGGACTTCGACCAAGGACCCCAGCACTGCAAGGCTGTAGTGCTAACTACTGAGCTTCCCCTGATTAAGGGGAACATGTAGGGTATAAGTCTAAATATATCACCAAGCTATTAAACCCCTCCATATAATAATTGTTATTTGTATAGTGCCTACATATTCACGCAGGGCTACACTGAGCGCCCCTGTCCCCCATGGGGTTCACAGGCTACAACCTACCAGTATGTTTTGGAGTGTGGGAGGAACTGGGGTCCCGGAGGAAACCCACGAAAACATGGAGAGAACACAGACCTGGAAACCTTGGACCACTGATACACTGTGCCGCCCCTGATTGAGGGGGTTTCTTAAACCACCTTTAAGAAACATAGCAGTAATGGTTTCGTAACACTGCACAATATTCTGCACACATGGTGACAAATACATTTCCACCTCTACACTATTTGCTATTATCATTTTTACCTGCAATGTCCTCAACCTCTACACATTTGTCCTAGACAGAGGCGTCCTCTATGTGCCGCAGCCTAAATACCCGCGCTTTTATTAAAACATAAATTATGGATCAGTATTTAGCACTGAATATGTTCCATCTTTATATTCATTCTCCCAATTCCATGAATAACTCGGGAGCTGCCGCTCTCTCTGTGTTTTCCGGAAGATAAATTCTCTCTTTTTTTTAATTTTACGACGCATCATAACTTCCCGCGTGTTGACAGATGCCGCGTTTGGAAGGAAAATAGAATTTTCTATCAGGGATGAGATGCATATGAATTAACTGGCCTACTTGGCACCGGGGCTGAAGATAGACTGAAGAGATTACCATCTACACCTAAGATTTATAATTACCTAATTGGAAGTCAAATCCTCTCAGGGCAAGCTGGGTGATTCTCATTCAGACGAGTAACCTCAGGCCACACTAATTGCAGAGCTCTATTCATGGGGGTCATAATCTCGGAACAGACTGGTGTCTTCTCCGGTCACTCCTAATGAGGCCGATGCCCATGGAAGGTTACTGTGGCTTCAGCTTCAATGTCATGGCAGCTATTAACTCTGACAGACTGCCATTGTCTCATAATACATCTCCCCTTAGCTCTGAATACCTACAATGATTCAGTCGGTTAAGGTTGACAGCCCGCTTCAGAAATTACCGTGTGCACATTCCTTAGGTCATCGTAAGTTTACAGACTTGAACTCCAACAGTGATGAATGGACGTCGCGCCCGAACACCTGGTTTGTTAGGCAACAGATTGAACCAATTGCGCGTTCTAATCAGTAGCTCGCCGCGTAACGTGTGGGGAAAGCACCCTGCTGCTTTTCGAGTGACAACCAGAATTTTTTTTTTTTTCCGAAAGGAAGAAATTCCATTCGCAAATGTTATTGACCTGGGCAGGTTCGGAGTTTGGCTAAGTGGGTATAGAGGCAGACAGAATATCATGCTAGGGATACTTACGGCTGTGTTGGGTGCTCATAAAAATATAAAGACCACATGATTGCCAAAAAGGGGGAATAAAAAAAGCGTTTTGGAGGGACTTGTTAATGTAAGGACTTAGCAGATGTTAGGATTTTGTTTAATTGTTAGTGGTAGGGTTTCCCTGGCATCGAGTATGGAGGATATCAGGTAATGGAGCTTCTCAATACTGCAGGGTTTGGAGCATTATGCCTCTATGTCACTATCGAATTTGGCTACAGTTAAACCAGACAATATTGTGATTCGTCAATCTCCACCTTAGACGCAGTCCACCAAAAGCTTGCGTTTCCCATGTTCTCCATTATGGAATGACATGTCAGTGTTTCAGCCAATGTTTTCCTATCTGTTTCCACCCTAATGGGATTTGCTTCGCAAAAGTGTGAATCTGCCTTTGTTGACACTTTTCCTATACTTGAGCCTATTGGGATCTATGATTCATCCATGACAAGTAACAAGCTGCCTGTATGACGGACTGTAACACAGTGGGGCTTATTTACTAAGGGTCACGGATCGCACTTTCATCGGACTTTCACGGTTTTCTGGATTTGACAGATAGGTATTTAACAGGGGTTTGTGCTGGCATTGTGTCACATGCGATCGAATTGGGGCGCATCTGCGCTGCTTCCATGCGACAGATATCGGGGGCGGGCCGTCGGACGATCTGACTGATTCGGACTGAGCGCGGGATTTAAGATTCAAATTGTGTCACAAGACAATGCACTTACATGCACCAGGAAGAAGATGGAGAACTCCGGTGGACCTGAGCGGGGAAGCAACACATGCAGGATATTGAGCGCGTGATCTTAGTGAATCGTGCCTCAAGTGCATGATCTCTTCGTGAACTCCAGCGCCTGGGTAAGTAAATGTGCTCCACAGGCTCTCCACACAGTTACTAATAATAATCAAGAAGGTTGCTATCATACAGTTATACAAAAGGAGCTCACAGCTCAACCTCCCTGACTGTATACTTATGGTCTGGATATTGTAGATGGAAATTAAAAATAAATCTTGCCCCCCCTTACAACTAGAAGAGATGATTCTGTCCTTAAATGGTCATATGATGCTGTGCTGAGGCATTATGGGATTGATAGTAAATCACAGAGGAAAAGAAGCATTTAAATGGAGTTTTCAAGCAAAGGGGAGACTACACTGCTTAAGATTAAGGTGGTATGTAAAAACTTTATAAAAGAAACAAAAGCAGCGTTGACCCATTACAAGTTGAAGTGTGCAGGATGGAACGTTGTACAAAGAATCTCCAAGTTTCATCCCTAGGAATAGCCTCTAATAGTGATTTCTGGGGTCTTGTAGTCACATTTCAAAAATCAATACAAGGAAATGTGGTCCAACAGATCCAAGGTCAAGGCTGACATCATTCATGTGAAACAGGATAAAGGTTCTGGTCAGAGCAGGTATCTAAAGATGTTGCATAAGACAAAAAACTATTCCAGAAAGATGCCCCCTCGTGTAGGAACAGACATAAAAGTTCTCACCATCAGCCTATAGAATACTGCACACACATTTCAATCATTATCGCTTCCACGTTTATTACCCAGAGTATAAGCCGTGTCACGGCTAAGCTATAAACTAGAACCAATTCAAGCAATTTGGATTGGAGGACAGTCTGTTCGTCGTTATAAGATAAGACTTTTACTGTTGTCTCTTCCGATTTTCAAAAGGGGGCAAGTTGTGTCGATGTGAAGTCAAAATACAACAACAAAGATTTCTGATTTGTTCTAATAAGCGTTTTTCAATCCGAAGCTGCATTTTATGAGGCTTGTGTAAAAGCTGTTTACTCACACTATACATACTATACACGCATGTGCACATATTTATACACTTAGACCCCATGCAGATGTACGTAAAGGGGACAATTTGCGGCCGCATCATGGCCCGCATAGACATCTATGGCATCCGGTCATAGTGCGGGAGCACTGGCTGTATGCTCACCCAGGCGGTACATGCATATACAGTACTGTCCCAGCAACACCACATGCCAGCCCACTCCCAAACCCATCAGGACCGGACGGAAGCTCCCAAAGCACCGATCAGACAGAATGCGTCGCGGGACATCAGCAGCAACAGAGGACATGAGTACACTGTTTTTTTTTAAAAGACCACCCAGCCTGGCCCTTAGTTATTTACTAATCTTGGATAACCCCTTTCTACCGTGGAACACCCATGGTCTGGATCCATTACCAGTTATTACAAGGTTCTAGATAATTATTGCATAAATGGCTTTTCAGCTAACTGACTTTGGATTTCCAGAGTACTACCCCGATACCCTTTTTACCAGTCCCAGCTCATACAGTATGTCTTACTACTACCATAACTTTCATGGTATCTGACTGTTTTTTATTAGGGGTCCTATGCTGTTTTAATGTTTTAACATATATATAGGAATTGACCAGTGGACAATCCCTAGAGATTCTTACCATGGCAGATACCAGCCGTATTATTAGCTGGTATTATTGACTTTAAACTGCGATGTTGCAAAGCAAGGGGTAAATTTCCTATAGCAGGTTTTTTTAACGTAGCATGTGGGTTTGATTTATATATAAGTTTCATCCACTATGCTGTAAATGCATATTTCCGTGGCTTAGCCACGAGCTATTCCGCCACAGCTAGCATGCAGCAATTATACTGCGATGGACTTGCGGTCTTTGATAGTAATGAGGAGGGCTAATGCTTGAAATGTCACCTCCTTCTTTCCAGGAAGCCACTAGAAAATTTTAATTGTCTTAGGACCCTAATGAGGAAATGCAACTTGTCAGACATTTATGACCTCCTATGTATACACCATAGAAGTCGGTACAGATCTGCAGCCCTCACACAGTGACTGTGATGGGTATATCAGTTGCAATCTTGTCGAAGAGAATCTGTGGCCGAAATACAGAGAGAACACCAGGAGGATGACCATGAGGTCCGAGGCACCCGCTCCTGCAAAGCTTCACCTACAAGCACCTCTCACTAAGCCCGGATTTACAGTACCTGAAGAGCACCAGCACAGGACTCGATAGCCACTTGGTGGAGCTTCATGAACGTTCTTGAGCACTGGTGTTGTGGCGCGAGACTTCCAGCTCACCGCCCTGGTTTCCATCACCAAATATATCTTCATAGCTGAATATTTTATAAGTTGTACTCTGGTAAAAACTGTGGCATACTACCATACAGCAAAATATATAGTTATGTGGTTATTTGAGGGTTTTGTTCTCTGGCAGGTGGTACCTTGGGTCAGGTGCTTGCTTCACGACAGTCCGGTTGTCCCTGTGTTTCTGGGCTAAAGAGGGTTTACTGAACCTCAAAGTCAACCCCATCAAGAGGATTCTTTGCTGTAAAAGTAGCGCAACTGTGGACCTCGCTCTCATTGGATACTGCATTGGTTGGTTCACTGAAATGTTCCTAATTTAATTATGAAAGTTTCTACTTTCATACTCACAGATTTTCATCATATGAAGGAATGAAAACCATGTCTTGAGTTGGCACACTACCTTGAAAGTATTCGGACATAATGGTAATGACATGTTTATTGGCAGAATAAAATGGGACAACACGTTTCGAGGAACATATTGTTCCTTTCGTCAGGTACAAATATGATACACAATGGGGCAGATTTGTCATGAATCTTCCTATCCCTGCCACTTTTAGGGTTTCTACGACCCGCATGCAAATTTTGGGTGTGTTGGGGTGTAGAGCATGCAGGGAGCGGGGTGGGAAGGGAACGCCACATTTACTATAGTCTCCACTGGATTTCCGGCAGAGACTATAGCAAAAATCTCTGGTCTATAGGTCAGAACTTGCGGAGTTAGCGCCCATATTCTTTAAGAGGAATGCCTCTTGGTGAATAAGGGTGCAAGACCGCCAGTGGGGGAATATTAAGACTGGACAGTCTCAATTAATGCCCCCCACTAAGAAGTAGGCTTATCCTTGCTCTGCTGCAGTATCATACATTGCTCGCATCACTTCTCAGCAAACTTATATTTGTTCCATCTACCTACCATAGTGCTGTGCTTACTGCAGAAAGGTGAGCAGTAAAAATTGTACTTATTTCACACCAACCATAATTTTACTTCTCAATTGTGTGGGTGTACCTCCTACCAGGACACTTCACCTACCAGGTCATATGCTTAGTTTTGGTGTCAGATTGGTCCACCAGAGTACCAGAAGATCCTCCGGTGGTCCCAGGCTCTTACTTAGAGATGCAGCAGAAAATAACCTTATTCGGAGGCTAGGGTCTTTTTCCTGGGGGATAAAGAAGAACTTATCTGGTCGATCCCAGTCCAACATTGTTTCGTTTATATCTACTGGACAGGTTCCTTTTAAAGCAGTGGTCCCCAACCTTTTGTTTACTGGCTGTAAACATAAATTTTCTCAAGGGACTGATCGGTTGGGGGGATGCGGTCTGGTGTCAGTTTCATAGCCAAAAATATATGTTTGCATATGTTTTTTTTTTTACAGAGGTCGTGGCCCGGAACCAGGTGGTTGGGGAACCCTGCTTTAAAGTGTATGGGAGTGACATGGCTGTTCCTTTATTGGCCAACAAAAAATTTAAAAAATATGTACAGAATGTCAGGAGTCTTCTCTGCATAAAGATACAAATTCCCCGGCTTCTCTCCAGGGATCGGGATGTTACTGCTCACTGCTTCGGTCGAGTCCAAGAATTTCAATTAGATAGAAGCAGAGAAGATGTGTGACATACTGTAGTTTAGAGGCAGCGTAACACTGTATAATTCCCACATATTTGCCATGTTGTGAGAAAAGGATCAGTCTTGTGAGACCCCAAACTTCACAGCGGTGGGCCATTAAGCTGTTTCCAAGTAAGCTGATCCAAAGCGGCGCTGCAGAGGGAAAACACTGAAAGGTGTAACATATACGCCATGAAGAGAACCTTATAGCAGCATCGCCAGGCCTCGGCATTAACGCCAATCAAAGCTCTTCCTGAAAGCCTCTAAGAAGCTGCTGATTCTTATGGATTCCCCAAATTTTTGTCTTTTTATTACAGCAAAAAAAAAAATTACCTGATCGTGGGGGTTATATGACTTTTACGGTAATAAAAACTTAAAGGTCTTAGCATCTGATACTGCCAAAGACCGGAATTAGCGGCGTAACTCGGCTGATACACTATCCGCGCCTGGTTTAATGTTTAATATGCTTTTTTTTTTTACTACATGCATCTGTGGGTTTTGACCATGGGAAAATCACTGGTTGTACGAAGTGGGAAATGAACAGTTAAAGTGTAAGCTATAAGATAGGGCGGCAGATTGAATTATACACTAGGAGACGTGTAACCTCAGGGCTGATTCCCACGTGCTACTACTACAGTAAGGGAGTCACATGCGGCCACGCTGCATTAACCTTAATGATTACTTGTTCTTGACTTGGAAGTCGTAACATGTACCTGTCACCTATGAGATGGGAGCAGACGTTCGGTGCCTTATATAAATTCAGTAAGAAGATGTGAACCGGCACCAATATGGATATGTTCAGGAAAAAATATTCTACGCATTGTATCCCGTACCTGCAACATCCCCTGTGCGACTCCTTTCATGAACAATCATTGAACCACGGCTGATTACATTGCTTACTCAGGCATGGCATAGGCAGAGCTGGTGCACAGCTACTAGGGAAGGCGCCGACACAAAGCACTTACAGAGACAGGAATTTTCCCCATGGCCACAAGCCGGATTTTTTTAAGGCATTTTATGTGTTCATCATCATCATCATCATAATAATAATAATAATTCCTCTATTTATATAGCGCACACAGATTACGCAGCGTTGCACAGAGATTGCCAAATCAGTCCCTGTCCCCAATGGGGCTCACAATCTAATCAACCTACCAGTATGTTTTGGAGTGTGGGAGGAAACCAGAGGACCCAAAGGAAACCCACGCAAACATGGAGAGAACATACAAACTTTTTGCAGATGTTGACCTAGATGAGACTTGAACCCAGGACCCCAGTGCTGCCGGGCTATAGTGCTAACCACTGAACAAGTCAATACAGAAACCAGCTACATTTGGCTGTTATCTGCTATGGTAATAATCTCTAATGTTCTCTGGCCAATTCCTATACAGGCGGTCCCCTACTTAAGAACACTCGACTTACATACGACCCATAGTTACAAACGGACCTCTGGATATTGGTAATTTATTGTACTTTAGTCCTAGGCTACAATAATCAGCTATAACAGTTATCACAGGCGTCTGTAATGAAGCTTTAGTGTTACTCCTGGTTCTTATGACAACCCAACATTTTTAAAATCCAATTGTCACAGAGACCAAAAAAGTTCTGGCTGGGATTACAATGATAAAATATACAGTTACGACTTACATACAAATTCAACTTAAGAACAAACCTACAGACCCTATTTTGTATGTAACCCGGGGACTGCCTGTATATGTTAAAACATTAAAAAGTCTGGTACCATAAAAGTTGTGGCGGTAGTAAGACATACTCTATGGGAATACTGGGAGTTGAACCCAGGCCCCCAGAACTGCAAGGCTGTAGTGCTATCCACTGAGCCACTGTGCTGCATAATCAAAAAAATTATTATAGGTTCAAGACATAATAAGACATCATGAACATAACTCTTAATAAACACAGTATGGATTAAACTTATCAAAGAATTTTGTCTGGTTTTGTCTGCCAGAATACGTCAGCAGTATGAGATTTTACCAAAATTTCACAAAATTTTAAAAAGTTGGAATTCGAAAATTTATCCAAATCCTGGCCTTACAACTAGACATGATCGCATTTCACCAGGAGCATATGGTTCTTGCGTACTTACCAGGCTTAGATTATCTTGCTGCTACAGTACTTTCGTTTTTTTGGCACTGCACCCAGCTAGCATGGTGGCCGATTCAGCCAATGAGGGACGACAACAGTAAGTGACTTCCTGTGTTCAGAGGAAGTGATGTCCCGTGGTCCCAGGAGGCAACTCATTGGCTGAAGCAGTAGAAACTAAAGGTGAGAGTTTGCAGGGGCACTGGCGACTAAGGGTACAGTTCAAATGAGTTGAGACTTGAGAAAGTGCCAGTTGGCATGATACGGCCCGTAGCCGTTGTGGTTTGCACCTTCCTGTGTGTATTATACTAATAAAGGAGAAGTCCACGAACATGGTGAGGTCACTGTTTTTCCTCTTCTATTGGATCATTGGCTGAAGCAGCTCTATGATACATCCCCTCTCCTGAAGGGGACACAGGGTCAAAAAGCTGAAGTGGGTGTTCCTGTACTGTACAGCCCTGAGGATAGTGGGTCAGTGGGGTACCGACTACCAGAGCCTCCAGCACCGGAAGCTATAGAGGGGGCAGAGCTGGATGTTATTTAATGACCATACTGGAGAACAGGTAAATGGGAGCTGAGTTGCAGTACTCGAGCACGGCTAGTACTTAGTAAATGTACTAAAAATAACTCCCTACCTCCCTACCTTTTCCTAGACTGCCAGAGATTCAAACACTTACACTTTTGCAGCCATAGTGCACCAGGCACTCTGACATAAGGGTCCGAACACCGCATTTTCGTCGGGTTTCCCGACTTTTTAAAGTTTTGCCCTAAATTGCCCCAGGTTTTTGGTGCACGCGATCGGATTGTGGCGCATCGGGGCCGGCCTGCATGCGACACAAATCGGGGGGGCCTGGACGTCGGACAACCCAACTGATTCGGACAAACCGCGGAATTTAAAAACGAAATTGTGTCACAAGATCAGCACTCACATGCACCCGGAAGAAGGAGGTGAACTCCGGCGGACCTCGGCGGGGAAGCAACACATGCAGGAAATTGGACGCACGATCTTAGTGAATCACGGCAGACCCGAATCCACGTCGGACAATGCACAGCGGGGATCGCGACGGGAAAGGTAAGTAAATGTGCCCCATTGTGTTCTTCACTGCCCTACATCCTAGAAATACAAATATGCATTTTTTAAGTTTTTCAGGGGCATTTATCAGGGCTTGTACGCCAGTTTACTGATGGTATTGAATACTGAAGGCATTGCAATAATTTTACCCTTTACATTACCTTCAAGTGGGCGTGGAGGGGCCTCATGCCGGCCTACTTAACCAACGGTCATGTCCTCGCTATAGCCTGCAATCCCTCAAGCCTGAACAGTCACAGGATGTAGCATAATTCTATGCCTTCACAACTGACCACACTGGGTCCCCACAAATATCAAACAGATGCGCCCTTCCACAACAGACCATGCTAGTACCGTTAAATCTATCATATTATTTAATACCTCCTTTTAAATTTATATACAGCCCCTGATGACCCTCATTCAGACAGTGTCCCCAGAATGTGATATTAAGTTATTCACCTTACTATAAGTGATCCCATGGGCTTCAGCAGAGAGACACAGGTGGGACAACTACACAATTGCGCCACCTGTGTCATTTAGAGTGCACAAGCAGTGGTATCTCCGAATTAATGGAATTAGCACCTTAAAGATGCAGTTACCCTTTATGCTTTAGGACAGTACGCATCTGCCAATAGCTTTTACTGCTCACCAGTGCAGCCTGTGGACCACATAGGAGCCACATGGTCTACCTTCAGTAGAGGAACACCACTGCCCAGTACTGTACATAGGCATGTAGCCTGTACATTGATTAACTGGAACTTGGAACTATTGTCTTTCTAAACCTCTTGGATGACAAGTCCTCTATTCCTGAGCATGTGAAATCCTTAAAGAAAATCTACCATCAAAATCAAGCAACCAGGAACACTTACTCATAGAACCGGGACCTGTGACTGCGGTACTCTTCTTATATGTGTTATCCATCGCCTACCTTCTTAAAAATTATGCAAATGAGTCTGGTGGCATTACCAGATCCCGTCCATGTTGCGGATTCACAGGTTGTTACAATGAGAAGATTATGTCTCACCCAAACCCCTGCTCTCTCCCTCCTCCCACTGCAATCTAGCAGCAGCATGAAGTTCATTGTAACAGCATGTAAAGCTACAGCACTGAGGGGCTTTGGAAACACCACAAACCCTGTTGGACTCATTTGCATAATTATAAAATATTAAATAACAAATATAAGAAGATTCCACAGTCACTGTGCTTGGATTTATGAGCAAGTGTCCCTGGTTTATCATGATGGATTTTCATGGTAGATTCCATTTAAACTCTTTTACCTATATTGTTACCTATATGTTCTTTTTACCATATTTAACAGTAATCCATCTGCCTTGACCCATAGCCAGTTATACCATAATGCACAAACTGTGCCAGCCCAAGCTTGGCTTGTCCATCAATTACATATCTGCATGTCCCTTTGGTTCTACATTCTGGCATCCTTCTACCCACCTGGGTCCAGAGACTACTCCAAGAGGTAGAGACCTGGTTGTTTTCCTGCAACCACTTAGACTTACACCATGAAATAAATCTGTTCAGCGAGACCTCAACCGCTGCTTTACATTGCTTGAGTTGTCATTACTATGTAAATTGTTTAATATATGAACCCTCTTAATCGTAATGTGCTGCAGAACACATTAGTGTTATATAAATAAAGATTATTCCTAAATATTAATTATCGTAAGATTGGGAAGAAAATATATATATATATACAGGCAGTCCCTGTGTTACGTACAAGATAGGTTCTGTAGGTTTGTTCTTAAGTTGAATTTGTATGTAAGTCAGAACTGTATATTTTATAATTGTAACACCAGCCAAATTTTTTTGGGTCTTTGTGACAACAAGATTTTAAAAATCTTGGTTTGTCATAAGAACCAGGATTAACAATAAAGCTTAATTGCAGACACCTTTAATAACTATTATAGCTGATTATTGTAGCCTAAGGATAAAGTACGGTAATTTCCCAACATCCAGAGGTCCGTTTGTAACTAGGGGTCGTCTGTAAGTCGGGTGTTCTTAAGTAGGGGAAGTTTATTACGACCCATTAATAAATCTAATTATCATCACTCGCGTCTCATTGGCTGAGAAAATTCCTTGCATACAATACACATTGCAGGGTCCCCATTTTTACAATGATCGAAAAAAAAAAATGTCTTCAGCAAAAATTGTTCCCATGGTAGCAAAATATCTGCGACCGCTCCTCTAGTGAATGCTTTTTGGAACACTTGTCAGTTCAAGATTTGGGGAGGGGGTGGGGGGGGGGGGGGCGGAATCATTATTCGTCTTAAGGTAAACTGTAGTCATTTTACCACCACCCGCAGCCTCGGTTCTGCCTCATCCACTTCTTTCCCCTTGTTATTGAATCTTTCCCTGAGTTCCTATGCCCCCAAGAGCCCCCCAGAATCTCCTTAATCAGCATCTAGCTGGCTGCTGTCACAGCAAGAAAATTGATAGGATCTGCATTGCAGATGAATCACTAGAGCCAGATTAGCTGCTGATGCTGAGGCGTCCGCTCCAGCTCCGCTGCTCTCTGCAATTTCCTTTGTCTTCCACTGTCTGCATCTATGTATAGATAGTCAGACACATTCACAGGCTGGTGCCAGACAGACACAAACCGCTCGACAAGACGCTGCAGCTTCTGATACACCAGCGCCATCTAGAGAGCGAAAATGATTACGACGCTCACACCGTCGCAACACTTTTTTCTCCAGAGTTATGTCAAGGAATAACATTACAAATATAAAGTGGAAATAATAGGACTAATTGATCATATGACTATTGATCAATATATTGACGATGTCTTTTATGTCGCCCACTGAGATCAATGTCGATATGATCAATGTATTAGACTGGGTGTGGACGGGCGAGCCAGAAGCAAGGTCATTTGGTGGTCACACGCCAGCTTCCTGCAGGGATACAGTCCTGAATGAAAGCGACATGGCTATTAGGGGACAATTGGGAGATAGTTAACAAATGACCGTTGTAGCAAAGTGATAGCATTGGGTTTAGTCAATATAGTGACATTATTCCGAGCGCACTATTTCTTTTGGAGTGTCACACCTCTTAGGATACAATGCACAAGACAATGTGTCATTGACTGTTCCTTAGAATTCGGAGATGGTTCCACCGCCGCTACCGCATCAATGCCTCCTAGCTCTGAGATCCTTCTAGGCAGTAAAATGTGGTCTTGGAGAGAATGGATAGGAACAATGTGCATTGAACACTTTGATCTTATACAATCATTTGGATTCAGGAGGCGATGTGTTAATATATGGCGGACAGAGGACGGCGACAAAGAAGGCGGGAAGTGCTCTGAATGCAATGGGAATGATCTCATTTAGATTTTGTGGGTTATTTTCAAATTCGACTCTAAATAATAGCTTTAAAATATAACATTCTGATTGCCACCACTAGAGGGAGCTTAGACACTTACTGCATACTGTACTTACCTTCCTCTTGTGGCTGCAGGTAGTCTACTTGTTTCTGAAAACCAAATAATTTATGTACCTAGTTCCCAAAATACAGGCAGGTCCCGGGTTACATACAAGATAGGTTCTATAGGTTTGTTCTTAAGTTGAATTTGTTTGTAAGCCGGAACTGTATATTTTATTATTGTAACCCCAGCCAAATTTTTTTTTTGTCTCTGTGACAATTGGTTTTCTACAATGTTGGATTGTCATAAGAACCAGGACTAACAATAAATTTTAATTACAGACATCTGTGATAACTAGGGGTCGTCTGTAAGTCAAGTGTTCTTAAGTAGGGGACAGTAAATCGGCTAGTATTACCTTATGGAATAATGCTTACTGCCAGAAAATTCCTGGGATTCCTGATCTCATGGTAGTTATATGACTTTCCACAAGTGCCATTCTAACCTTCTGTACATAGGCTGTATCACATCTACATAGGCTGTATCACATAGACATTCAAAGATAATTGTATTTACACTGTCCTCCCAGCAGAGAGATAATACAGTCTAGCTGCCTATGTGATGCTGTGCTTAAAGTGAACCTGTCACCAGGAATGTAATTTTTATCTAGTGACTGATGTCAATACAATCATCAGCCAGTGAGATTTTAGCTTTAAAATATAACATTCTGATTGCCTCCACTAGAGGGAGCTTAGACACTTACTGCATAGTTACCTCCCTCTACTGCCTCTGAATGGAGACAAGTACATTCAGACAGCAAGACCATAAGCTGCCTCTCTTGCTGATGGTTTGCTATAATGTATCAGTCTGGAGTCCAGGTTGTTTAGCCCACAGAGCATTGTCTAGACTGGATAAAATTGTATTCATTTCTCATCTGAGACTGGGATGAGCTATGTACAGGATAACTGCCTCTGAAAGTCTCCAGGAGTCTTCTCCATGGGAGGATCAATGCAACAATGGGCCCTGGGTTCTATGAAGATTGTGCTCCCCACAACAGAATAAAGTTTCAAAATAGTCATTATCAGTTACAGCAACAGAACCAAGCTTACTACAAACATAAAGTGGCAGATCCAAACTCAGTACATAAATATAGTGCCAGAACCAAGTTTACAACCTATACCCAGTGCCAAAAACAAGTTAAATAAATCTAGAACCAAACGTACCAGATAGATACAGTACCAGTCCAAGTTCACTGCTTAGATATGTATCAGAACCAAGCTCACCAAATAGAGCATTAAGCTATCTTCTTAGGTACAGTACCAGAACCAAGCTTATTACATGGATCTAGTACAAGAAGTAGGATTACTACAAAGATATGGTACCAGGACTAAACTTGCTAAATAGATACAACCAGAACCAAGCTTACTACTAAGATATGGTAACCGAACCATGTTTACTTCATAGATATGGTAGCAGAACCATGTTTTATATATATAAAATTAAAGGACCACAACCAAGCTCACTAGATAGATGCAGTGCCAGAACCAAGCTTAATTCATATATAAAACTAGAGTCAAGTTTACAGTAAAAAAGTTTTCTTTTTTATTTCTGTTGACCTGCAAAGTTTAGGCTAAGTTCACACCAGCGCTTAGTTTTAAATGAAACTATAAATAGGTTTTCCATTCACCTTCAGTTCAGAAATGACACTAGATGCAGCGATATTTTCACCAAGATAAATAACGGAACAGAAGAATGGATGGGCGTCAACAGAGGTGTGAATTGGACCTTAAAGGATATCTGCCATCATAAAATCCTTGTACATCTGTTCATGCCCTCAACACACATGTACACAAAAGCCATATCAGGGCCTTTAAAGGTCCTTTAAAGGTCCAGAAACCGCAGATTGAAAGCAGGTAGAAGGGACACATCCTCCATCTTCCCTAAGAAGCTTGATTCTAGAATCATAATATTCATACAGCTCAGTGCCCATGGCAGTCATAATCCGCCACTGTGTTTAGCTCACAGAGCATTGTCTAGACTGTATACAATTGTCACCATCTGGGAGCAGGACTAGCTATATACAGGATTACTGCCTCTTAATAGAGCCACGAGTCTTCTCATTCACTGACAGAAAGACCTAATCTGCCTCTCTTGCTGATAGTTTGCTACAATGGGGCTTATTTACTAAGGGTCCTACGGCCGCACTTTCCTCGGATATTCCAATGTTTTCAGGGAATGCGCTGCTGGGACAGGTGTGTAGGAGGGTATTTTGGGGCATGCGATTGGAATTTTGGCGCCGACTTCCATGCAACAGAAATCGGGGGGAGGGCCGTTGGACGATCCGACGGATTCAGACTGAGCGCGGGATTTAACTTTAAAATTGTGTCGCAAGACAATGCACTTACATGCACCAGGAAGAAGATGGTGAACTCCGGCGGACCTGAGTGGGGAAGCGACACATGCAGGATATCGGGCGCGCGATCTTAGTGAATCGCGGCACAGTGCATTGTCATTAGACAATGCACTTTCGGGAACTCCACTGGCCGGGTAAGTAAATGTGCCCCAATGTATCAGGATGTTTGGAGTTGAGGCTGTTTAGCTCACAGAGCATTGCCTAGAATGGATACAATTCTCAGCTGTCTCTTTCCCTGAGAGATATCGTGAAAATGGTGAAGAATAAAAACTTAAAGTACATTAGAAAGTTGTAGAACTCTTCATACACTGATTAAGTGAAATCCGTAGAACCTCTTACGTCCTCATTATCCGCCTTCTCCGTTATGTATGGATTTCATTAAACTCTCCATGGAGAAATATGAAGAAATTCCTGCTCATTAAATCTCTCTATAACATATCGGGGTCGGTCTGCGTGACGTGTGTGGATGGAGAGTCATTCGCTAATAAGCACCTTGTAAATAGGAGACCCTGACGCAGAAAACCAAGGATCAATGGTCTGTTTGTAATGTTACAGCCAAACAGGTGGAGGGACCCGAAATCACCAGGTTTATATGACGTCTGCCCGGGCATCCACCTGCCGCTCCGTGAATGGGCGCCTCACTGTATTTTATTAAGTAGAATATTATGAGATTTTACTGGGTTATTTTTAAATTAATAAAGAAATGTTAATAATTGAAATATTGAAAAATTTACGGTAAAATCGTGAATCAAAAACATAAAGTTAAAGTTGTAATGTAAAATGGGACTCATTTCATTTCCCTGCAGCGCCTCCACAGGCAGAGGGAAGCATTGCACTTACATGAATGTCCTCCAGAGCAGAGCTCCCTCTTCCTAACTGCTGTCAGCATTAGCTAAATGATTACATTCAGAATTCCCTAATAATCTTCTTAAAGTAAACGAAAATTTGGCTGGTATTCCTGGATGCGTTGGCGGCAGTAGAAATATTATGGGGCTCATTTACTAAGGGCTCCGCGGACGCACTTTCGTCGGGTTTCCTGAATTTTTTCGGAAAAAATGTGGAATTTAAAAAACGAAATGTGTCGCAAATCATGCACTCACATGCACAAGAAGAAGCAGGTGAACTCCAGCGGATCTTGGCGCAGCAGCGACACATGCAGGATATCGGGCACGCGACCTTAATGAATCCCGGCAGAAGCCGAATCCATGTCGGACAACGCACCGCGGGATTTCCGGAAATTGCTAAGCTAATTGTTCAACATTGGAATACAGAAGCATACAACACAACTGCTGTGGGACTCACATTGAGAGTACAACTTGTGCTAAAATCCATTACAGTGTAACAGCCTGTGAAGCTAAAGCACAGAAGGTCTCTGGTAACACCCCCAGGAGACCTTTTGGCTTATAAGCATAATTTTCAAAGTTAATTTTAAAAGCTGGATGATACATATAAGAAGATTACCACAGTCACGGTGCCTGGATCTATAAGTAAGTGTCCCTGGTTTATCATGATGGATCTTGATGGTTTGATTTATCTTAAATGTACCCTAAAGTACATCTAAAAAAAATAAAGTAAAGCCAATACAGGTATAATGTAGCACATCTGGGATTGCCGTGCAGTGGTAATAATATTAATTACAATACATTTAGCTCCCTCTAGTGGTGGCCACAGGTTCCTGTTTTATCATGTGCTGTAAGAAGACAAACAGAAGCCTGGTGAATAGATATGACTCCTAATACTTTGTATACATTTGCTCATCCTCCTCTTCTTTGATGACACAGCCGTGTCCATAATCTTAATAAATCCACCCACAATAAAGGCACGGGTTTGTAAGCACTTCCACTTTTTAGAATGGGACATGTTTGAATCCTCTGGGAAGGGATGACATTAAGGACTGTCCCAGCAAGTTTCAAAAAGTTGATAAGAAATGGCAAATTAATAGATTGTGAGCTCTGCTGGTTACAGTAATTGATGTGCTTGATGGTTATTTGTGTACAACATTGCAGAATATGTTGGTGTCGCATAGACCACGGAAAAAAAGGACACGTAAAAGACAATTACCATGCCACAGCCTCTTCAGATTCCTCCATGGGAATCCCATCATCATACATCATTACCAGGACAGCAGACCTGCTGGGTTCTCCCTCAATAGCCTGATATATCCTATACATAGCGGAGAAGTAGTCATCAAATATTTTATTCTTCGCTTTGTACTTTACAGCCTCAGCTTCGAAGAATAAACCTTCCTATGAATAAACGACGGATCACTTATTACTTCATACAGCAGAGGATTGCCGCCAGCAATGGGGGAGCGGGATGTGTATATATATATATAATAGCTGGTAACATGGCCGCAGTGCTGGGAGACAGGGGGAGCATGTGTCCAACCAGGAATCTTATATCTTATAATCTACATATATAATATCATCTATCTATCTATCCCACATCTATCTCCTATCTATCTATCTATCTATCCAATATTTATCTATCTATGCTATACCTACCTACCTAACTATGCCATCAGTAGGCCCATATACCCAAATTCCGACTGCCATTGTCATCCTGTTCATCACACTTCAGAATACACAAACTGTCTACCATATATACGCTACACACACTATATATGCTACACAGACATATACACAGATACACTATATAGCAGTGATGGTGAACCTTTTAGCGGCCGAGTGCCCAAACTGCAACCCAAAACCCCCTTATTTATCGCAAGGTGCCAACCAAAGATTAAAGCAGTAACTTATTGCTTCATGTTCTTCAACAACGTTCGATCATATTGGCCTCCTGAGGAAAAGATGGAAAATTTGCATCTTTTTAGCTTCTTTCCAGTGTCCCTCTGTACACAGAGAATCGTGGGGCCAGCAGGAGGTCCTCCAAAGATAATTCTGCCCTGTCTACTCATTCTCACTCTTCCTACAGTCCCAAGTAGCGAAGGAAGTATCACTTAAATATATGACAAAGCAGCATCTTAAGTTGCTTGGAACTGCAGGAAGATTCTTTGAGTCCTGTCTGGTGTGCTGGGACAATGGCCTGAGAGCCCACAGAAAGGGCTCTGAGTGCCGCCTCTGGCACCCGTGCCATAGGTTCGCCACCACTGCTATATAGTATATGCATTACACTCACGCAGTGTATTTGCGCCACATATAATCTATTAGGCGTAGAATTACCCGGCCACATGGACATTAAAGGAAATCTACCACCAGGATGAAGGATTGTAAACCAAGCACAGGCATACTGGTTTGTTCCCCCCTGTAAGAATCCAGTCTTCTTTTAGCTTCTGATGCATTTGGTTTTGTTTTGTTTTTTTAAAGGCTTTAAAAATATGCAAATGAACCTGATGGGCTACAGGCTTCAGTAACATCTATTGAGCCTGGAGCCTCTCAGGTTAATTTGCATAATTGTAAAGCTTTTTAAAGAAAAGAAAACAGGGCATAAGAAGCTAAAAGAACAGAATATCCTGCCACAGGGGGCACACACCAGTATATCAGTGTGCTTGGTTTACAATCCACCCTGGTGGTAGATTTCCTTTCATTCTTATTATTAATATAAAACAAAAATGCTTCTAGGGGCTGAGGAGGTCTGTAGTGACACTCCTCCTGCAGCCTCTAAGTAACTCTTCTCTGCTCACATGACTTGGAGTGAATTTTTGGGCGGGATTTCAAAAAGGACATTGCATACCCTACGACTACCCTACGACCCTGCGTGTGTGTCCTTCTGGTCTCTCTGGGCCATGCACTTGCACCCGGCATATCTGGACAATTGTCAGGGCCCAGAGATGTTAGAGGGGTCCACCGCACTCACAGCGGCTTCTCATCTCGGTTGCTCGGCAGATGTCAATGCAGCGTTGGGTGCTTGAAGAACTCAATTGTAGCTGCGTCTTTAAGCTGCCAATGCACTTGACAGTGAGACCTTTTAATGCTGCCACATGAGTTCACTGCAAAGGGGCCCATTGAGGCTCTGTCGCCAAGGGTCCTACTGACACCTGGAGCCGACCCTGGCTCATCCCCATTTTGCTTCCATTTTGTTTCCATGTCCGGAAACAAAAAATGAACTGAAGGTTTAGCATTGTTTTGAATACATAACACCTGGTTTCTCAATATCAGCAAAAAAAGAAAAATGGATCTTTATGGTACTATAGACTTTTATTGCCTTCCATGATCCGCATCAGTGAAAAACAACGGACAGGTTTCAAAATCATTAACACTAACAAGGGATCCTGGAAAAACCAGGGATGTGAAAAACAACGCCAGGGATGCCAACCCTTAAAGGGGTATATTTCTGTAGAGTTTTTTTTTACTAAAATAGTACTTCCACTGCAGGCATTTTGGAGGTGGATGGGTTTCCCAGACTTTGATGTGATGTCCTGTCTGGTCAGAGTCCTCTCTGTCTGGACAGAATGATCTTTGATCACAGAAAATGGCCTCTTTACCTGTCGGCATTGGGAATATCAGCGGTTGGAGGAGCTAATTCCAGCCGACGAGCTGATGTGTGCCAGCTGCCTGTAATGTAATTATATGGCTGCCCTGTAATCAGGGGGATCAGATAATTTCTTTCATCATTCCCAATTCAGAGTCCATTAGCAGTGAGGGAGACACGGAAAGGAAATTCCCTAGGTCTTCCCTCAGTTTTACTCTCAATGGCCATAAAAAAATTAGCCAAACTAATAAAAATAACCACAATAAAATCTGTCTTTTTGTCTGACTCTGATATGTGTCCATAGATAAGGTCAGGTAGGCCAACAAAGTACCAGAGGACCCTTCAGAAGGCTTAGACTTTGATACTATCTGATACCATAATCCCCTGTATGGGGGTGACATTGGTGTCTGTTCTTCATACCTGTGATGGCACAACAGTCATGGGGAGAGTTAGAGAGTTGATACCACTATGAGCACTTTGCCGAATCCAACAGGACAGTCCTGAGCTTTAAGTTGGATATGAAATGTCCTTTCTATAATTCCCTCTTTTATGTGAAATCTCACACATTTTCCTATTAAAAATCACCCCCAAAGTCAGGCAAATATGACTCGTATCACTTCATTTTCAAATGAGATGAGTCAAGTTTAGTGGTTGCAGGGGTAGGTGTCCCTTCAGAAGTCCCTGCTTTTGGTTCTATGGCACCTAGAAATGTGCTTTTAATGTTATATTAAAGATAAGAATGCTTATGGTTCTGTGAGCTGAAGAACTAGACAAATATAAAGTAGGTGGCAACTGGATCTTGAATTTCCAACTATGTCTTTAACTGCCGGTATCTCTGGTTACAAAGCCATAAAAGCCTGATGTGAGCTGAAAGATGGGATTCTTATCTTTAATAGGACACCAGTCGCATATTTCTAGGTATCACAGAACAGAAGATAGCGGCTTCTGAAGTGACACTACCCCTGGAACCACTAAACGTGACTCATCTGAATGTGAATATGAGGTGAGATTATTTTATAGGTTAATGGGTGAGATTTCAAATAAACGAGGGAATTGTAAAAAGGATATTTCATACCCTATCTAAGGGGACTATTAGTTTAGTGGGGGTAAAACCTGGTGAAAGGTTTTCTTTAATGCAATGGTGAACGGTTGAATACAGTGGTCATGCACGGAGCCTGTAATCTGTAATGCATTGGATAAATACACTTTAATCATGTCACTACCTCCTGGAGTAGTTTAGTGACAGCTGAAGTCAAAAGATGTCAATATGTGGCTTCTCAGTGATAGGCCAAAGTCAGGGCAGGTGACACAGAGCCTATAATAATCACATAGTAATCCATATAGTAAGTACCTTTGTGTTAAGCACTTTCCCATGGGAGAGTCTTATATAACCAGGACTATGTGAGGATTGATAAATTTTGTGCTCAGGACCCGAGTGATGGTCTTTGAGGCAGCAGTGAAAGGGGCGACCACTAAGATATGGTCCCTCCCTGTGTAGTTAGGAAGCCAGTAGGGAGAGGTGAAATGCTAGACAGAAATAAGTCTAAAATATTGACACCAAGTGGTAAAAAAACAAAGGTTGTGCTTATTTGGTCTGAATTTGGTCTGTGATGATGTTTGAATGTGAGATTACTAATTTGTGTAGTCCTGGTCTAAGGCCACAAATAACTTGTGAATCCTGTTCTAGTGACCACACATAGCATGAGTCCTCACCACTTATACAGAAAACCTGTGAGTCCCGCCAGTGCGGCCTACTAATCGTTAAAAGCCTGTTGGGGAGTCTTATAGAGCAGAACTGCTCTAGTTGCCCATGGCAACCAATCAGAGCTCAGCTTTCATTTTCACACAGCTGTTCATAGAATGAGAGCTGATCTCTGATAGGTTTCCATGGGCAACTAGAATAGTTTTACCTCAGAAACTTGATGATTAATCTCCCCCTGTGAGTCTAGTTCTAGTGCTCACACTAGAAAAAAAAAACCTGTGAGTCCTGCTAGTCCATCCGGGCCTACAAATAGCTAAAGCCTGCGACTCCTGTTTATCCCCACATCTACCTCCCTGTTACTCTTACGTAGCAGAGGGGTCTTTGGGAATGTCCCAAAGTTGTAAATGTTACTTTTAAAGCCCCTATTACTCGTCCCTTAAGATCAATCCTTGTAATTTCACCAGGAAATAAAGACGAAGAAATACAAAAACTGTCTAATAGCTGGACAAGACAGTATAAAAACATTTTTTACACCTCATATTTCTTGGCAGCGGAGAACGCAGCAAAATTTTAGTCCCTTTGTTGGCCTGACTTAGGGTGATGCCACACATGGCGTTTTGAACGCGTTCCTGGCCAGTTTTTAAGCAGTCCATCAAAAAACGCATGCTTTTTTGACCAGTTTGAATTAAGATAAGTGGGCAAACCTGTCAAAAACGGATGTGTTTTCAAAGACTGCTTAAAAACAGGCCGAAAACGCATTCAAAACGCCATGTGTGGCATCACCCTTAGGCCACCCCCAATTTTCACACACACTCTTTTTGTGATAAAAGTGACTAAAAAACACTCCCAAAATATATCCCAAAGAAGTTCATACAATATTTGGTCCATATTACAGCAGAGTTCAGGCGCTTTATGCTGAGTTTATCTCTCGGAAAACGTTATTGTATCTTATAGATTTGTCCAGTGTCGGCAGTAATGGATTGTCTCCACGGGACATAAACTAGCAGCACAGGGTGCAGTTTTATGACCGCTCCGGTATCGGCTTCCACCATCCATATGTTGTGAGTTAACGTCAAAGGCAAGGAATTGAAAGCAGGCCGGGGGAGACATTTATAAGATGACCATTTCCTCTTTCTCTGTCACATGGCGAGTTCACAATTCATAAATATTTCAGACTCTCTATAACAAATGCATGAGAGGTACCAGGCCCGCAACTTTATAGGAACTAGTAAATTTCATCACAACCCTTGTGCAAAAGGAATAGCCACATTCCTATGTAATCAGCACTAAACTGCTTGTAAAATAGGATTTCCATTTCATTTATCGCACAAAACAACCTTCAATAACCAGTGGCTCTCCGGCCGCGCCTAAAGGAAAACTCCAACTCTGATGCCTTTAACCCCTTGACGACAAACAGTGGCCTTAAAGGGAATATCCACCTTTTTACAATCATGTTGTTTACAGGTCCAAAAAATAGATTCAAATTTGTTTGTATGTTCTCTCTGTGTTTGCGTGGGTTTCCTCCGGGTCCTCAGGTTTCCTCCCACACTCCAAAACATACTGGTAGGTTGATTTGATTGTGAGCCCAATTGGGCACAGGGAATAATTTGGGAAACTCTGTGCAGTGCTTCATAATCTGTGTGCGGTATATAAATAAAGGTATTATTATTATTGTTTCTTAACCCTTATCTTACTGGGTGCTTTTCTGTTTTTTACACCTCCACAAGCCATTTTTTTTTAATTTGCTTTGAACAGACACAAGAAGGATTATTATGTGCAGGACAAATTCTACTTTCTAGTGTCAATATTTTACATTTTGTTCACTGTATAGGGAAGCTGGAAAAAAAAATTCCAAATGTGGCAAAATTGCTGAAAAACACGGTTGAACCATACTCTTGCACACTTTATTTCTACATCTTTTCCTGTGCGCTCCATATGACAAGTCCCCTTTATTCATCGGGTCATTACGATTACAGAGATACCAAATTTATGTAGGTTTTATGATGTTTTAATTTACAAAAAAAAATGTAAATGTTTTGTCCAAAAAACAAAACAAAAATCTTATCTTTGCCATATTCTGACACCGATAACTTTTTCACACTTCATTGTATGTACCTTTGTGAGGTGTAATTTTTTTAGCGGGACAAGGTGAGATTTTTGTTGATACCATTTTAGGGATGGGATGACCTTTTGATCACTTCTCGTTTAAATTTTTATGTGTTGGACAATAGTGAAAAACTGGTGATTGGGACATTTTGGCGCCATTATCTGTTACGGGGTTCACCACCGGGAATAATGTTTTTTTTTATTTAATAGATCGGATACTTAGGGACATGGCTATACCTTACATGTTTATTATTTTACTTGTTTATTTTTACATTCTGGGGACAGGGGATAATCTAAATTTTTATATTTTTTTGTCATATATTTTTTAAACTTTTAAAATATTTTTTCTACTATTATTTCAGACCCCTAGGGTGCTTCAACCCGAGGGGATCTGATCACTAATAGAATATACTGCTTCTACATTACTGTACTATAGATATGTTAATGCAGATATGGGAGTCTTTAAGAGGTCTCTTAATGGCCCGCACCTTCTGATGACCTCCTGGAAGGAGTCGACCAGCACTTAAAGATGGCAGTGCCCAGGTAAAGGTGCTGCAGTTGGGCTCAACCGCAGAATCTAAGAGCTTAACTGCCAGGATTTGTGTCAGCGCCGACCTCTGCAATTACCGGCAGGTGTCAGCTGTATAACACAGCTGACACCTTCCGCGCATGGAGAGGGCTCAGCCCATAAGTAAGAAAGTGGTTAATATATCCTTCTTGAGGTTAAACAGAAATTAGATACAATATTTTTTTACAGATTACTGTAGTACCCAGCTTTTTATGACTTGGAGTGGTGCTTGCCCAATAAAAATACAGAAATATAAATTTAATAGTTATTACATTCGTTTTTTTTGTAGCTATAGAGAGACAGAAATACATATATAGTTGATCTATACATACCGTAGGTAGATATTATATATCAATATTATAGATCGATAGATAATGTCATAATAAATGTTACAATAGACAGTAACTGACATGTCTTCAGTTATATTCAGTTTATTTATCAACCTTTTTTCTATTTTTAAGACCTCATTCACACAATCTTGTGCATATCCTAATTTTGCAGTCAAAAAACGGCTGCACAATGCTGTGCGTCAGCCCTATGTAAGCAGTGTGAGAGCCGTATCTGCAAAAATAAATACGGTGGGTTGGCACCTATGTGTCTTGGTCTCCTAAACAACTCACCGTAAAAACGGCCTGCGTATGGTGGACAACACTGCATGTAGGCCATTTTTTTCCATAGATTTCTATGGAAAGAAATAGGTCTATGGTGCGGTGAGAAACCCGGTCATCATATAGTTAAAGGACACCTGTCATCAGGTCTCTGTCACTATTTCTGTCACTTCTACCTGTTGGAGCAGCTCACAAGGATCCCATTCCAGCCTCTATCTAGTCAATTCATACATTAATCATTATAAAATAATCTTTTCTTTATTATGTAAATGAGGCTGGTCACATGGTCAGAGGCAGTGATGTCACCCCTGTTACTCCTCCCCTCTCCTCCCCCTTCTCATGTCTGTGTGTAATGTATAGTAAAGCAATGCTGGTGTCTGTGCTGCATCTGCTGACATGCTGCATCCTCCTAATACACAGAGACACAGACATCAGCTACACAAGTACCTGACATGTTCTGCTATACATATGTGAGAGACACTGACATCAGCTACACAAGTACCTGACATGTTCTGCTACAACATGGCTACCTGGAGCTGTTGTATCTCTCCTATACACACAGAGGATGCAGGTGGTGGCAGCACCAGGAAGCACATCATTATACAGCCTCACATCATTATACAGCCTCACACCATTATACAGGCTGTCAGTCAAGCACTGGGGGTGTGGCTGTACCTCCCACTCATGAATAAGCTGGACAGCTTGAATATGCTAATGACTCATTGGACATTTCACAGGTCATTTGCATACAGCTTTAGGACCTCATTGCTTAGGTTTACAGGCATGTAGAGGGACAATGAAGGGATAGAGGCAATGCTCTCTAATGGCAGTTTATGGAAATATATTTAGATTAGGGGGGATATTTTGCATGACGGGTTCTCTTTAAGTCGTAAATCCTATTTTTTTGTCTAAAAGTAACACTTTGCCTCACAGTGAAGCCTTTGTGGTATACAGTAATTTGGGGAAGAAATTTTATTTAATTTTTTTAAATCCTTTTTTCTTCCATTTCCTTTTAGGAAGCATCGCGAAAACATAATTATTAGTATCATTTTTCTAACTTCAATTACAATGTGGATTAAATTATTCAACAGTTTGGGGTGTTTTGTTTGCAGTTATAGCGTTGACTATTCAGTAGTTTTTTAAATTTTGAATATTTTTTCAAGGATTTTTTAAGTTTTTCTTGATACTTATGTGTATGTATATATACATATATACATACTTACATACATATATACATATGTATATATGTATTGCAGTCTCCGGGTTATGTACAAGATCGGTTCTGTAGGTTTGTTCTTAAGTTGAATTTGTATGTAAGTCAGAACTGTATATTTTATAATTGTAGTTCCAGGCAAAAATTTTTTGGGTCTCTATGACCATTGGATTTTAAAAATGTTGGATTGTCATAAGAACCATAATGAACACTAAAGCTTAGTTGCAGACACCTCTGATAACTGTTACAGCTGATTGTATTGTAGCCTGGGGCTAAAGTTCAGTAATTTACCAACAACGGGAGATCCGTTTGGAACTAGGGGTCGTCTGTAAGTCGGGGTGTTCTTAAGTAGGGGACCGCCTGTATATATAAACATAAAAAGGGCGTGCCTTGTGAATAAGAGGGGTGTATCATGTCTGAAGTGGGCGTGGCCTGGCCAGACAAGAATTGCGGTGGCCTCTAAGCTCTCACATCCTTGTAAGACAAAGTTAACGTAAAGGTGAATTTACATATACAATAACTGGATACAGATTTACTGGGAGAGAACATTCCTATAACATCACGTCAAGTATTTGTTTGAGAATTAAAAATCTCGTATAACCCCAGTCGAGTCGGTCTGGCAGCGCTCCAGAGGAGAACATTTGGGAAGCATTACAAGCCTTATCATAGGTAGCCCACCTTATAAAATCCGCTCCTGTTTGGGATATTTTACATGAGACATTGGTCTTTCCTGTACGCGGTGCATAAGGTCACCCGCATTCTATACATTGACACGGGGAAATGCAATCTATTACACAGGGGGGACGCCTGGGAACACAGCGCTCCTCATTATGCGCTTAGGCCCACATTTTTTATCCTTTAATCTAAAATCAACATGAGGGGGTCCAGCCCGGTGCCCCCTTTTCCTGGGAATGGAAAAGCAGATTTGCACATTTTAAAATTCTCCAGTAAGGGGCATATTGATTTAATGTACATTTTTGGCAGAGTATTATGTGCTGGCTTTGGACAATTTCAGGTTAAATGATTAAATGGCGGCCTATTCCCTTATATCGCACTTCATGAAATTTCTCCATCATCACCCATCCTTAGGTCATAGGTCATCAATATCAGAAGAGTGTGTATATGTGTGTGGGGTGACACCGCCCCCAAACGGGTGTTTGGAGCAGTTGTGGCTTTGGAGACCTTGTCATGTCTATGTGGCACACGGTCTGTTTATAGCTCGCTGCATTTTAAGTGATTGTTGTGCTTCAGCTGCAATACCAAACACCTCCACTATACAATGCATGGTGCACTGCTGCTCCCAACATTGTAATCTCCTCTAAAAGTTGAGTGATAGGGGTGCTGGGTGTCAAATTATATTAACCATTCATGCTGTCAGAAATCAAGGGGCATTAGAAGGTCAGGTGGGCAGCACAATTCGGGGATAAATGGGTGGAGCCAGTAGTGGATTATAATATAGGCATTTTGGCTGGTAGCCCGGGGTCCACGGCCACCCAAATCACCCACCAAATATGATACTGAGGAGAATCTTCACCCATGAAATCCTTGTACATCTGTTCCTGCTCTCAATAAACATATACACAAGGGCCATTTCAGGACCTTTGAAGGTCCTCAAACCGCAGATTAAAAGCAGGAAGAAGGGACACATCTGCCTTTCCCCAAGATGTAAATTCATACAGATCAGGGCCCATGGCAGTCTTAAAGGGGTTGCCAGAGACCATTGGTGCCCGAGAGGGGGCTGTTAAAAGAATAAATAAAATAAACATTTACTTACCTCCCCGGTCCCTCCAGTCGTCCCCCTGCTGCCATCTCTTGGGTCCATATCCCTGTTTGTTCGATGCGTTCAGCTTCGGGTCGGTCATGCTTATTCCCATCACTGTATGATGCGGAATGGATGGGCGTGGCCACCTTGGCAGGCCGGAACGCACCCAGCATCCACGCTCCTTTGTTTACAGCGCACGGAACCAGAGAGACGGCAATGCAGGACGCCCGGAGAGACTTCAGAGATAAGCAAATGTTTTTTTCCATTCAGTACGAAATCAGGCGGAGATACACGAGCGCTGTGCTCGGCAATCTTTGGACATTCTCATAGAATTGAATGTATCTTCAGGGCGCATGCTCCATCCATTTATGAGAATGGGATGATAATAATAAAGCTTTATTTATAAAGCGCCATCATATTTTGAGGCACAGATGAAACAATGGGAATTATGACCCCCAATCCCAAAAAGATAACTACAAATGCCACTGGTGTACCATTTTTTATTTAAATTTCACACAAACTTTTATACAAAAAAAGAAAAAAAAAAGGCAATCCAATGCAATATCCTCCAGTACTAAGGACTTTTATAACATTTTCACGGTAAATATTCCTTTAGAAATTTGGAGAGAGTCAATTCTGTAATACTGACAGCGTGAGACAGGGGGAGATTCATCACAAGTCTCTTATACATTGGTGCTTATGGCAACCAATCAGAGTGCAGCTTTCATTTTTCCACAGCAGTTTATAAAATGACAGGTGATCTCTGATTGGTTTCCATGGGCAACTAGAACAGTTTAACCTCAGACACTTGTGATAAATCTCCCCCTTTGTGTCTCTGGCTTGTACTGATGGTTATTCCTTATGCATGTCAAGGCTCAGTTCACACACTGCAACTAAATAGCACCACAAAAATGGCAGAACTGGAAAATTTCATTAAGCAGTAAGAAAATCAGTCCACCAGACTGGGAAGGGTATAGGATATTATACCAGGAACCAATAGCCACCCACAATGCATCATTCTTTCAATTCAGAATATGGTTTGTTTGGGGAAATTTCGATTGAATGCGTTAAAGGACTTTAATATTTCATGAAACCAATTCAATACAATATCAAAACATGCTAAGAAAACCATTGCAACGCACACCACAACCACTGGGTGGCCACAAACAAATATGGGATATCACTTTGTGCCAATGCTGCAAAACACCATGGACTTCAGCTGATCTTGTAACACAAGAAAAGTGTCTGAGCGCAAAACTGTTCTAGTTGCTCATGGCAAACAACCAGAGACCATCTTTAATTTTCCCAATTTTCATTATAAAATTAAATTTGAGCCATAAGCAACCTTATATGTATAAGTGTACAAATGGGTATAATTTTTTTTATTAAGGGGAAGGGGGCCCAGCCTCTCCTAGTTACACCCCTGGGTCTATAATGACCATAATATCATTATAAATTCTACAAAAAAAAAAAAAAACTTACTAGTGTTATTTATATTACGATTTGAGTTTTTAATTTTGTGCAATTTTTTTTTAAACGGATGAACCCCTTTGCGGATCCCTACCAAACATATTCTGGAGGGCAATCACTTATCACTACTTTGTTTTTTCATTCGCTAAACAATAAAATATGCCAAGTATAGGGCCTTAGGGGGTGGTGCATTGAAGAATAGGTGGACTTTGTTTTAAGCCCCACCCCTGCGGAACAGGCTCAGAATGACAAATAGACTCTTTGTTTTAAGTACCGCCCCTGCCAAATATGACACATAGGCAGTCTGTTTTATGCACCGCCCCTGAGGACCCACCCTGTCCATGGCAGAAGTATGACTGATTAAAAACCATAGATATTGGTTGACGTTTACAGGTATTTATTTTCTTAATAAGGAATAATGCAGCACGTTTCTATAAATAACAACGTTCCAGGGGTTTCAGAATTTGGGAGCTTTGAACATTTTCCTCAATACAGAACATTGTTTTTATTGAATTGTTTTTAGGGGTCTTATATTCATCCTCTCCTGCAGTAACAACGCCTCTTGTCTGTGGGCAGTGTCTAGACTTACAGCCCAGTCCTAGTCACTCTCTTGCACCAACAGCGCCTCTTTTGTCTGTGGGCAGTGTCTGGTATTACAGCTCATTCCTATTCACCCTCTTTTGCAGTAACAGTGCCTCTTGTCTATGGGCAGTGACTAGACTTACAGCATAGTCATATTCACTCTCTCTTGCACCAACAGCGCCTCTCTTGGCTGTGGGCAGTGTCTGGTATTACAGCTCAGTCCTATTCACTTCATCCATGCAATTTCAGACACAAACCACAGAGAAGTTGATGTGTAGATATAATCAAGGGGTTGCCCGTAATGCAGCATAATGTGACAGTGAATAAACATACAAACCAGACTACACAGTACCAGTGAGCCGCTTTCTGCAGATCCTATTTGGTTTGGTTGGGCGAAATGAAATTCAAGGGCAGATCCCAGATTTGGCCAATCACTAATTGTAATGGTGACCTCTACACATGATAAGTTACTTACTGGCAAATGGGAGCTGCAGAATCCAGAACTGGAACACCAAAGCAGGAACGGAAGGGGCAGGCAAGTGGATTTTACTGATTAAACATCAAAAAGGCCATAAATGGAGAATGCGAGAAATACTATAAAAGACAAGGCCACACCAAATAAGCAGCAGTAGTTCTAATAGAGATATGCAAATGTGCAATGATAGAAGGTAAAGGGACAGGGACCTACCAAAAAAATAAAATAAAATAATAATTAGCACTCAGGAAAAGACACACTAAACCAGTTCTGAGCAACAATGTCAGTGCCTGTCCAAAATAGAGAGATTTACAAAATTCAGCTACTTTTTAGTTATCAATTCCATTTCCTTCAGTCTAGTCCTGAACAAATACATCGGTAATGTGGAGATGTACAAAATAATTTATCCTGATGAAGGGAACAGTCTGAGACTTCACACTATGTCTGATCCTCACATTTAAAGTAAAAGTAAGGTAAAGTTCCCAATATATACAAACCCCCCCTCCTCTCCCAAAATGTAAAGTAAGGCATAGCACGAGTATGGAAGGTTAAACCTAAACCATCATTTATACCTTTGTAGATATTTTGCACTTTTACATTCTGTGTAGTTGTCTTTACAATACTACATTGTGCTTAAATGGTCAAGAACTTTTCAAAAACTTTTTGCAAAATTCAGTAGTAAAAGGGACTACAGTAAACTTTATAATATGTCTTATCAGAGGAAAGTGCTTCCTTCTCCACTTACTTGGACTCTTATCCTCCTTTCTAATCCGCTTTTCACTCTGTAATCTTTACTGAATTCCCTCTTGCTAGTAAAGGGCCAGAAACAGACTGAGGTGTCAGATTACATAGCAGCCTATGCAGAGGGGAGGGGCAGCAGTGAGTCACTAACAAGTCTCCACCCACAAGCCAAGAAGGACACCAGATTTAGAGACATACACTGCAAAAGGTTTAAGAAACGTAAGTCACACTATGACCTGACACAGCGTTGTCCCTCATATACAGAGACTAGAATACAAGAAGTTCTGCAAATTACGTTGAAAAGTGTGGCACGCTTTAAAATAAATCTTTATTTTTGATTTTGCAGTAAAAGGACACTGTGAGCATTACTGATCACTTATGTGGGGCCTGGGGAAGCGGAGCATGACACATTAAATTAAAGAACAGCATAGAATACCTGTAACAAGCTCCGCCCCTTCAGACACAACCTTGGGTAGAACACATTGGGAGGGATCATTTACTAAGGGCCCGATTCGCGTTTTCCCGACGTGTTACCCGAATATTTCAGATTTGCGCCGATTTTCCCCGAATTGGCCTGGGATTTTGGCGCACGCGATCGGTTTGTGGCGCATCGGCGCTGGCATGCACGCGACGGAAATCGGCGGGCGTGGCCGTCGGAAAACCCGACGGATTTGGAAAAACCGCCGTATTTAAAAAAATAAATAAATAAAAAATTGGTAGCACGGGCCATACTCACATGCACCACGATGAAGACGATGAACTGGGGGCACCTCGGCGGACTTCGGCGCAGCAGCGACACCTGGTGGACATCGGGCGCAGGACCTTCATGAATCGCCGGAAGACCCGAACACTTGTCGGAGAAGCCGCCGCTGGAACGCGAATGGACCGGGTAAGTAAATGTGCCCCATTGTATTAGTAGATATAAATTGGTAGCAGATACTCCAATGCGCTTCATTGTAAAAATGTATAGAACATGACACTATTCAACAAAAGATTTAAAGGGATTGTCCAAAAAAAAAAAAAAAAAACCGCAAACCATTTCTGTTTCCATTTAGGGAATACGCACTTTGCTCTGTGATTAGAAAGCCAATAGTAAAGCATCTCTTACTTTAGAGCACTTTGATTCGCCCACTATAAAATGCCAATTGTTCTAATGTATGAACTAGAGCAGGTCACCCCCCTTAACTCTTTTTGTAATGCCTGAATGTGCAATGTTCTGCTATTTCATGGCTTAATCAGACACTGTCTCAAGAAGCTGACCCCCTTTCAAGGGCTGCAAAAATATTAGGAAACCATGGCCGTTTTCTTTAAAAAAAATAGCACCATCACAGGTCACGTCTGGTACTGCAGCCTAGCACAAATGGAATGAATGGGCTGGAACGGCAATATCACACATAACCAATAAGGCAGCGAGAGAATGCTTGGTAATGGCTAAGGTAAGTGGATATAAGAAACTTACAGTAGATGCAGTGGTATCTAGAACAATTTGGGTCAGGACAGAGATTTAATATTAGAACCTAATAGAATAAATTCCTTAGGCAGTTTTAATTTTGTTGAAACAAAATGAATGAAAATGTTGGTACTGTCACTTTTAGAGTACTGGTACTTGATATTGTAGAAAGTTGGTATGTGGTAAGTTGATTAAAAAAAACTCATGAAAACCTGCAGTTTACAGTGACAAACTGTGACTATACAGCTACAGTATATCTAGCATTGCAATTTTTGCTGCAGATTTTTCAGTATATGGAGAATATTTGTTTGAAGGGAACTGGTCACAACCGATTTTCCCTGCAGAACATTTGATACAAAACCCCAAAATGGTATAAATAAATGAATACAACAAAACTCACTGTCATTCATCACAAATTAGAGCTTAAATAGTTTGCTTTTAAGATTCAAAAAAATTGATGGCCTCTCTAAAGCAGGTGGAGTTATTTCCAAGATGACCACCACAGGATACTACAAGTCCCATGACCCCTCAGTTCTCAGTAACAGCTCCTCCCTCTCATGCTCTGCTTCCAGTGATGATGTAACAGACTGTCCTACTCTGTTTCCATAGTGATGATGTGTAACTGCCATCACTGCACATTACCTCTCTGAGATGATGTCTCCCCACAACACCGGCCATACAGGATGTACTGTAACCAACCCACTACAGAAAAACATAGTGGTGATCACATGACCTGCCCAGGCAGGTGCAGGACATGTGACCAGCGGCCATCTTCTGTCCTGTGTCTGCTGCACAGGGACAAAATCACAGGACTAATTAAAGGGCCAGTAGCATTTTAATATGATTTATGCTTATTCCTGGATTACCCATTTAAGATTTTCTAGATCCTGTATATTAGGATGATTTTGTTTTCCGCAGCAGATTTTGAGCATAAAAGCCCAGATTGTAATCTGGATTGGGTGAATTTACCCTTCGGTCTCCACATTTGCACCTAGAGTTATCCTAGAGGGATAACATGCATTACTACTCTGGGTCGCATCTGTGTTAAGGAGTTCCTACGCCAGCAATCTGCTTGAATTTTGTTTCAAAACACAATGGGAGGGATTTAACAATATGTCTCAGCTCCCACCAGTCTCTAGCTGGAAAACACCAGTCTTTGCTGCACCAGATTTATCACCCGGATGATGATTTCTGGTGCAGCATAAGGCTGCCGGTTCCTACTTTTGGCTGGTCAAAACTGTACGCTCAGAATTTTGGGACTATTTTACAAAGGCCATGTCCCCTTAGTGGGACAAGTCGGAAAAGTGCCAAAAAGAGGTCTAAAAGTCTTACTTACTTACGTTGTGAAAGACATTTTAAAAAATGTGTGAACGCCACCTCAACGCTGGAGCAAAGATCTCCCTAAACTGATACGTCTTACCGTACGCGTCTATGACGCCTCTGTAATACAAGGATTGCCAATGGGGCGGTGTACTGCAGGAGATTGGTTAGTATATACGTTTTCATTTAATGTGGTCCCATACAGAATTAAGATACTATAGGAATCAGTCTTTGATGGTCAAACCCTATAAATCTAAGGGGACTAACACTATGTACATGTCCCCCAAGGCCCTACCCCTAAAGTTCTCAAAGGGTTCAGAAGTCCAAGAGGACTATAAGGATGCAGAGGCCTGTGAGTAATGCAGCGCAGCATTATCAGATCTGTTATTAGCAGCATCAATAAGCAAAGAAAAAAAAGAAGAAAAACTAATAATGAACGTCTATTACAACTCAGTTTATTTGGTACTGCAGTAGAGTAGCAATGAGGAATCCTATAAAAGGGACTTGGATATATCTGGGACTCTCTGTATACTGTATGGGCAGGGTTAGCTCATGCTCAGTAACGGAGTACAATAGAAGCGCACGTCTGTTAGCAGCAATGATCCACAATCAGCCAAAACCTTTACATCAAAACTGGCCACAAATCAGGAAGAATAAAAAGAAGTGAACAGCAAAGTAAAAAGCCCTGGGACCCCGAAATACCGGACGTCTCATACCGCCCCAGCACACGCAGACCACAGCATCGGCGAGATACAAAATATGTCAAAAGGAGCGCGTTTTCCTCCAATATCACATACAATAAAAATCACTAGTAAGCTCGTAGCCAACTATCTAAGGCTACATGCACACAACCATGCGCTTACCTGGGCCGGATCATGGGCGAGCACACCACTGGGTGCAGAGGGGGGCCCATCACCCATCCCCTCTACACTGCGGACATGTCCTTAGTCATCCGGCCAGGTCACGGTGCAGTGAGACACTGATTATGTGCCATAGATCTCATGAGGCCAGACCACAGTCGAGTACATGTAACCTAAGATCAATGGCGCCCCCTAGGGATGTCTATTTAGAGATCACACAGAATAGGGGTATTGTAAGAATATATGTAATGTGTATAATCAGCCATAGAGCAAACCGTGGACTTCTGTCCTACACTACACGTAGACGGTGTCAACCAATATGGCTACCGGTGCATAACATATAGGAGCTATACAGTACTCTCACACTGATGCGGACATATATGGAGGCCCTAATAGACAACGCAGGGGGCGCGTGTCATAATATCACCACATCGGAGAGTGCTGCATGCTCTGTATACTGCTATACTACATGCACGTGGCAGTATACTAGTGGTGTATACAATACTGCATGCACACACTGTGCAAACGGTATGGGCAGCCATATTGGTGGTCACGGTGCAAAGGCTGTGACTTTGACATGTGACCGTGCGAGTCAATGCAACTTTTTTTGACCTTATGCTGCTTAAAAAAATTATTCGACAGCGATTCATTTTTTTCTACGTAACTCAAATACGCATTGACCACTGCTCGTGCCGCAGGTGTTGCGGTCAAAGTCACTAAAGTAGCCCTCGTCCACTCACCGGACACTAGTGATAAGCAGAGCGTCTCAATCATATCCTTCATTTTTTGGGAGAAATGTACAATAAGGCCGCGGACCCGACATCGGAAATGTAACAAATAAAAACAACAACAACAAGAACATCAGTGCCTAAACGTCATCATTGGACGAACCGACAAGTAAAAACACAATAGCAGATACAAGCAATCAAATTCACACAGGTTTAAAGTATGGTTTAAGCACTTTGGTAAAAGAAAAAACAAAAAAAACAAAAAAAAAAAAAAATACATTTGTTCAATTTGCAAGTCCAAAAAAAAAAAAATATTATAATAATAATAATAATAGTAGTAGTGTATGTAAATGTAAGGTTGTGCTAAATCAGTCAGATTAATTCACCCTTCAGGTGCCAGGAGCGGCCGGCTCCCCCCTGAAGGGCTCAATACAAGTATATAAGTCTAAGATTCAGTGACGAGAAGGTAATGGCTATGTAAATACACATAAGTATTAACATCAATCTGTATTAAATTATGTAAACATATACATCTTCTGAGGTCAGTAAAAGAATCCTCTTCAGGCGCAGGACTTTACTGAAGCATCGTTCGGATCTGTTTCGAAGTTGACTCGTCGTTCAGGTGCTTTGTAGTAAACCTGCGGCAAGACAAGAAGATCAAGTTAAAAAGGAACCCGTCAGCAGTATTGACCATGCAGACAGTGTAAGGGGAATGTCCCTGGGGAGACACGTGACCATAACGTTATGTGTGTTGCTAGTAACAATCCGGAATGTTACACCTACAAGTCTCCTCACACTGCTGTTCTCTTAGCTCTCTGTATTGAACGGCACCACGGCCTTGACCTCTACTCTGAGTAAAATTACAGCATTTACAGCATCTACCACTAAAATGAAACATGATGACTGTGGTAATCTTCTAATATTTATTATCCTTAGAAAATCTACTTTTAGCGTTATAATAGAAGGGCTCTGGGGGTGTTACCAGAGTCCCTCTGTGCTGTGGAGTAAGAGGCTGTTACAGGAGCACCGAACCCCCTCTCCATCTGTAAGAGATTACAGTAGACAGACTGAGGGGGAAACAGTGTAACAGCCTTTGACACTGCAGCAAGGAGAGGCTCTGGTGACACCCCCATAGCCCTTCATGCTCATTAGCATTATTCTAAAAGTAAATTTTTAAAAGGAAGGAGTCTATGGATAACAACTATAAGAAGATTACGACAGTTACAGTGGCTGGGAGTAAATGTCCCCAGTTTTGGTGCTAGATTTCCTTTTAAGCTGTTGTATTAAGTATTGTTGTTATTACGTATGCACAGGATGACAATCTGACCCCCCACCGATCATGAGAACGGACTTGATAACAGAGTAAAGCTGGGCACAGGATGCATGGATGCATAGGTACAGGATGCATGCGCGACCTGATGCTTCATTCAGCTACTGAGAAGGGGACCCCCATTATTGTGAACTGTGGGGTTCCCAGCAGACAATTTTACCACCAATCGGATCATCTGGATAGGGGATAAAAATACTTATTAAAACCCCTTTAAGAGCGGAGAAAGCACAGCAGTGTCATGTTTTTCACAGTCCTGCTGCTACCAACAACATACACAAACATATGATTACACCTCTCTCTACACATTGTCTGCAGCTCTGCATGGATAATCTACCCAACTTCCCCGGTCTTATCTATATATCTATAAAGTTAAGCTATAGACACAAACACATATAAGCAAACTTCCAAATTTTAGCTTTTCAGTAAAGGAAAAAAAATCCCCCCCACCATCAATACAGATTTACACATTAGCCTTACTGTACCTGAGTGCGTTTAATAGGCCCTCCACAGAATCGGGTGGTTGCTCTTTCAAAACCTTTATACAGCCCTTCATCTGCACAGAACACAGATCAATGTTACTCATTGTTACTATTCAGTCACTGAGAAGTGAGTTACTTAAAAGGACATCTACCGCCAGGATGAAGGATTGTAAACCAAGCACACGGGCATACTGGTTTGCCCCCCCCCCCTTTGGCAGGATCCACTCTACTTTTATCTTCTTTTAGGCTTGTTTTTACAAAAAAAAAAGTCTTTAAATCTTATGCAAAGAGCTTGAGGGGCTCCGGGCTCCATAGCTGTTAATTGACTCCTAAGCCCCTAAGGCTCATTTGCATAAGTTTTAAGGCCTTTTTTTTGCAAAAACCAGGACATAAGGTAAAGGAAGAGCAGATCCTGCCAAGGGGGCACACACCAGTATGTCAGTGTGCTGGGTTTACAGTCCTTCATCCTGGTGGTGGATTTCCTTTAAAGGGATTGTATTACTGGATAATGGAATATTACTGAAATGTAGTAAAATGTATATTTTTAGGTAGACAATACTATGGCATAAGTGGGAGAACTAGCACAATTTGAGGCTGACCAAGTACTCCCCCCTCCCCCCACACTGTATAATGTTATATTTAGTATCTGCTATATACCACTACTTGGTATATAGGAGGTGCTGTGTAACCATATATGTGGCTTCTCTACACTGAGGACGTAAGTAATGGATTTCAATGGGTCTCAGTGATAGGTGGCCATATAATAGGTCAGTAACCCGCTGATGACTTACATCCATCTTCGATGTCTTGCAGAAGGCTCCTACGGGATGTACATGATCATACAGGATTATAACGCCGACCATTACTCTCATACAGAACATGAGCGTGTCTTCACTGGTGAACCGGCTCCTGTATTCTCTGCAGAGACAGAAGAGCAAAGGATATAACCCTATAAATAGGAGAGCCCTGTACCACCCTGACTGCATCCAGGCAGCAGGGATCTCTACATAGGCTTGTGGAAGAATCTGACCTCCAGTAGGGTCATTTACAATTTGCATCACTGTAGACCCTCAATTCTAGGAGATAAGTGCCCAATCAGAATAATGGGGACCAAAGTCCCTTATGTGCCCCAATGCTCGCCCAGGACTCCCTTTATGGGAAGGCAGGAGATGGCGGTCCTGGAAGTTCCATAGAAGTGAATGAAGCATAAAGACGAGCACGTGCACCCGCCCCTTCATTCGCACATTTTCTTCTCCTGGGATGAGCATCAACAATGGGACAAGCCCTTTAAAGGGACCCTGTCGCCACATTTTTCACAAATACAATTAGTGACAGGTTCTAGAGCCCTAGTAACTAACTGACATCTTTCTTTTAGGTAAAAATTGTTCCCCTCAGATTCCCATGTAGTCAACTTTATAGTTTTACCTGGCATCTAAGCAAAGCTACAGTGAGTTGAGGTGGGCGTGGCCTCCTCGGGCTGAATCCAGCAGCTCCTCCCCATCCTATATCTGTATTCAGCTGTCATGTCATGTGACCAGGGTGACATCATCGCAGGTCCTTTAGATTTTTAGCATTAGAAAACTGTACACCAAGCATATATCTCATGAAATCACAGCATATTGTATTACATGAAATCACAGCAGCCTACATGGAGAGGAGTAGAAGTCCATGGAGACTGCCACGATTGTTTTATGTGGTCAGATATGTGCATGGGGTACAGTTTACTAATGTTAAGTAGCTGAAGGACCTGTGAAGATGTCACCCTGGTCACATGACATTAGGCCACGCCCTTCAACTTGCTCCAAAGATGCATAGATACAAGGCAAGATTATAACCCTGATTTTATGGGGATCTGAGGGAAACAATTTTTTAGCTAAAAGAAGGGGGTCGGATAGTTACTAGGACTCTATAGGGGAAGCAACCTGCCACTACCTGTACTTGTGAAAAATGTGGTGACGTGTTCCCTTTAAATCTACAGCAGATTTTACATGAATAACTGTAGGGTGCAGCATGTACATCGTGTGCAGACACAGCTGCAAAAATCAGTTCACGTTTCCTTCTAATACTCAGCCGCATAACACGAGAACTTACGGCGTTTCGAGCATGACTTTGCAGACGCTGGCCATTGTGCTCAGGCAGTCCGTTGTGTTTTCAATGGGTAAAGTTTTGTTCTGGAGAAGGAAAGAGAAAAAGTTTGTTAAAACTAAACATAAACAGGTTTTTTTCCCCCCAATTTTGCAATGAAGACAGGACTTAAAGGGAACCTGTCACCAGGGACCTCATTTTCACTAAAGACAGGTTGCAGAAGCCCATGACAGCTGCAGTGGAAATCTGCCTCTCTGCCTTTTCTAAGCATTTGCATTCCAATATAATTGTGTGTTATAACTTACCTTGCTCCCTGTCAAAATCCTGGGGTAGTCACAGAGGCTGTGCTTTGGATGCATTTCAAAAAACATGTGGCTTGTCTGTGTTACCCAATCCTCAGAGCTTGGCCCCCACCTTTGTGCTCCTGTCTAGCTCCACCTCCTGCTTCTTCTCAGAGGTCACAGCTTGTCAGTCTGACATCAGCGGGGGAGGGACAAGCTGTACAGGAGCACAAACATGGAGACAGCCTGCAACTCAGACAAGTCACATGTTGTTTTTTGAAATGCATCCAAACCAAAGTCCAGCCCCTGTGACTACCGCAGGATTTTGTCAGGATGCAAGAGTAAGTTATAACACACAATTGTACTGTAATACAAATGCTTAGAAAAGGCAGAAAGGCAGATTTGCACTGCAGGTGTCATGGGCTTTTACAATCTGTCTTTAGTAAAAAAATTAGGTCCCTGGTGACAGGTTCCCTTTAAAAGGGAAGGGTCTGGTGGGGCTCCAGTGGTGGCTGTGTCCAATGCTTCTTATCCCGCTTGATATTAAATACTAAGGGGAATTTAACACCTTCACCACTGCCAAACGGACACAAACGTAAGAGTTGCACATACCCCATGCAGATAGCACGTATATAAACAGTGTAACATACTTTAAATAGTTATATATCCTGAACTATGGCACCGAGATACACAATTCTGGTGTCATATAAAAGAGAAGAATCTCTCAATAGAATATCAGGATTGTGTTTCTAAGTGAAAAAGCACACAGAGAAATTTTTTTTTACTGTAAATTTAAACAGTGGATAAGATTTTTTTTTTTTTTTTTTAAATACAGCTTTAAATTTTTATTTCGAAATTTAAAACAGTGGATATTTCCTATTCAGTTTCACCTAGAAACACAATTTTGATCTTAAAGGGGAGATTATCGTCATTAACAGTACCCCAGATTGTGTTTCTAGGTGCCACAGTTCTGGCGATATGACCATTTAAAGTGAGCCGGCCAGCAGGTGACAGAAAGGAGACACTTTGCAAAAGTACATGCACCCTCTGCCTCATTCTCTGAACCTGGAAAATGGTGAGGGAAACTGCACGTACTAGTAACATATTTTGGTAAAGGTTTATACAATTTTATGGCTTGTGAAAAAATATACTTTTTTTTAGACTTTTTTTTCCCTCATTTTTTTTTTTTTTAAATCTACATTTTCTGCCAATTCCGTAAAAATAAAACATTTGCAATAAAATTATTCACGGTAAAGTCTCACATACCAAGTAAAAATTGTTATGAAATGTAAAGCGGTTTCAAAAGATATTGCAGTAAAAGCACAACAGAACTGCAAAAATTGACCTGGACATTAAGGCTCCAATGAACCCTTAGGTCACTAAGGGGTTAAACGGTGATCAGTATGAGTGCTATTATCTTGGGCTGATTGCATAGTCCCCCGTTACAGAACACGGACAGCTTGATCCTGCTGGCGTTCAGGAACATATAGTGAGGACAGGCAGGGCTCTCCACCACTATAGAATGTCATGTGACCAAGGTCAGTCAATACAGAATCACTGCGCTCCAGTCACATGACCTTCTGCAGGGTCACGAGCTGCAGCAACCCCAGTTTCAGAAGTGAGGAGGAATGAGGAGAGAAAAGTCTCATTTGTATCTTTATTCAAAGAGTAAAATGGGGTTAAGACGCTTGTACAGGTGTTAGTGCACCTCTGTCTGCAAATGCCCAGCTGTGTGCAAGGAATCTCAGCCTTAGGCTACATGCACACTGCCGTTGCCCACCGCACTGTAGCACGGCGGGCACACTGCAGCGCGCTGGGAGAGGAGGAGGAGGTGAGTGCAGCTCACCCTCGCCCCTCTCCGTAGGAACATATGGGGCACGGAGCCGTAATACGTGAAAAGATAGGACATGTCCTATCTTTCCCCGGGCTACGGAGCGGTATGGTGCTGCACGCTGCTGTATGGTGCCGTGAGCCCATAGAAGTGTATGGGGGACGTATATCGGCTGTATATACGTCCCCCATACATGTGTGTGAATGTAGCCTTATAGTTATGTGACCACTGAGGCCCAGGATCCGCTCAGCAGCCACATGCATATTATAAAGGACTTCATCCCTTGCGGCCTGACAGCCGGCACAGAGTACTGGAGAATCCCGGAGCTATGAGGCTATGAGATAACAACCTCTGTCCCCATAGGTTTTTCTGAAAATAAGGAAATCCAGCTTATAGTCAAGAAACTTACATCAGACACGAAGCTGGTGGTGGCATTACTGAGCGTCTTCAGCATTGGCGTGGCTTCAGCATAGAACAAGGACATCCTGTTCGCCATCTCGTTGTTTACTTCATTTTCAATATCTAACTGTAATAAGATCATAGTCTGTAATTATTATGGACAATCAGAAGATTACACAATATTACACGAGTCCAGGGGAGCCACGAAGGAAAATCACCAAGACGTTTTACACCAGTTTTAAATCAAATTGTGGTAACTTTATGAAAAGCTACAATTGGTCTTAAAGGGGAATCTATGACCATAGCAGTCCTATCTGCAGACAGCATGTTATAGAGCAAGAGGAGCTGCACAGATTGTACATAGTGTCCTATCTGCAGGCAGCTTGTTATAGAGCAAGAGGAGCTGAGCCTATTGTACATAGTGTCCTATCTGCAGGCAGCATGTTATAGAGCAAGAGGAGCTGCACAGATTGTACATAGTGTCCTATCTGCAGGCAGCATGTTATAGAGCAAGAGGAGCTGAGCCGATAGTATACATAGTGTCCTATCCTACAAATCCTTTTCTGCTGTGATAGCAGGGAGGCAGTTCTATTGCTGACTTTCGGCCATCTATGTATCAATGTATGAATAGGAAGTTTTCTGTCATTCCCCTCTCCAACATCTCAACAAAGAAAGAGCAGATAAAAATGTAGACGCCATGTACAATCTTCTCAGCTCCTTCTGTTCTATAACATGCTGCCTACAGATAGGACACCATGTGCAATCTGCTCAGCTCCTCCTGTTCTAAAACATGCTGCCTGCAGATAGGACACTATGTACAATCTGCTCAGCTCCTCCTGCTCTATAACATGCTGCCTGCAGATAGGACACTATTACAATCTGCTCAGCTTCCTCCTGCTCCTTCTATAACATGATGCTTGCTTGCCTTCTAGATCAGGGACACTTGTACAATCTGCTCAGCTCCTTCCTGCGCTATACACATGCCCTGCAGTAGGTAGGACACTATGTCATCGTAGCTCCATCCTCCTCCTCCTCTCTATACATGTCTGCCTGCAATAGGAACTATTACAAGTCTGCTCAGCTCCGTCCTGCTCTTCTCCCGTATAAACATGCTGTCCTCAATATGGACACCATGTACATCTGCTCCAGCTCCTCCTCCTCCCTGCTGCTCTATAAACATGCTGGTTGCCTCTGAGCAACGCTGCGATGAGGAACTATGTACACGAAGGTTCGCCAGCTCCTCCTCCTTCTACTCGGGCTCCTCCTGCTCTATACATGCTGGCCCTGTGCAGATAGGACACCAAAAAAAAACAACAGAAAAACAATAAAAACCCGGCAACAACAACAAACAGAACCATTAACCATCTTAGCTCCTCTTGTCCTCCTTCCGTCCTTCTGCTCATAAACATCGCTCTCCTTTTCCTTTCCTAGTGCTTTACCAGCTGCTTTCCCCGGCTCTTCGATCCATCTGGCCAGTGGACAAACAAAATTCCTCCTATTCTACGTCTCCCTGCCACCTTCTATATACTTCTGGCGCGTGTCCTAATTACGCAGCACTTCCCTTTGCGTCCTTTGTCTTGGTTGGTTCCTCCCCGAAGCCACTCGGCAAAACTCCAGCCGTCCAGGAATGCCGCCCGCATTTCGTTACGGCCCCACACCCTCCACTGGCCACCTTCTGAAATCCCGACCCAGAAACATTCTAACTTCTCCGCTCCCGGCCTTCCCTTCCTTTTTTCATTTTGGTTCTGCACCTGGTAAATTTTGTGATTTTGGCGTTCTTCTGCACTACGTAAAGGCCTCACGGTTGCACAGGAGAACACCTTGCTGGGTCTCTTGGCATTTTCATAGCGTTGTGCTGGTTATTGGTTGGGCTGGATTCCTCATCTATAATGAGAATACAGGCAGTTATGTAATGTCACCCCCCTATACATGCATGGCCACCTTTTGGAGATAGAGTGCCCACAAGTACCAACCAAAACCCATTTATATTCCGCAAAGTGCCACACATGGCAATTTAAGAAAAACAGCAACTTATTAATCCCTGCTGTATCACAGGTTTCAATCAGTATTGGCGTCATGAGTTCCAATACAATAGAAAGATGGTGAGAAATTTGGATTTTAGCTTCCCTCCAGGGTTCCCTGAAGAGGAAAATCAGGGTTCCCAGAGTAGGAGATCCACATCTAATCTGTCTATCCACATCCACCCTTCTTGTTCCTGCTTGTAACCCCCCTGGCAGCCAGGATGTCGCTTAAAAATGGCAAGTCCTGAGCTGTATTGACTAAAAGAGAAGCCTTGAGTCCTATCTGGCAAACTCTGTGTTGGGGTGAGGGCCTGGGTGCCCACAGAAGGGCTCTGAGTGCCACCTCTGGCAACCCGTGCATAGGTTCGCCACCACTGCCCTATGCCTCGCTGATATATGTTTCACATGTTACTTATCACGACTCAGCTCATCAACGCGCAGTGTAAAGTGCAGAATTAGCAAACTCTTTGGCCAGGGGGGCTGCTCCCGCTCCAGGTGTTTGTAGGAGTATACGGGGGGCAGTCAAGGACTCCAGTAAACTTTGCAAAGCTTTTTCTATGGAAGAAAGACAATCATTCTCAACCATAGAGTTTACAAGGAATGAGCGGTCAGTAACTATGTTATCAGCTCTGGGGGTCTACTTTAATATTAATGCATAGTCCTGGTGGCCCGGGTCATTATCTATGGCCTGGTCTGGGTGCTCTGGGTCATTATCTATGGCTATGTGCCCTGGTCTTGGGTGCCGTGGTCATTATCTATGGCCTGGGTCTGCTGTGGGCCCGCGTGTCATTAGGCTATGGCCTGGTCTGGGGCCCGGGTCATTATCTATGGCCTGGTCTGGGTCATTATCCATTGCCTGCTCTGGGGTCTAGATTATTAATCATTGTCAGGAAGTATGACAATGCAGCCCTCGGGCCAAAAAAACTGTAAGTTGTGTAAAAACGCCTCAGGCCTCATACTTAACCCCAGGTATATAGAGGCTTATGGTAAAACCCATAGCACAATAATGGTGCCACCATGTAGGGAGAATAGCACAAGCGATATATGGGGAAGATTATACTCTCCTAACAGGGGAGCTGGGATGAAATTCATCTAATCTGTCCAGTTAAAAAAAAAAAATACCAAATTTGGCAAAAGGAATCTAAAGACTAATAAAAAACCGGTTTATTTTATATGGGGGTATGGAGAGTTCGCTCCTCTGGATCGTAGCCTGTTACTTGTAGTACATGGAGACATTTCCCTGGCAGCTCGTGCAGAGACACATATAAGGATACAAAGAGGGAAATAAAAACTTACCGAGTCGTAGAGAAAACTCGTAAAAACGTTTCAGCCGGACGACGAGAGGACAGACAGAGTTCCAGGCTTTCTCCTGAAGGTGGATGTCGTTAGGGTTTTGTATAGCCTACAACATAGAGAATACAGAATCACACACATTACATCTGGAGGTCAATCCATAGGATTGTAAAGGGGTATTTTTATATGGATTCTGAATATGGGAAGTCACAGTCCCATGAATGTAGGGGTTATCCACTGCCTGGTCTAAGGTCTGGACTGTTACCCATTGTCTGGTCTAAGGGTCTATATTATTGTTAATTATCAGGTCTGGGGTCTATATAATTATTCATCGTTTGGTCTGGGATCTATATTATTCTTCATTTTTTAGTGTAGGACCTATTATTATTCATAGTTTGGTCTGCGGCCTATTATTATTCATAGTTTGGTCTGGGGTCCTATAATTTTTTTATAAATCCGATTTAAAAAAAAAATTTCATTTTCCGTTTAGAACAAAAAGGACAAAACAGCCACCAACAATCCCACCCTCCCCACCTCCTAAGTTGCAGACCTCCCCAGACCAACATACATCTATTAGTAGTTCTGCTCCGCTTTCTTGATATGTAAAGTGAAGCCTCCTGTCTTTTACCTCATCAGCCAGAGATTCCTGACCATAAAATGGCTGTAGATGAAGGGTCATGTGATCTCTAACTGTCCATGAGCAATCGCCCTGCCAGTACCACAAGATGGTATTTATGAATAGAAGATCAAGGTCCTGGCAGGGCAATTGTTCATGGACAGTAAGAGTCAAATGACCCTCCCATCTGCGGCCATTTTATGGACATGAATTGAAGTGGCAAATCTCTTATTTAATGGAAAGACAGGTTGAGCTTACACCTTACCACTATGAGATTACCGGACAGTGCTCAGCCATCTGGAATTATACAGGAAGGGAGAGAGATTTACCATTAGCCCCCGCCCCCACCGCCTGGCCACCAAGAACAGTGGTCCCAGTCGCCCAAAACAAATGGATAGTTCACCTACAACTGCTAACTCCCAAATTTTCAGGTATTTTTGCAGAGTAACATTTTGCAGAATTTACCTACATTACGGGCCTTAATTTTGATATTTATAGAAGATCAATTATGTTAGAATTTGGGAGCATCATACAGGCCTGTACTGAACTACACTAGGGAACCATAGAGGTGTATGGATGTCCTAGTGGGGTTCAGTTACAGTTCTGCATTAGTATATTCATTTCCCCCCGGTATAGTAGGGCAGGACGAGGCCGTACGTCTCGGATCTCTTGTCCGGCTCCTTTGTACGCTTGCAGATCTGACAGAATGCTCTCAGACTCCTGCAGGACGGCGTTGACCTGGTTCCACACTTCCCGCTCGCAGTCAGTAGGTTGAGCATCTAGAACATCGAGAAGAGAAAATAAGAATTGCATAAGAGATACATAATGCCAACTTCTAACTAAAAACACTCCCTTAAGACACATTCCAAACAGTGAAGATGTATGTGGGTGACGCTGTGAGGGTAAACCTGTTATACATTGAATCACTAGCACTGGACGAGTAGTCTCGGCTTAGTCAGAAATGTCCCACCCAAAATTGGATGTTCTTACTGCAGGAATCTACACAGACCTCCAGCTGGTGTTACCAGAGACCCTCCGTGCTGGAGCATCATAGGCTGTTCCTGTGTGCAGGAGAACGTCCCCCTCCCATTGTGTGAGATTACAATGCGCAATGGAAGCAGGGGGGGGGGGGGGGGGGGGGAGACTAGTTTGTAATAGTTTGTGAAGCTGCAGCATAGAAGGGCTCTGTTAACACCCCCAGAGCCCTTTAGGCTCATAAGAGGGAAGGAGTCCATGGATATTTTGATATTAAATTTCCTTTAAATTCATTAAGGGAGTAAGTTTGAGCACCTTTTTAAAGGGGTTGTGTAATGTTAGGTCCTAAATCAAACATCTACGCGTGGTCTTCTATCCAGGGGCGCCCCCTCCCTGCTAACTGGATAAATCAGGAGTGGGTTTGGCAGTGACTAGAGGGGCGCTCCATACATTACATGTGCCCATCTGATCAGCGCTGAATGGAAACATGTGTGATAGGTCGGGGGGCTTCCAGGACATGGTCTGCAGCCCTCCAGTCCTAATCCTAAGAATCCTGGCTGGCTCCTCCGCACTGGCAACAATCCGGCCTTTCTGACAAGGACCCCTCTCAGGTAACATAGTCCGACCTGTACCACTGCCAGAGCCCCCCCGGCTGGCTGCGAGCACGCTCCATACATTACTACACAGAGAGCACGTGTCTAATGACCCCTCCAGTATCCCCCCTCTATACCTGCATTCATGGGGGGAAATTACCCACAATCCCCCTGTGTTATATATGTGAATGTCCATACTCTGTATAAGATTAGGGAGAAGGTTCTTCTTTATCACCCACAAACACCCCCACTCTTGTCTGCTTCCATCTGGTTTAGAAAACTAAGATGCAATACCAGATATGGCCACTGGACCTGAGTGGCGCTGTTTTAGGGTGTAGAGTAAAAATTTAGATTTCCCATGTAAATGTGAGCTCCAGATTTTTTTGATATATATATGTTTTTTTAATGTTGCTCTTTTTTGCTTCAAAAAGTGTCAGAGATCTGTGTAAGCATAGCTTTGTGTATGTAGTCAGCAGCACCAGCAGGACTGTAAGTTATGGATTTGTATTCCAGGATCGTAGCTGGACTCAGTGCTGTGCAGGACTGCTGTGCTTAGTGCTCTCTGAAGCCTTATGTTCTGTCCCAATAGAGATGTGTAATCACATCTTTGCATGTGCTGCTACTAGGAACAGGACTGTGAATAGTGCATTTATATTCAATGATTGTAGCTGGACTTTGTGTCATGCTCTGTCCTCTCTGCAATCAGTTTTATGTATTGCCCCTGTAGAGATGTGTAATCATATCTTTATGTGTGGTGTTAGTAGCAGCAGGACTCTGGAAAATGCTTCAGGATTGTCGCTGGACTGGGGGAGTGTCTTCACACTTTTGTGCACTTATGTCTCCCCAGTAAAATGATAAACAAAGACAGTAAAATGTGTAGCAGACTGGTGAAAGAGATAATATATTTTTTCATCTCTGATCCCTGGCAGTAGCTATTGCTAGGGCACAACCGTGTCAGCAGTCAGTAGAAGCTGATCAGTCTCTTCCTGGACAGCTGATGCACTGCAAGATTTAGTGCCTTGGGTGTCCAGTCAGGCTGAAAGCAGGGGTAGGATATAAAGCGGCCATTCCCTTAGTCAGCACAGAAGCCCTGGTCATCATACACTGACTCCTTACTACAGATCAGCCCTAGCAACAGCTCTTCCAACAATTACGGTAATAATGATACTAAAGATTCTTTTCAATGGAGCAGCTCAATGCAAAGATCTATGAACAGAGCAATGTGAGGGCAACCCCCTCCCCGTGATCCAAGTCCAGCTACAATCCTGGAATATACATGTACGTTTCACAGTTCTGCTGCTACTAACGTACACAAATACCAAACAGTGTTTGTGGTTTTACATGATCAAGCCTGATAAAACAGTTTCCCTCTAAATGAAATGAGTGCATGGTGCAAAGTGCAAAACAAATAATACAAAATATCATAAAAATCAATTAAGATATCAAAAGCGAGAAGAAAACATGAACAGAACATTTCAACATGGAACATGTGACATGAATGCGTTAATTTCAATGTCTCAGGCTGTGACGCGGTGCAGTGATGCTCTATGTAGGACATGCAGCAGGTTAGACAAGAAGGAGGTAAGTCATCACTGTCACTCATCCCACAGACCAGAGTTATACATTTCTGGCAAACCCCTTTAAAGAAAAGCGGTCACCAGATTTTACCCAGATTTTATGCTTTCTAGAATTCCTTCTTTTATGTAAAATCTCACCTATTTGCCGTATGTTTTACCTGAGATGAGTGAAGATTAGAGGCTGCAAAGAAAAAGTCACTTCAGACGCCAATATCTTCAGTTCTGTAGTACCTAGAAACATGCTGCTGGTGTCATATTAAAGATAACAATCTTATCTTTCACGTCTGTGAGCTACAAAACTGGTGATATATATATGGCAGGAATTGGTCATTATTTCACATTTTCAACTATGTCCGGTTCCGTAGACAACAGAACCACAAGCCTGCTGTTATCTGAAAGACGAAATTCTTATCTTTAATATGACAACTGCAGCAAGTTCTAACGTGCTATTGAACTGAAGATAGAGGCCACTGATGCAATGCCCCCATCTGCAGCCTCTAAACTTGACTCATCTCTGGCAAATATGACTCATTTTCACATGACTGGGGATTTTTATAGGTTGAGATTTCACATGATAGAGGGAATTCGGGATAAGGACGTCCCCTACTGGAGGAAGCTGCGAGTTTAATGGAGTAAAACCTGGTGAGAAGTTCTTTTTAACCAAAATAATTGAGTGGGGTTTATCTCTACCTCCACTTGTGGTAGACCAGTCGCTTCTCCTGACATGTCAAGAAATTGTTATTGTGCCGTTACTTCTGTTATTCCTCCTGTAAATATTTGTTACAACTTCCACATAGAAGTGTCAGTTCAGTGACACATTTCCAGGAGGAGTAACAGAGGGGCCACATTAGGCAATACTAAGGGAAGCTGCTCCATTTCAAGGGGCAAAGCAAGTATTTACCCTAGACACATATGAGAAGACACAACACTAGAGATGAGCGGACCTCAACTCCCCGTTTAGGGTTTGGGTGCGCCCCGCTAGACCCGGGCACATTGCTGGAGTAGCTGCTAAACAGCCCAATCAGCAATTAACGCCTCTAGCAACTAGTCATGGCTGGTATTGCCTAGGGTGCCCATCAGAGCCATGGCCAGTATATAGGGGCGTGAATTTGCCGGATCGGCTACTCCGGCAATATGTCTGGGTCGTGCGGGCCGCCCCCAAGCGGCAAGTTTATTTCTGCTCATCTCCCAAACTGCTATTGTCTACAGATTCACATGTTTCTAGGAAGAATAACAGAGGAACAGGAATTATGAGATGCCCCAGAATCGCTATATCAGAGGGTAACACAGACAAGTCAGGAGAGGCGGGGGAGGACAGTGATATTTATACCTCCAGAAAACGTTTTTAGTTTAAGTTTTGAGGAAATTTGTTAATAAGACATGCAAGAAGAAAAGTGCAGCCAAAAATAGATTTGCAACAACTTAGAGTGTGAGCACCGGCTCCTCACCGGGACCTCATAACTCAAGAATACTTGTTGGTACACCTTTAAGGAATTCTACTATCAAAATCCGGCATGATTTACCAGGGACTCTTCTCATATTTTTTTTTATCCATGGCCTCCTTGCTTCTAAAATCAACTTTTGTAATCATGCCAACGATGGTGGGCGTTGCCAGAGCCCCTCCGTGCTGTACTTTCACAGGCCGTTACACTGTGCAACAGCAATTCCCCCTCCGTCTGCCCGATTGTTATCTCAGACAGTGGGAGGGGGAATTGTTCCTGCAATCATGCAGACGAAGGGGGGGGGGGAGTGCTCTTGCACAGTGTAACAGTCTATGAATCTACAGCACAGAGGTGCTCTGGTAACACCCCCAGGAGCACTTCAGATTTATCAGCATAATTAGAAAAGTAATTTTAGAAGGAAAGAGGCCATGGATAACAAGTATAAGAAGTCACATGGCCTGAATCTATCCATCTATTTATCATGCTTGACTTTAAACCTATACTTGCCTCCTCGGCACTCCCAGTGATTCGCACCACCGTCCATTGTGGCCGCTCCGCTCTGACAACGATACCTGCCTGGTATGACCACCCTTCCCTATGTCCCAGTGCTGTAGAGCTGGGGCAGGATACGGGTGGTCACGCTAGGCCGCCAGCACTTGTTGGAGCACGTTCTGTTTCTTTACAGCGGCACGGCCGCAATGGACGGTGGCGTGGGACACATGGAGCGGTGAGGGAGGCAAGTACAGGTTCTACCGCTCAGGCCACTAGTTTCGTTTTAATTAATGTCAGCCAATCCCTTTAAATGGTAGATTTCCTTTCCGGCCTTATACCTTACCTCCCCAATGTCTGTAGGATTGATCATACCAAGTGTTATTGCCCCTGGAGGTCAGTGTAAGGCTCTGTGCACACAGGAGCGTGTGGTAAACACCCTGCACACATGCCTTGGGCTACATTCACATCACGTTTTTAACCCTCTGTTGTAAAGATACGTAGGGCACACTCCCGACGTCTCCTGACAAAGGGGGGCTATGGCTATCACACTGTATGCTCATGCAGTGGGATACGTCCTTCTGTTCTTCCCCTCTGAAAGCTGGAGGAGGTGTGAGCCAGTGATTGGCTGCTGCCGATATTCAGGGTGTTTCCCCCGTGATTTTACTGTCCTTATATGGACAATAACATCACTGGGGATCTCCCAGAGCGTACGCTGGAGGCCGGAGATGGATGCAATTCTTTGCATCCGTCTCCTGTAGGATATTATGGCCTCCGCTGAGCAGGAGGGAGCAGGATGGAAAGACCTCACTTTCTGTATCTTCCTATCCTGTGTATCACAGTACGATACAGACGAGGTATCTGCCTGCCAGTACAAGACTTTGTGGAGTCTTCCTACATGTGGAGTCTTCCTAGCGTATACGTTGAGCATATCCGTACAATGTGGTATGAATGTAGCCCAACTATACCATTGTATGTGATTTTACTAGCAGCAGGACTGTGAAAAATGAAGCTTCAACCTATTTATTTTTTTTTTTTTTAAATCCTGTATGTCTATGTTCACAAAATGCTACACAGCCCTATCCTCCAGGTGACTGCTTCAGTATTAGCAGTAGCTTGTTACAGCTTATTCACAGAACAGTAGGTGCTATGGAACAGCACATTCCCACAGATAACCAAGTCCAGCTACAACCCTGGAACATAAAATGTTTATATATTTTTCACAGTGCCGCTGCTACAAACACATAGGTACGATTATTCAGATCTCCAGTGACAAAACTTATGTAAGGTCCTCACTGCCAACAGATTCCTTGTGAGAACAGACCCTTGACCTGAAATCTATGCTTTACTACACAACTAGATGCTCAAACCTTTTGGTAAAAAACACTCCATTTTGTCCCGAATCCCCCCTCCCCCTCCTCAGACATCTAGATTGTTTGCAAATCTTCAGAAAGCATGCAGAAGACGTCATGCAACAAGTGTTAGTAAGAAATCATCACCGCCAAGCCAGAAAGGTGCTCACTTTCAAAGTCAAGGAAAAAGTTTGGTCCCTGATCAAGCTCTGTGCATGTAAGAACTTTTAAAAGATTTCCCATTTGGCTCCTGAAAAAAGGAAAGGAAAGAAGGTGCTAAGTGGTGAGATATAAAGTAACATGCGAGCAGAGGGTCCCCGGTGCAGAGATGGAGGGTCACCGCGTGTCTCATCAGGTCACCTATTATTCAGGAAAAATTTTTTTTTTTTTAAAAACTTACTTTCGAAATCCAGGAAAAAATGTGGATAATTTTCTATTTCCCTGGTTAGCACTTTAAGAAGATTACCCATCCCCGCAAACCTGGTGGATACAATACAGAACAGTACACAAAGGGTCAATGCATGGGACACAGAGCGCATTATAGACACCCTCAATACATAGCATGATAAAGGTGCACGCAGCGCTAGTATAAGGTAGTAGGGGGGGTTGGGTGGTAGCCCAGGGCTTATGCTTTCTAGGGGGGACCATGGCAACCCAAAACACCCAAACAGAGAAGGGTCTTCACCCATTAAATACTCGTACATCTGTTCCTACTCCCAATACACATGTACACAAGAGCCATTTTAGGACCTTTGAAAGGTCCTGAAAGTGCAGACTGAAATCAGACAGAAGGGACACGTCCTCCATTCCCCAAGAAGCTGATTCTAGCACCAGATGTAGGAAGTGATTCCAGACTTGTAGGACTATAATATTCATACAGTCCAGGACACATGGTGGTCTCCACCCTTGGCTGCATGGGGTCCAAAATGCTTGTAGGGGAGTTGAGAAATTTGGGAAAATCCTAAAAGGGAACTTTTCTTTTTATTTTTCGGATAAAAGCCCACGGCAGACTTTTAGGGAGGGTACAGACTGCCTCAGAGGTATCAGTTTCACCTGGTAACGTACTAGAAGAGATGCTATCCCATAGATGTGTTGGATGCTTCAATTCCTGCTCAGCACTTCCAGTCCGATGGGACCAGAATCACCACAGACAGAGAACTAAAGCAGTAGCAGCCAATCACACGCCAGGTAAGTATGGGTGTACTTAAAGGGGTGTTTAAAGAATTGGGGAACCCAAGAGGGGCAGATAGTATCATCCAGAGCAGATTCACGAGCCGACAAAAGTTCATTGCTGATCGTATAGGGTCATTGTGATCACCAGAGACATTGGGGCACATTTACTTAGGGTCCGAATCGCATTTTTTATCTTAAAAAAAAAAAAAAAAAAAAAAAAAAAAGTGGCGCTTGACACACACTTACATGCACCAGGAATAGATTGGTGAACTCCGGGGCGGACCTCGGCGCAGCAGCGACGTCTGGCGCGACAGGACCGGGTAAGTAAATGAGCCCCATTGTTGCAAATCCTAGAGAACAGAGTCTTTCCTCGTCCCATATTCCCTTTAACTAGGATTTCACATTGAGGAATTCATGTCGTAGGTTAGAACTTCCCTTCCAACCAAATTATTGCTGTGCTTCTTTCTGTAGGTCGTACTGATATCTTATGGTCTTTAAATAATCAACCCATCGGAACCCAACTCTGTGCCGCTCCCTGGAAGGTTGAACCTGAATTCCGAACCTCAATCGGAATGTCTGACCTCTCAGTTTTAGCAGTCATGGGGGTTCTTCACATAAACCCTAAGGGGCCCTTTGCACCAATTTTTTGCACCCAAGCCTCCAACGATGAAAGCTATAGAAATCGGTGAACACTACAAGTAACCTTCATCACGGAGGTCAAAGGAACATAGGCCCGACTGACCACTTACGATCCTAAACATGACCCCCTAGGAGAAGAGAGCGATCTAAGCCCAGATCCTTCCAGACATCAGAACACGTATGAGATTTTGTTTACTCTCCTAGAAGCCGCAGTCACACGGTGTTCCCCGGCCGCTGCCACCACGAACATAAAAGGGCCGGCGCTTGTCCGCCGCGAGCCAACGTGTTTTTATTTTCACTTAATAAAGCCTCACAACGTGTAACAGGATCCTGATGGGGAAGGAGGTGAGGAGGACTTGTTTACTTTCCCCGGAGCGCAGGATCTCCCGGGGGTCCGCGGCTGATGTGATTAAGCCCCGGCGCTGGGAAATAGGGGGTGCGCGTTTGTTTAGTAAATGCCGAGCGGCTGGAAATGTAATAAACGTGTCCACATTACTCCACAGACGGGAGCTGGAGACTGCGGCTTCCAGGAGCAGGGGCTCACAGTCAATAAGCTTTTCACAATGTGCCCGTGGCTACGAGGCCCGGGCCGGGGGCCTGGAGGGGGGCCATCGCTAATCCTCAGCTATTTCACGATTTTACAATATTTCTAGCATTTGTTCCATCCATGTGCCCCCCCCCCCCCCCCCCTTCCTTGGGGAAAGGCAATGGAAATCTCCAATTCAGCCGCTTCTATTCACTGAAGAAAGGGTCTTCTTCTTGGCTATGCTGCCATCTACAGCAGAGACAATGCTACCTACCTGACAAGCAGGGCAAAAAGCCATTTCTATTGGCTGTCCCGACATGATCAGCAGATCAGTATAGAGTGATTGACAGGGCTGTGGAATCTGTGACAATTTTGGTGGAGTCAGAGTGGTGATAAAATGGACCGGATGCACCAACAACCACAGTACAGGATACAATCCCAACCCAGAAATTATAACTACCACATTACACCACACCCCAGGAATGACCATAGTGCAGCCCCCAGAGCCAATAACAATACTGGAGACCCCATAGAAGACAATATTAGAGACCTCCAGTACTGGAAATTGAGTCGGAGGTTTGGCGGCTCCCCAGCCCTGGTGACCGAGCATGTGTGTCCACCAGCAATCATCTCATTCGGTGGACATGCACACTGCTGTACACTATGAACACCAGGGGGCGCCATACTACAAGTAAATATCATAACTCTTTACCAAATCATTTTTACCATGTATACGTGGCAATCTAAAAAAAAAAATTAATGGTAGGCAAACACTGTTGAAGAGCGTTAATCCTGCAGCAGATTTTCACTGCAACAATTACCCGCATAGGTAAAATATGAGAAACAGCTGATAGCATCCCAGGCGCCGCTGCAGAGTTCAGGACTGAAATGCAAAACATAACAGATATTTCTTTCCCTGCTGTATCATCAATCCCATGATGCCTCAGCACATCATTACTTTACTGTACCACCTCTGCTAGTTGGTGGTCCACAGTTCTCCTTCCATCCATATTTTTGATAGCATAACAATATACAATATCTACCACCAGGATGAAAAACTGTATGCAAATGAGCCTGAGGGGCTCCAGGCTCCATTAGCACTTATGGAGCCCCTCAAGCTCATTTGCATGAAGCCCTTCATTCTGGTAGTAGATGCCCTTTAAACTGTGTAATAGGAACTTGTCGGATTTTTATTAGTAACTATGAGAGGAGTTTATTCCCCCGGTGGAGAGTCTGTGTAGTACAACCAATCATACAGGCAGACTCACTGCCTGCAAAGGGTTACACACAAACATCTCTATAGCTTCTAGCATGAAAATTGTGTTCCGGAAAGATTAACACTAGTGTAACCACCCCAAAAAAAATCACATTCTCCAAATAACCCCCTATAACCCAAGTTGCCCGATATGGAGCCCCCACCAAACCTCCATGATTTACCATCACCTGTAAAGTCACGGTATACAAGAAAATGGAAGATTTGGAAATTGCTTGTAGTGCAATTCCTTAAAACACTGAATTCTAAGTAAATTCGCAACAAAGTTTAAATATTTCCATCCTACAATGTGTGGGACGTGTATGAATATTAATCTGGAGTGAGAGGGAATCTCAGAATCTGGGAGTTGTGTGTAATGCACATTACGGGGAGGGGGAGGACTGTACAAGGCCATGTATTGTATGAGGCCTGGCATTGTCCAGCGAGGCTAAACACACACAGGCAGACATTGTGCGGATGTTTAGACAACCCGGCTGTGCTTCTCCGTGGATTTCCTGAGCAGGAGACGCTCACATCTCACTGACTACCCTACAGACAGGAGGACGGGGGACCCACTGTAATCTGCTGCTGCCCCCTGCTGTCTGCTGGAGGGAAATACAACCGATGGATGAAGGTGAAAGTCTGTCCCTGGTCCTGATTGTCTGGGTTGATGAGATTTTTTCTTCCTTAAAGGGAATTTTTAGGTTCGGGAGTCACATATAAACTAAACAAACGGCTTTGAAAAGTGAAGTGTCTTCACCTTTCCCCCGATGGTGCTCGAGAGGTGCACAGGACCCCAAGCCACGCCCAGAGTGCACCGAAACACACTGCACAGAGCTACAACTGAAGACAGTTCTGCTTATAGGCTAAAGATTTTCTCAAGAATGCCAAAGAGGATGCGGGAACTTCATCCAGGAGGGCAGAGGTTTAGCTTATATGTAACCCCATTCCCCTTAAATTAAAGGGGTCGTCCACATTTAGAAAATAATTTGTATACATTTTCATTAACAAACAATATCAATGTACTAAATACTTTCTATATCAATTTATCAGTTTTCTAAATCTCTGCTTGCTGTCACTCTACAGATTGATTCATAGTTACTTCCTGTGGATAAATACCATTCCCTGGTCATGAGGTCACACAAGTGCACTGCTTGTTTTATACCTGGTCATGAGGTCACACAGGTGCACTGCTCGTTTTATACCTGGTCATGAGGTCACACAGGCGCACGGCTCGTTTTATACCTGGTCATGAGGTCACACAGGCGCACAGCTCGTTTTATACCTGGTCATGAGGTCACACAGGCGCACTGCTCGTTTTATACCAGCTCGTTTTATACCTGGTCATGAGGTCACACAGGTGCACAGCTCGTTTTATACCTGGTCATGAGGTCACACAGGTGCACAGCTCGTTTTATACCTGGTCATGAGGTCACACAGGTGCACAGCTCGTTTTATACCTGGTCATGAGGTCACACAGGCGCACGGCTCGTTTTATACCTGGTCATGAGGTGACACAGGTGCACTGCTCGTTTTATACCTGGTCATGAGGTCACACAGGTGCACGGCTCGTTTTATACCCGGTCATGAGGTCACACAGGCGCACTGCTCATTTTACACCCGGTCATGAGGTGACACAGGTGCACTGCTCGTTTTATACCTGGTCATGAGGTCACACAGGTGCACTGCTCCTTTTTGTACCTGGTCATGATGTCACACAGGTGCACAGCTCATTATAGAACAGAGAGCAGTTCAACGCTGTGTGTAATAACGAGCCGTACACCTGTGTGACGTCACCTGACCAGGGATATAACAAACTGTGCACCTGTGTGACGTTACATGACCAGGAGCCGGTAATTATCCCCAGGAAGTTTCCTACAGAATGAAAGCAAGCAGAGATCTAGAAAACCAGGAGCAATTAATACAGAACATATATTGCAAAACTGTAGAACTTTTTAAAACACAAACAATATTAGTTATTACCTGAATGTGGACAACTCCCAAACTTTAAGAAGCACAAAAGTATTAGTTATATCAGCCTTAGCTCGTACATGGTATGGAGATATAAGTGCCATGTCAGAAAACAGCCACTAGGTGGAGCTTATTGCTTGCAAATACACAAGCTGTATCCAAGAGACTGACTATACAATAAAACCAAATATCCCTACATTTTCTTAAAGGACACCTATCATCAGGTCTGTGTCACTAGTCCGGTCACCTCTACCTGTTGGAGCAGGTCATGAGGTCACACAGGCGCACGGCTCGTTTTATACCTGGTCATGAGGTCACACAGGCGCACGGCTCGTTTTATACCTGGTCATGAGGTCACACAGGCGCACGGCTCGTTTTATACCTGGTCATGAGGTCACACAGGCGCACGGCTCGTTGCTCGTTTTATACCTGGTCATGAGGTCACACAGGCGCACGGCTCGTTTTATACCTGGTCATGAGGTGACACAGGTGCACTGCTCGTTTTATACCTGGTCATGAGGTCACACAGGTGCACAGCTCGTTTTATACCTGGTCATGAGGTTACACAGGTGCACTGCTCGTTTTATACCTGGTCATGAGGTTACACAGGTGCACTGCTCCTTTTTGTACCTGGTCATGATGTCACACAGGTGCACGGCTCCCTTTTGTACCTGGTCATGATGTCACACAGATGCACGGCTCATTATAGAACAGAGAGCAGTTCAACGCTGTGTGTAATAACGAGGCTCATTATAGAACAGAGAGCAGTTCAACGCTGTGTGTAATAACGAGCCGTACACCTGTGTGACGTCACCTGACCAGGGATATAACAAACTGTGCACCTGTGTGACGTTACATGACCAGGAGCCGGTAATTATCCCCAGGAAGTTTCCTACAGAATGAAAGCAAGCAGAGATCTAGAAAACCAGGAGCAATTAATACAGAACATATATTGCAAAATTGTAGAACTTTTTAAAACACAAACAATATTAGTTATTACCTGAATGTGGACAACTCCCAAACTTTAAGAAGCACAAAAGTATTAGTTATATCAGCCTTAGCTCGTACATGGTATGGAGATATAAGTGCCATGTCAGAAAACAGCCACTAGGTGGAGCTTATTGCTTGCAAATACACAAGCTGTATCCAAGAGACTGGCTGTTTTCTGACATGGCACTTATAGACTCCATACCATGTACGAGCTAAGGCTGATAAACTAATACTTTTGTGCTTCTTAAAGTTTGGGAGTTGTCACTCAGGTAATAACTAATATTGTTTGTGTTTTTAAAAAGTTCTACAAAATTTTGCAATATATTTTCTGTATTATTGCTCCTGTTTTTCTAGATCTCTGCTTGCTTTCATTCGGTAGAACTCCTGGGATAATTACCGGCTCCTGGTCATGTAACGTCACACAGCGGTGCAGCAGTTGTTATATCCCTGGTCAGGTGACGTCACACATGTGTACGGCTTTTCGTAACACACAGCGTTGAACGTCTCTCTTTTCTATAATGGCCGTCATCTGTGTGACTCATGACGAGGTACAAAAGGGAGCCGTCACCTGTGTACAATCATGACCAGTACAAAAAGGAGCATGCACTGTGTACCTCTGACCATGTTAAACGAGCAGTGCACACCTGTTAACCTCATGAACAGGTATAAAACGACGCTGTGCACCTGTGTACCTCATCCATTAGAAACGCGCATTACCTGTGTCCCCAGACCAGGTATAAAACGAGCGTGCCCGTGTGACCTCATGACCAGGTAATAAAACGAGCCGTGCGCCTGTGTGAACTCGACCAGTATAAAACGAGCCGTGTCGCCTGTGTGACCTCATGACCATGTATAAAACGAGTCATGCGCCTGTGTAGACCTCATGACACAGGTATAAAACGTCTGCGCCTGTGTGACCTCAATGACCCGTATAAACGAGCCGTGCGCCTGTGTGACCTCATGACCCGTGTATAAAAAAACGACCTTGCGCCTGTGGAGACCTCATGACCGGGTTAAAAACGACCAGTGCGCCTGTGTGACCTCATGACCGGGTATAAAACTGCATTGCGCCTGTGTGGGACCCGCTGACCACAGGTTAAATGAGCAGTGCAACCTGTTGTGACCTCATGACCAGGTATAAAACGAGCAGTGCACCTGTGTGACTCATAACAAGCAGGTATAAAAACGCTGTGCACCTTGGGGACCTCATGACCGGGTATAAAACAGCATGCACCTGTGTGACCCATGACCAGGGAATGGTATTTATCCACAGGAATAACTATGAATCAACCTGTAGAGTGACACAAGCAGAGATTTAGAAAATACGTAAATTGATATAGACAGTATTTAGTACATTGATATTGTTTGTTATGAAATGTATACAAATTAATTTTCTAAATGTGGACGACCCTTTAATTTAAGGGGAATGGGGGTTCAATATAAGCTAAACCTCTGCCCTCTCTGGATGAAGTTCCCCGCATCCTCTTTGGCATTCTTGAGAAAATCTTTAGCCTATAACAGAACGTGTCTTCATTTGTAGCCTGTGCAGTGTGTTTTGGTGCACTCTGGGCGTGGCTTTGGGTGCCTTGCACCATCTCGAGCACCATCGGGGGAAAGGTGAAGACACTTCACTTTTCAAAGCCGTTTTTTAGTTTATTGTGACTCCCGAAACCCAAAATTCCCTTTAGGGAAGAAAAAATCTCATCACCAGACATCAGACCAGGACAGAAGACTTTCACCTTCATCCTCGTGTATTCTATTTCCCCCAGCAGGGGGCAGCACAAGATTACAGGTGGGTGACCCCCGTCCCTCCTGTTGTAGGTTAGTCAGTGAGATGTGAGCGTCTCCTGCTCAGGAATCCAGGAAAACATCCTGTTGTCTAAACATCCGCACATGTCTGCCTGTGTGTGTTTAGCCTCGCTGCAATGCCGGTCACCATACATACATGGCCTTGTATCGTCCTTCCCCCTCCCCGTATGTGCATTACACACAACTCCCAGATTGCTGAGATTCCCTCTCACTCCAGATTAATATTCATACACGTCCCACACGTTGTAGGATGGGAAATCTTTAACTTTGTTGCGAATTTACTTAGAATTCAGTGTTTTAGGATGGCACTTCAAGCAATTTCCAAATCTTCCATTTTCTTGTAAACCGTGACTACAGTGATGGTAAATCATGAGGTTTGGTGGGGGCTTCCATATCGGGCAACTTGGGTTTATAGGGGGTTTTTGGAGATTTGATTTTTTTTTGGGGTGGTTACAGTAGTGTTAATCTTCCGGAACACAATTTCATGCTAGAAGCTATAGAGATGTTTGTGTGTAACCCTTTGCAGGCATTGAGTCTGCCTGTTAGATGGGTGACTACACAGACTCCCACCGGGGGAATAAACTCCTCTAATATTACTAATAAAAATCCGACAAGTTCCTATTACACACAGTTTAAAAGGGATCTACTACCAGAATGGAAGGGCTCATGCAAATGGATCTTGAGGGGCTCCATAAGTGCTAATGGAGCCTGTAGCCCCTCGGCGCATTTGCATACAGTTTTTCATCCGGTGGTAGATATTGTATATTGTTATGCTATCGAAAATATGGATGGAGGGAACTGTGGACCACCAACTGCAGAGGTGGTACATTAAGTCTGATGGAGCGGAGCATCATGGGATGATGATACAGCAGAAATATATCTGTTTATGTTTGCATTTCAGTCCTGAACTCTGCACCGGCGCCTGGGATGCACAGCTGTTTCTCATATATTTTACCTATGCGGGTAATTGTTGCAGTGAAATTTGCTGCAGGATATACGCTCTCCAACACGTGTTTCCTACCATTAAATTTTTTTTTTAGATTGCCACGTTACATGGTAAAAATGATTTGGTAAAGAGTTATGATATAACTTTGTAGTATGGCGCCCCTGGTGTTCATAGTGTACAGCATTGTTCATGTCCACCGACTGAGATGATTGCTGGTGGACACACATGCTCGGTCACCAGGGCTGGGAGTCCGCCAAACTCCGCTCAATTTCCAGTAACTGGAGGTCCTCTATATTGTCTTCTTGGGTCTCCAGTATTGTTTATTGGCCTCTGGGGCTGCACTATGGTCATTCCTGGGTGAGGTGTACGTGGTAGTTTAATTTCTGGTTTGATTGTATCTTACTGTGGTTGTTGGTTGCCCTTCCGGTCCATTTTATCCCACTCTGACTCTGACTCACCAAATGTCACAGATTCCACAGCCCTGTCAATCACTCTATAGGATCTGCTGATCATGTCGGACAGCCAATAAAAATGGCTTTTTGTTGCCCTAGAATATTGTAAAATCGCATCATTTGGGGCTATTTCAGAAGATCATGGGATCGTTACTTTTACTCACATATCAGGGTATAAGTGTCATTATGCTTGGGGGTCCGACCACTCGGATGAAGAGGTGAGTGGAGCAGTGACAGTGCTCGTTCTCCTGTATACAAGATACATTTCTATAATTAAATACAAACCCTTTGCAGTGAAATAGCTGAGGATTAGCGATGGCCCCCCTCCAGGCCCCCCCCCCCGGGCCTCGTAGCCACGGCACATTGTGAAAAGCTTATTGACTGGGAGCCCCTGCTCCTGAAGCGCGCATCCAGGCTCCCGTCGTGGAGTATGTGGGCCACGTTTATTACATTTCCAGCCGCTCGGATTTACTAAACAAGCGCGCACCCCCTTTTTCCCAGCGCGGGCTTAATCCATCATCCGCGGACCCCCGGGAGATCCCTGCGCTCCGGGAAGTAAACAAGTCCTCCTCACTCCTTCCCATCAGGCATCCTGTTACACGTTGTAGGCTTTATTAAGTGAAAATAAAAACACGTTGGCTGCGCGCGACAAGCGCCGGCCCTTTATGTTCGTGGTGGCAGCGGTCCGGGGAACACCGTGTACTCGGCTGCTAGGAGAATTAACAAATCTCATACGTGTTCTGATGTCTGGAGGAGCGGGGTAGATCTTCTCGCTTCTCCTAGTGTCATTTTAAGGTCGTAAGTGTCAGGTCTGGCCTATGTTTCCTTTGACCTCCGTGATGATGTTACTTGTAGTGTTCACCGATTTTCATAGCTTTCATACGTTGGAGTCCTTGGGTGCAAAAATTGGTGCAAAGGTGGCCCCTTAGGTTTATGTGAAGAACCCCCCCCCATGACTGCTAAAAACTGAGAGGTCAGACATTCCATTGAGTTTCTGATTCAGGTTCAAACTTCCAGGGAGCGCACGAGTTGGGGGTCCTATGGTTGATATTAAAGACCATACGATATCAGTACGACCTACAAAAGAAGCACCGCAATAATTTGTTTGAAGGGAATTCTAACCTACGACATGAATTCCTCAATGTGAACTCCTAGTTAAAGGGATATGGACGAGAGCTCATTTACTTTAACGCCGGTCCTGTTCCGATCAAGCAGCGCGTTCTCTGGGATTCGGGTCTTTTCCGGCGATTCAACTAAGGTCTTGGCGCCCAATGTCCACCAGAGTTTGCTGCGCCGAGGTCCCGCCGGAGTCACCATCCTATGCCCTGGTGCATGCAATGTGTGTCAAGTGACACTTTTTTTAAAATAGCGCGATCCTCTTCTTCTGACTTCCGTGGGTTTTCCGCTGCCACGCCCCCGTATTTTCGTCACATCAACCTGCTCCGATGCGACACAATCTGATCGCCTGCAATTGCCCCCGGGCAATTCGACGTCAAACGGTAAAATTCCGGAAACCGGCGAAAAATGCGATTCAGACGCGCTTAGTAAATGTGCCCCAATGTCCTATGGATCACAATGACCCTATACGATCATTCATGAACTTTGTCGGCTCGGAATCTGCCTCTGATGATAATATCGCCAGTCTTGGGTTCCCTGAATTCTTTAAACAAAACCCCTTTACGTACAACCCATGCTTACCTGGCCCCGTGTGAATTAGGCTGCTACTGCTTTAGTTCTCTGTCGTGGTTATTCGGTCCCATGGGGGCTGGAAGTTGCTGAGCAGAATTGAAGCTCCTACACATCCATGGGATATCATTTTCTCTAGTACGGTCCATGTGAAACTGTCTCTGAGGCAGTGCCGGACCCCCCTAAAAGTCCTGGCCTGGGCTTTTCCAACACATCGAATGGGATAGCATTCTTCTAGTACGTTACCTAGGTTAAACTGATACCACTGAGGCAGTGGTGACCCTCCCTTAATTCACCATGGCTTTTATTAAAAAAAAAACTGTTTCCCTTTTAGGATTTCCAAAATTCTTTTCAACACCCTACCAGCAGTTTGGACCCATGCAGCCAAGGGGGAGACCGCCTTTTCCTGTTCTGTAGGAATATTAGCCCTACAAGTCTGGAATCTCTCATAATCTGGTAGCTGGGAATCGCTTCTCTGGGAATGGGAGGATGTGTCCGCTTCTGGCTGCTTTCATAACCGTTGAAAGGTCCTAAAGTGGCGCTTGTTTATATGTGTATTGAGAGTAGAAACCGATGTACGCGTATTAAGGGTGAGGACCCTTCTCTTTTGGGTTGTTTTGGGTGGCCTGGTCCCCCCTATAAAGCATAAGCCCTGGGCTACCACCCAACCCCCCCCCCTACCCTTATACTAGCGCTGCGTGCACCTTTTCATGCTATGTATTAGGGTCTATAATGCGCTCTGCTCGGGTGTCCCATGCATTGGACCCTTTGTGTACTTTTTCTGTATTGTGATCCACCAGGTTTGCTGGGATGGGGACTCTGCTTGGTAATCTTCTTACAGTGCTAACCAGGGAAATAGACAAATTATCCACATTTTTTCCTGATTTCGAAAGTAGTTTTAAAAAAAAAAAATTTTTCCTGAATAATGGTGACGATGCGACACGCGGTGACCCTCCATCTCGCACCTGGGACCCTCTGCTCGCCTGTTACTTTATCTCTCACCACTTACACCTTCTTTTCCCCTTTCCTTTCCTTTTTTTTCAGGAGCCAAATGGAAATCGTTTAAATTTAAAAATTTCCTTACATGCACGAGCTTGATCAGGGACCAGTAACTTTTTCCTTGCCTTTGAAAGTGGAGACCTTGCTGCTGGCGTGATGATTTCTTACTAACACTTGTTGCTTACGTTTCTGCATTCTGTCTGCAGATGGCAAACAATCAGATGTCGGAGGAGGAGGGGGAGGGGGGATTCGGGGGACAAATGGAGTGTTTTTTTATATTTTACCAAAAGGTTTGAGCATCCTATTGTGTAGTAATCATAGATTTCAAGGTCAAGGGTCCTGTTCTCACAAAATTCTGTTGGCAGGGAGGCACTTACTAAGTTTTGTCACTGGATCTGAAATAATCGTACCTATGTGTTTGTAGCATCGGCACTGTGTGAAAAATCTATAAACAGGTTATGTCAATGTGTAACTGACTTGTTAGGTGGGAAAGTGCTGTTCATAGCACCTACTGTTTCTGTGAATAAGGTGAACAAGCCTGCAATCCTGAAGCAGTCACCTGGATGATAGGGGCTGTGTAGCATTTTGTGAACATAGGACATACAGGATTTAAAAAAAAACATCATAGGTTGAGCTTCATTTTTCACATCCTGCTTCTAGTCAATTCCACATACATGGTATAGTTGGGCTACATTCATACCACATTTGTACGGATAGCTCAACGTATACGCTAGGTGAAGCGCCACATGTAGGAGACTCCACAAGTCTGTACTGTCCGGCAGATATCGTCTTTATCCGTACTGTGATACCAGGATAGGAAAGATACAGAAAGTGAGGTCTTTCATCTGCCTCCCTCCTCTCAGCAGCGGATGCCATAAATATCCTACAGGAGACTGATGCAAAATTGCATCCATCTCCGGCCTCCGCGTACTCTGGAGAATCCCCATGATGTATTGTCCATATAAGACGTAAAATCACGGGGTAAACCCGAAAAGAAGAAACTGAATTCGCAGCAACCATCACTACGGCTCACACACCCTCTCAGCTTTCTTAGGGGAATAACAGAAGGACTTTATCCCACTGCATGAGCATACAGTGTATGCCATATCCCCCTTTGTTCAGGGACGTCGGGATTGTACCCTACGTATCTTTACAGCAGAGGGTTAAAACGTGATGTGATGTACCCAAGGCATTGTGCAGGTGTTTACCACACGCTCCTGTGTGCACAGAGCCTTACACTTACCTCCAGGGGCAATCACACTTGGTATGATCATCATACCGACATTGGGGAGGGAAGGTTATAAGGCCGGAAGGAAATCTACCATTTAAATGGATTGGCTGACATTAATTAAAAACGAAACTAGTGGCCTGAGGCGTAAACCTGACTTGCCTCCCGCACACACCGCTCCTGTGTCCCAACGCCACCGTCCATTGCGCCTTGCCGCTGTAAAGAAACAGAACGTGCTCCAACACGTGCTGGCGGCCTAGGTGACCACCCGTATCCTGCCCAGCTCAACATCAACTGGTACTAGTTAAGGGTGGTCATACCAGGCGTATCGTTTTTCATATGTGCGGCCCAATGGACGTGGGTGCGAATCACTTTAGTCCGAGGAGGCAAGTATAAATTTTAAAAATTAAGGGCATGATAAATCTATTGTATATCAGCCATGTGACTTCTTATACTTGTTATCCATGGCCTCTTTCCTTCTAAAATTACTTTTTCTCATTATGCGATAAATCTGAAGTGCTCCTGGGGGGTTTACCAGAGCACCTCTGTGCTGTAGATTTCATAGACTGTTACAAACCTTTGGTTTTTTGGCAAGAGCACTCCCCCCCCCCCCCCCCCCCCTCGTCCGGCATGATTGCAGGAACAGATTCCCTCCCCCTCCCACTGTCTGAATAAAATCGGGCAGACGGAGTGGGAATTGCTGTTGCACAGTGTAAGCGGCTGTGAAGTACAGCCAACGGAGGGTGCTCTGGCAACGCCACCATCGTGGCATGATTACAAGAAGTTGAATTTTAGAAGCAAGGAGGCCATGGAAAAAAAAATATGAGAGAGTCCCTGGTAACATGCCATTTTGATAGTGAATTCATTAAAGTGTACCAACAATTATCTTGAGTGTATGAGGTCCCGGTGAGGAGCCGGTGCTCACACTCTAAGTGTTGCAACTCTATTTTTGGCGCATTTTCTTCCTTGCATGCTTTTACAAATTTCCTTCTCAACTTAAACTACAAGTTTCGGGAGGTATAAATATCACTGTCCCTCCCCCCCGCCTCTCCTGACTGTCTGTGTTACCCTCTTGAGATAGCATTCTGGGCATCTCATAATTCCTTTTCCTCTTTAGTCCCGTCCTAAAACTGTGGAATCTGTAGAACAATAGCATTTTGGGAGATGAGCAGAAATCACTTGCCGCTTGGGGCGGCCCCCGCACGACCCATACATATTGCCCGGAGTAGCGATCCGGCAAATTCAAGCCCCTATATACTGGCCTGGCTCTATTGACTCCCCCTAGGCAATACCACGCCATGACTAGTTGCTAGAGGCCCGTTAGATTTGCTGATTGGGGGCTGTTTAGCAGCTACTCCAGCAAATGTGCCCGGTCTAGCGGGTCGCACCCAAACCCGAACAGGGAGTGGAGGTCCTCGTCTCTAGTTGTGTCTCTCATATTGCTAGGGGTCGCATTTGGGCTTTGGGCCCCTTGAAATGGGAGGCAGCTTCCTCCCTTAGTATTGCCTAAAATGTGGGCCCCTCTGTTACTCCTCCTGGAAATGTGTCCACGAACGGACACTTCTAATGTGGAGTTGTAACCACTATTTACAGGATGATACAAAGTAACGGCACCATAACATTTCTTACATGTCAGGAGAAGCGACTGGTCTAATACCACGAAGTTGGAGTAAGATAAACCCCACTCAATTATATTGTTACAAAGACTTCTCAAACCAGGTTTTACTCCATGTACACTCGCAGCTTCCTCAGGTAGGGGACGTCCTATCCCGACTTCCCCCTCTATCATGTGAAATCTCAACCTATAATCCCCATCATGTAAAATGTAATCATATTTGCCAGAGAGATCAAGTTTAGAGGGCTGTCAGATGAGGGCATTGCAATCAGTGGCCGCTATCCTCAGTTCAAATAGCACTTAGAACTTGCGCAGTTGTCATATTAAGATAATAATTAGGTGGAGCTTATTGCTTGCAAATACACAAGCTGTATCCAAGAGACCGACTATACAATAAAACCAAATATCCCTACATTTTCTTAAAGGAAACCTACCACTGCTGGCATGATAAAATCATGCGAGCAGACCACCTGGTAGGCTATTTAATACTGATGCCGGCACATACTTTAGTTAGGCACGGCGATCGTTAGTTTAGATAAAAAAATGTTTTACTTACTATGATATTCCTCCGGTGCTCACCCCTAGCACTTCGGAAGGGATCTTCCCGATCTTTAATATTCCCATTCCCGTCCATCCTTCATTGTAGCACCGTTTCCTTCGGGTGCCCGAGAGCCGTGACGTCCCACCAAGCTCTCGGCATCCTACCCACCCTGTCCGGCTGTGTGAGAGTTAGTATCTGCGCATGCTCGTATGTGCCAGAGCTTTGTGCGTCACTGTCTCTTCACCGAAGGAACGGCTACAATGAAGGAGGCTGAATAATTAAATCACGGGAAGACATCTCCCTTCCGACAGATGATTAGGGGGTTAGCACCGGAGGAATATTTCATATGTAAGTAAAAACATTTTTTTATCTAAACTAACGATCGCCGTGCCTAACTAAAGTATTTGCCTGCATCAGTATTAAATAGCTACCAGGTGGTCTGCTCGCATGATTTTATCATGCCAGCAGTGGTAGGTTCCTTTAAGAAAATGTAGGGATATTTGGTTTTATTGTATAGTCGGTTCTCTTGGATACAGCTTGTGATTGGCAAGCAATAAGCTTCCACCTATGGTGTTTTCTGACATGGCACTTAACTCCATACCATGTACGAGCTAAGGCTGATAAACTAATACTTTTGTGCTTCTTAAAGTTTGGGAGTTGTCACTCAGGTAATAACTAATATTGTTTGTGTTTTTAAAAAGTTCTACAAAATTTTGCAATATATTTTCTGTATTATTGCTCCTGTTTTTCTAGATCTCTGCTTGCTTTCATTCGGTAGAACTCCTGGGATAATTACCGGCTCCTGGTCATGTAACGTCACACAGCGGTGCAGCAGTTGTTATATCCCTGGTCAGGTGACGTCACACATGTGTACGCTTTTCGTAACACACAGCGTTGAACGTCTCTCTTTTCTATAATGGCCGTCATCTGTGTGACTCATGACGAGGTACAAAAGGGAGCCGTCACCTGTGTACAATCATGACCAGTACAAAAAGGAGCATGCACTGTGTACCTCTGACCATGTTAAACGAGCAGTGCACACCTGTTAACCTCATGAACAGGTATAAAACGACGCTGTGCACCTGTGTACCTCATCCATTAGAAACGCGCATTACCTGTGTCCCCAGACCAGGTATAAAACGAGCGTGCCCGTGTGACCTCATGACCAGGTAATAAAACGAGCCGTGCGCCTGTGTGAACTCGACCAGTATAAAACGAGCCGTGTCGCCTGTGTGACCTCATGACCATGTATAAAACGAGGTCATGCGCCTGTGTAGACCTCATGACACAGGTATAAAACGTCTGCGCCTGTGTGACCTCAATGACCCGTATAAACGAGCCGTGCGCCTGTGTGACCTCATGACCCCGTGTATAAAAAAACGACCTTGCGCCTGTGGAGACCTCATGACCGGGTTAAAAACGACCAGTGCGCCTGTGTGACCTCATGACCGGGTATAAAACTGCATGTGCGCCTGTGTGGGACCCTCTGACCTCTGGTTAAATGAGCAGTGCAACCTGTTGTGACCTCATGACCAGGTATAAAACGAGCAGTGCACCTGTGTGACTCATAACAAGCAGGTATAAAAACGCTGTGCACCTTGGGGACCTCATGACCGGGTATAAAACAGCATGCACCTGTGTGACCCATGACCAGGGAATGGTATTTATCCACAGGAATAACTATGAATCAACCTGTAGAGTGACACAAGCAGAGATTTAGAAAATACGTAAATTGATATAGACAGTATTTAGTACATTGATATTGTTTGTTATGAAATGTATACAAATTAATTTTCTAAATGTGGACGACCCTTTAATTTAAGGGGAATGGGGGTTCAATATAAGCTAAACCTCTGCCCTCTCTGGATGAAGTTCCCCGCATCCTCTTTGGCATTCTTGAGAAAATCTTTAGCCTATAACAGAACGTGTCTTCATTTGTAGCCTGTGCAGTGTGTTTCGGTGCACTCTGGGCGTGGCTTTGGGTGCCTCGCACCATCTCGAGCACCATCGGGGGAAAGGTGAAGACACTTCACTTTTCAAAGCCGTTTTTTAGTTTATTGTGACTCCCGAAACCCAAAATTCCCTTTAGGGAAGAAAAAATCTCATCACCAGACATCAGACCAGGACAGAAGACTTTCACCTTCATCCTCGTGTATTTATTTCCCTCCAGGCAGGGGGCAGCACAAGATTACAGGTGGGTGACCCCCGTCCCTCCTGTTGTAGGTGAGTCAGTGAGATGTGAGCGTCTCCTGCTCAGGAATCCAGGAAAACATCCTGTTGTCTAAACATCCGCACATGTCTGCCTGTGTGTGTTTAGCCTCGCTGCAATGCCGGTCAGCCATACATACATGGCCTTGTATCGTCCTTCCCCCTCCCCGTAATGTGCATTACACACAACTCCCAGATTGCTGAGATTCCCTCTCACTCCAGATTAATATTCATACACGTCCCACACGTTGTAGGATGGGAAATCTTTAACTTTGTTGCGAATTTACTTAGAATTCAGTGTTTTAGGATGGCACTTCAAGCAATTTCCAAATCTTCCATTTTCTTGTAAACCGTGACTACAGTGATGGTAAATCATGAGGTTTGGTGGGGGCTTCCATATCGGGCAACTTGGGTTTATAGGGGGTTTTTGGAGATTTGATTTTTTTTTGGGGTGGTTACAGTAGTGTTAATCTTCCGGAACACAATTTCATGCTAGAAGCTATAGAGATGTTTGTGTGTAACCCTTTGCAGGCATTGAGTCTGCCTGTTAGATGGGTGACTACACAGACTCCCACCGGGGGAATAAACTTCCTCTAATATTACTAATAAAAATCCGACAAGTTCCTATTACACACAGTTTAAAAGGGCATCTACTACCAGAATGGAAGGGCTCATGCAAATGGATCTTGAGGGGCTCCATAAGTGCTAATGGAGCCTGTAGCCCCTCGGCGCATTTGCATACAGTTTTTCATCCGGTGGTAGATATTGTATATTGTTATGCTATCGAAAATATGGATGGAGGGAACTGTGGACCACCAACTGCAGAGGTGGTACATTAAGTCTGATGGATGCGGAGCATCATGGGATGATGATACAGCAGAAATATATCTGTTTATGTTTGCATTTCAGTCCTGAACTCTGCACCGGCGCCTGGGATGCACAGCTGTTTCTCATATATTTTACCTATGCGGGTAATTGTTGCAGTGAAATTTGCTGCAGGATATACGCTCTCCAACACGTGTTTCCTACCATTAAATTTTTTTTTTAGATTGCCACGTTACATGGTAAAAATGATTTGGTAAAGAGTTATGATATAACTTTGTAGTATGGCGCCCCTGGTGTTCATAGTGTACAGCATTGTTCATGTCCACCGATGAGATGATTGCTGGTGGACACACATGCTCGGTCACCAGGGCTGGGAGACCGCCAAACTCCGCTCAATTTCCAGTAACTGGAGGTCCTCTATATTGTCTTCTTGGGTCTCCAGTATTGTTTATTGGCCTCTGGGGCTGCACTATGGTCATTCCTGGGTGAGGTGTAAGTGGTAGTTTAATTTCTGGTTTGATTGTATCTTACTGTGGTTGTTGGTTGCCCTTCCGGTCCATTTTATCCCACTCTGACTCTGACTCACCAAATGTCACAGATTCCACAGCCCTGTCAATCACTCTATAGGATCTGCTGATCATGTCGGACAGCCAATAAAAATGGCTTTTTGTTGCCCTAGAATATTGTAAAATCGCATCATTTGGGGCTATTTCAGAAGATCATGGAATCGTTTACTTTTACTCACATATCAAGGTATAAGTGTCCATTTGCTTGGGGGTCCGACCAATCGATGGAAGGTGAGTGGAGCAGTGACATTGCTCGTTCTCCTGTATACAAGATCCATTTCTATAATTAAATACAAACCTTTGCAGTGAAATAGCGGAGGATTAGCGATGGCCCCCCTCCAGGCCCCCCCCCCCGGGCCTCGTAGCCACGGCACATTGTGAAAAGCTTATTGACTGGGAGCCCCTGCTCCTGAAGCGCGCATCCAGGCTCCCGTCGTGGAGTATGTGGGCCACGTTTATTACATTTCCAGCCGCTCGGATTTACTAAACAAACGCGCACCCCCTTTTTCCCAGCGCGGGCTTAATCCATCATCCGCGGACCCCCGGGAGATCCCTGCGCTCCGGGAAGTAAACAAGTCCTCCTCACTCCTTCCCATCAGGATCCTGTTACACGTTGTAGGCTTTATTAAGTGAAAATAAAAACACGTTGGCTCGCGCGACAAGCGCCGGCCCTTTATGTTCGTGGTGGCAGCGGTCCGGGGAACACCGTGTACTCGGCTGCTAGGAGAATTAACAAATCTCATACGTGTTCTGATGTCTGGAGGAGCGGGGTAGATCTTCTCGCTTCTCCTAGTGTCATTTTAAGGTCGTAAGTGTCAGGTCTGGCCTATGTTTCCTTTGACCTCCGTGATGATGTTACTTGTAGTGTTCACCGATTTTCATAGCTTTCATACGTTGGAGTCCTTGGGTGCAAAAATTGGTGCAAAGGTGGCCCCTTAGGTTTATGTGAAGAACCCCCCCCCATGACTGCTAAAAACTGAGAGGTCAGACATTCCATTGAGTTTCTGATTCAGGTTCAAACTTCCAGGGAGCGCACGAGTTGGGGGTCCTATGGTTGATATTAAAGACCATACGATATCAGTACGACCTACAAAAGAAGCACCGCAATAATTTGTTTGAAGGGAATTCTAACCTACGACATGAATTCCTCAATGTGAACTCCTAGTTAAAGGGATATGGACGAGAGCTCATTTACTTTAACGCCGGTCCTGTTCCGATCAAGCAGCGCGTTCTCTGGGATTCGGGTCTTTTCCGGCGATTCAACTAAGGTCTTGGCGCCCAATGTCCACCAGAGTTTGCTGCGCCGAGGTCCCGCCGGAGTCACCATCCTATGCCCTGGTGCATGCAATGTGTGTCAAGTGACACTTTTTTTAAAATAGCGCGATCCTCTTCTTCTGACTTCCGTGGGTTTTCCGCTGCCACGCCCCCGTATTTTCGTCACATCAACCTGCTCCGATGCGACACAATCTGATCGCCTGCAATTGCCCCCGGGCAATTCGACGTCAAACGGTAAAATTCCGGAAACCGGCGAAAAATGCGATTCAGACGCGCTTAGTAAATGTGCCCCAATGTCCTATGGATCACAATGACCCTATACGATCATTCATGAACTTTGTCGGCTCGGAATCTGCCTCTGATGATAATATCGCCAGTCTTGGGTTCCCTGAATTCTTTAAACAAAACCCCTTTACGTACAACCCATGCTTACCTGGCCCCGTGTGAATTAGGCTGCTACTGCTTTAGTTCTCTGTCGTGGTTATTCGGTCCCATGGGGGCTGGAAGTTGCTGAGCAGAATTGAAGCTCCTACACATCCATGGGATATCATTTTCTCTAGTACGGTCCATGTGAAACTGTCTCTGAGGCAGTGCCGGACCCCCCTAAAAGTCCTGGCCTGGGCTTTTCCAACACATCGAATGGGATAGCATTCTTCTAGTACGTTACCTAGGTTAAACTGATACCACTGAGGCAGTGGTGACCCTCCCTTAATTCACCATGGCTTTTATTAAAAAAAAAACTGTTTCCCTTTTAGGATTTCCAAAATTCTTTTCAACACCCTACCAGCAGTTTGGACCCATGCAGCCAAGGGGGAGACCGCCTTTTCCTGTTCTGTAGGAATATTAGCCCTACAAGTCTGGAATCTCTCATAATCTGGTAGCTGGGAATCGCTTCTCTGGGAATGGGAGGATGTGTCCGCTTCTGGCTGCTTTCATAACCGTTGAAAGGTCCTAAAGTGGCGCTTGTTTATATGTGTATTGAGAGTAGAAACCGATGTACGCGTATTAAGGGTGAGGACCCTTCTCTTTTGGGTTGTTTTGGGTGGCCTGGTCCCCCCTATAAAGCATAAGCCCTGGGCTACCACCCAACCCCCCCCCCTACCCTTATACTAGCGCTGCGTGCACCTTTTCATGCTATGTATTAGGGTCTATAATGCGCTCTGCTCGGGTGTCCCATGCATTGGACCCTTTGTGTACTTTTTCTGTATTGTGATCCACCAGGTTTGCTGGGATGGGGACTCTGCTTGGTAATCTTCTTACAGTGCTAACCAGGGAAATAGACAAATTATCCACATTTTTTCCTGATTTCGAAAGTAGTTTTAAAAAAAAAAAATTTTTCCTGAATAATGGTGACGATGCGACACGCGGTGACCCTCCATCTCGCACCTGGGACCCTCTGCTCGCCTGTTACTTTATCTCTCACCACTTACACCTTCTTTTCCCCTTTCCTTTCCTTTTTTTTCAGGAGCCAAATGGAAATCGTTTAAATTTAAAAATTTCCTTACATGCACGAGCTTGATCAGGGACCAGTAACTTTTTCCTTGCCTTTGAAAGTGGAGACCTTGCTGCTGGCGTGATGATTTCTTACTAACACTTGTTGCTTACGTTTCTGCATTCTGTCTGCAGATGGCAAACAATCAGATGTCGGAGGAGGAGGGGGAGGGGGGATTCGGGGGACAAATGGAGTGTTTTTTTATATTTTACCAAAAGGTTTGAGCATCCTATTGTGTAGTAATCATAGATTTCAAGGTCAAGGGTCCTGTTCTCACAAAATTCTGTTGGCAGGGAGGCACTTACTAAGTTTTGTCACTGGATCTGAAATAATCGTACCTATGTGTTTGTAGCATCGGCACTGTGTGAAAAATCTATAAACAGGTTATGTCAATGTGTAACTGACTTGTTAGGTGGGAAAGTGCTGTTCATAGCACCTACTGTTTCTGTGAATAAGGTGAACAAGCCTGCAATCCTGAAGCAGTCACCTGGATGATAGGGGCTGTGTAGCATTTTGTGAACATAGGACATACAGGATTTAAAAAAAAACATCATAGGTTGAGCTTCATTTTTCACATCCTGCTTCTAGTCAATTCCACATACATGGTATAGTTGGGCTACATTCATACCACATTTGTACGGATAGCTCAACGTATACGCTAGGTGAAGCGCCACATGTAGGAGACTCCACAAGTCTGTACTGTCCGGCAGATATCGTCTTTATCCGTACTGTGATACCAGGATAGGAAAGATACAGAAAGTGAGGTCTTTCATCTGCCTCCCTCCTCTCAGCAGCGGATGCCATAAATATCCTACAGGAGACTGATGCAAAATTGCATCCATCTCCGGCCTCCGCGTACTCTGGAGAATCCCCATGATGTATTGTCCATATAAGACGTAAAATCACGGGGTAAACCCGAAAAGAAGAAACTGAATTCGCAGCAACCATCACTACGGCTCACACACCCTCTCAGCTTTCTTAGGGGAATAACAGAAGGACTTTATCCCACTGCATGAGCATACAGTGTATGCCATATCCCCCTTTGTTCAGGGACGTCGGGATTGTACCCTACGTATCTTTACAGCAGAGGGTTAAAACGTGATGTGATGTACCCAAGGCATTGTGCAGGTGTTTACCACACGCTCCTGTGTGCACAGAGCCTTACACTTACCTCCAGGGGCAATCACACTTGGTATGATCATCATACCGACATTGGGGAGGGAAGGTTATAAGGCCGGAAGGAAATCTACCATTTAAATGGATTGGCTGACATTAATTAAAAACGAAACTAGTGGCCTGAGGCGTAAACCTGACTTGCCTCCCGCACACACCGCTCCTGTGTCCCAACGCCACCGTCCATTGCGCCTTGCCGCTGTAAAGAAACAGAACGTGCTCCAACACGTGCTGGCGGCCTAGGTGACCACCCGTATCCTGCCCAGCTCAACATCAACTGGTACTAGTTAAGGGTGGTCATACCAGGCGTATCGTTTTTCATATGTGCGGCCCAATGGACGTGGGTGCGAATCACTTTAGTCCGAGGAGGCAAGTATAAATTTTAAAAATTAAGGGCATGATAAATCTATTGTATATCAGCCATGTGACTTCTTATACTTGTTATCCATGGCCTCTTTCCTTCTAAAATTACTTTTTCTCATTATGCGATAAATCTGAAGTGCTCCTGGGGGGTTTACCAGAGCACCTCTGTGCTGTAGATTTCATAGACTGTTACAAACCTTTGGTTTTTTGGCAAGAGCACTCCCCCCCCCCCCCCCCCCCCTCGTCCGGCATGATTGCAGGAACAGATTCCCTCCCCCTCCCACTGTCTGAATAAAATCGGGCAGACGGAGTGGGAATTGCTGTTGCACAGTGTAAGCGGCTGTGAAGTACAGCCAACGGAGGGTGCTCTGGCAACGCCACCATCGTGGCATGATTACAAGAAGTTGAATTTTAGAAGCAAGGAGGCCATGGAAAAAAAAATATGAGAGAGTCCCTGGTAACATGCCATTTTGATAGTGAATTCATTAAAGTGTACCAACAATTATCTTGAGTGTATGAGGTCCCGGTGAGGAGCCGGTGCTCACACTCTAAGTGTTGCAACTCTATTTTTGGCGCATTTTCTTCCTTGCATGCTTTTACAAATTTCCTTCTCAACTTAAACTACAAGTTTCGGGAGGTATAAATATCACTGTCCCTCCCCCCCGCCTCTCCTGACTGTCTGTGTTACCCTCTTGAGATAGCATTCTGGGCATCTCATAATTCCTTTTCCTCTTTAGTCCCGTCCTAAAACTGTGGAATCTGTAGAACAATAGCATTTTGGGAGATGAGCAGAAATCACTTGCCGCTTGGGGCGGCCCCCGCACGACCCATACATATTGCCCGGAGTAGCGATCCGGCAAATTCAAGCCCCTATATACTGGCCTGGCTCTATTGACTCCCCCTAGGCAATACCACGCCATGACTAGTTGCTAGAGGCCCGTTAGATTTGCTGATTGGGGGCTGTTTAGCAGCTACTCCAGCAAATGTGCCCGGTCTAGCGGGTCGCACCCAAACCCGAACAGGGAGTGGAGGTCCTCGTCTCTAGTTGTGTCTCTCATATTGCTAGGGGTCGCATTTGGGCTTTGGGCCCCTTGAAATGGGAGGCAGCTTCCTCCCTTAGTATTGCCTAAAATGTGGGCCCCTCTGTTACTCCTCCTGGAAATGTGTCCACGAACGGACACTTCTAATGTGGAGTTGTAACCACTATTTACAGGATGATACAAAGTAACGGCACCATAACATTTCTTACATGTCAGGAGAAGCGACTGGTCTAATACCACGAAGTTGGAGTAAGATAAACCCCACTCAATTATATTGTTACAAAGACTTCTCAAACCAGGTTTTACTCCATGTACACTCGCAGCTTCCTCAGGTAGGGGACGTCCTATCCCGACTTCCCCCTCTATCATGTGAAATCTCAACCTATAATCCCCATCATGTAAAATGTAATCATATTTGCCAGAGAGATCAAGTTTAGAGGGCTGTCAGATGAGGGCATTGCAATCAGTGGCCGCTATCCTCAGTTCAAATAGCACTTAGAACTTGCGCAGTTGTCATATTAAGATAATAATTTTCATAGGTAAGTAAAACATTTTTTTATCTAAACTAACGATCGCCGTGCCTAACTAAAGTATGTGCCGGCATCAGTATTAAATAGCCTACCAGGTGGTCTGCTCGCATGATTTTATCATGCGAGCAGTGGTAGGTTTCCTTTAAAGTACACCTGTCATCAGGTCTCTGCCACTAGTCCTGTCACTACTACCTGTTGGAGCAGCTCACAAGGATCCCATCCCAGCCTTTATCTAGTTATTTCATACATTATTCATTGTAAAATCATCTATTCTTTATCATGTAAATGAGGCTGGTCACATGGTCAGAGGCAGTGATGTCACCCCTGTTACCCCTCCCCTCTCCTCCCCCTGCTCATGTCTGTGTGTAATGTATAGTAAAGCATGGCTAGTGTGTATGTCATCTGCTGACATGCTGCCTCCTCCTAATATACAGGTGAGAGACACAGACATCAGCTACACATGAATCTGACATGTTCTGCTATAACATGGCTGCCTGGAGCTGCTGTATCTCTCCTAAACACACACATGCACACACAGGCTGCAGGGGGCGTGGCCACCAGGAATCACATCATTATACAGCCTCACATCATTATACAGGCTGTCAGTCAAGCACTGGGGGTGTGGCTGTGCCTCCCACTCATGAATAGAGTGGACAGCTTGAATATGCTAATGCTTCATTGGACATTTCACAGGTCATTTGCATACAGCTTTAGGACCTCATTGCTTAGGGTTACAGGCATGTAGAGGGACAATGAAGGGATAGAGGCAATGCTCTCTAATGGCAGTTTATGAAAATATATTTAGTTTAGGGGGTTATTTTGCATGACGGGTTCTCTTTAAGGTAAATTTAGGGAAAAGATTCTGATCTGTGATCACCTCAAGCCAAAGACATCACTGCAGTGTTGTGGTGTGACAGCCTACTGATCTGAGCGCCGTACAATGTATAGTGGATTCACCTGGTATTGCAGCTTAGCTATATTTATCTGAATGGGACTGGACCATGACACCAATGGTGACGTCACAGACCTTGCCGGTTTCCTTTAAGCTGCAATACCAAGTACAACCTATAGACATAGGCAGCGCTGTTCTGGGGTTGTTGTTGTTGTTGTTGTTCTGGTTAGCCCAGAGAACTTACAATAATGGATCGGGGGTCCTGGGTTCACACCGCAGCAGTTTTCCAATCTGTAGGCAATCTCCTGGCTGAGTATATGGGGCACATGTGTTATTTAGGAGCAGCATCTGCCCCAGTGCCCATCCCCGGCCATTACACGGTGTCCGCACGACGCGCTCCTCGGGGCAGCCTCACCCGCTGTGCAGAAATCTATTTACATCCACGATAAAAGGTCAGCGTTATACCCTGGATGGGATCAATATCCACTCTAATGAGATCTGCTGCGGGGGAGAGGAGAATGGACTGCGGCTCCGCTCTGGACGCCAATTACTGAATCCGAGAAAATAAGTTTGACTTTTCTATTTTTATTCTTACTATCCACCATGAAACGTCTTAAGATGAGAAACATGATGCAGACGCAAGATCAATTTCACACTGATACATGCGGATCAGCAACTCTCCGAAAAAGCGCTGTTTTTTTTTTGATTAGGCCAAATAGATGTAACTAGATAGCATGCAGTGCCACATTTTGCCTATGGGGGGCGACCTTCATGGGGGGGTGCTGCAAGATTCATCACAATATCTGTAATATGGGAATATGAGCTGCACAGGACAACTAGAGAGATTCTCTCGGTGTATCCCTGAGTACCGGACACTCACTGATCTGATAGATGACCTATCTGTAGTAATTTCCATTTAAAGGGGATTTCCAGCTTGAAATAAAAACATGGCTGCTTTCCTCCATTAACAGTGGCACACCAGTCCTCAGTGCCACGCTCCGTCCTACTAAAGTCAATGGAGCCCAGTTGCACTACCAGACACAACCCACGTACAAGGGGTGGCGCTGTTTCTTACACCAAAACACCATGTGGTCGCTCTTTTTAACACTGCAGCCAGTTACAAGGGTTGTCAAGTCAGTACAAGTCTTTCACCCCATCCGTGATAGAGAACAACTTGCTAATCCATTGGGGAACCAGAGGTGTGACCCCCCACTCACAAAAGAAAGGGGGAGTCTGTTGTACCCCAAAATGAATGGAGCAGCAGGTCAGACATGACATCCACTGAGGGAAGTAGCCAATTACAGTGCACAGCTATACCACCAGCCGCTCTATTCATTTAGAGAAACGCAGACACCCCCCCCCCCCCCAATTCTTATGTCTTATCCTGTGGACCAGACAGCCTGTTTAAGTACAGGCAGTCCCCGGGTTACATACAAGATAAGGTCAGTAGGTTTGTTCTTAAGTTGAATTTGTATGCAAGTCGAAACTGTATATTTTATCATTGTAGCTCCAGCCAAAATTTTTGGGTCTCTGTGACAATTGGATTTTAGAAATGTTGAATTGTCATAAGAATCAGGATTACCAATAAATCTTCATTACAGACACCTGTGATAACTGTTACAGCAGATCATTGTAGCCTAGGACTAAAGTACAGTAAATTACCTATGTCCAGAGGTCTGTTTGTAACTAGGGGTCGTCTGTAAGTCGGGTCTTCTTAAGTAGGGGACCGCCTGTACTGACCTAATGAATTTAAGGTGGTTTGCAATCTCGGCGCATGTCCTCACACTGCTGTGCGCTAAGCTCTCTGTACGGAGCTGCTCTACCGTCCCTCCCCTCCTTGTGAGTGCTGTAGTATCCAACCAGAAGCCTGCCACAGCTTTTACACATATCAGAGGGGAAGTGGTGTTAAGCAGTTCAATGCTGAGAGCCCAGAGCAAAGCAGTGTTAGGACACACTTCCAGTGACAATGCTGTTATAAATCCCTATGTAACAGCCCTGCTGCTGCTATCATACACGTAAAGGTATGATTACACAGACCTCCAGGGACAATACCTTACACCGTCTGTAGCTTTGTGTGGTCAGAACTTCTGACAGGTTCCCTATATAATTAAAAGCGCCGATTCATACATTTTACCTTCTAAACAAACAGCCCCCAGGTAAATTACCGAAAAATAGGAAGGGGGTTATTTCCTATGTGTGGCACTTTACAAGGCGATGTCTCGGGATTTCCTGCCTGAAGCTGTGTATGGTATCTCCGCATATGGGGGGCTTAGCATTCTGTCTGCAGAAAAGATACAGGCCCTCCTCCCCACGATGGGTTAAACTAAACTTCTGATTTTACCCTAAACCACAGCGTGTAGAGGTGACAAAAGTCAAAGTATTGTGAGCAGGAAATCCCTGCAAAACCAGCGGACGCTCTCTGCCTTTAACTGAGAGGAGGGGGGGGGGGGGCGTGTGTCCCCCCACATACTGAGCCGCTCACACAATGGGGCCTTGTGTCACCGCAGCACAAAACAATCGCACGTCACCGCTGAGCTGCGGCCGCCCGAGCTGTACTGTCCACAGAAACTAATGCAACTAATAGCTAAAAACATATCTAAAAAAATACTAACAGTAAACATGTATATTTGGATGGAAAAATGGATATAAAATGTGTCCATGGTCATGTGATGTCACACAGGTGCACAACTCATATCGCAGTTTGCAATCAGAGCCGTGTGATATATAACGAGCCGTGCACCTGTGTGACATCACATGACCCGAGATATAACGAGCCGTGCACCTGTGTGACATCACATGACCCGGAGATATAACGACGCCATGCCCTATGTGGCATCACATGACCGGGATATACGACGCCGGCACCTGTTGTGACATTACATGACCCGAGATATAACGAGCCGTGCACCTGTGTGACATTACATGACCCGAGATATAACGAGCCGTGCACCTGTGTGACATCACATGACCAGGAATCGGTTTATATCCACAGGAAGTAAAGAATGACAGCAAGCAGAGGTCTAGACAACTGTGAGAAATTGATACATGCAAGTACAGTACAGACCAAAAAGTTTGGACGCACCTTCTCAGTCAAAGAGTTTTCTGTATTTTCATGACTATAAAAATTGTAGATTCACACTGAAGGCATCAAAACCATGAATTATCACATGTGGAATTATGTGAAAGAACTGAAAATATGTCTTATATTCCAGGTTCTTCTGCTGTGATCACTGCTTTGCACACTCTTGGCTTTCCCTTGATGAGATACAAGAGGTAGTCACCTGGAGAGGTTCTCACATCACAGGTTGCCCTGTCAGGTGTAATAATTGGGATTTCTTGCCTTATAAATGGGGTTGGGACCATCAGTTGTGTTGTGCTGAAGTCAGGTGGATACACAGGTGATCGTCCTAGTGAATAGACTGGTAGAATTTGTATTATGGCTAGAAAAAAGAAGCTAAGAAAAGAAAAACCAGCAGCCATCATTACTTACAGAAATGAAGGCAAGTCAGTTCGGAAAATTGGGAAAACTTTGAAAGTGTCCCCAAGTGCCCTCCATAGTCACCAGACCTGAACCCAATGGAGATGGTTTGGGGTGAGCTGGATGGCAGAGTGATGGCAAAAGGGCCAACAAGTGCTAAGCATCTCTGGGAACTCCTTCAAGACTGTTGGAAGACCATTTCAGGTGACTACCTCTTGTATCTCATCAAGAGAAAGCCAAGAGTGTGCAAAGCAGTAATCACAGGAATAGGAACTTAGAATATTATACATATTTTCAATTGTTTCACACTTTTTTGTTAAGTATATAGTTCCACACGTGATAATTCATAGTTTTGATGCTTTCAGTGTGACTCTACAATTTTTATAGTCATGAAAACTACACAGAAAACTCTTTGGATGAGAAGGTGCATCTTTACTGTATAATGGAAAATTGTATAATTCTTCATTACACAAAAAACATTAAAAAAAAATTTTTATGCCGAAAGTGGGAAAACCCCTTAAATAGTTCCAACATACTCCAACGTACAGTAAGCTTGCAATCTAACTTGGGCTCATGTATTACTGCTGGAAATCATAGTGACCAAATATACAGACCAGCAGAAATCTATTAGTTTCCCAACAGCGCTCCAGCAGGTAAAATGAAGTATTGCACCAACCTCCTTTACGAGTAATGTAGTCTCTCGATCTTACCTTAATCATCGGTGCAGCACCAAACAGTATTACTAGCCCCTGGACCTCCAGGACAGTTCATCCTAATCAAAGTTCTACTTGGGACTACACTGGAGGACATACAATATGAGGAGATCCTGGGTAATTCTCTGCAGCCCAAGAACTGCTACTACTGTTTCAAGAACACATATCCTATACAAGCAGTCCCTGGGTTACATACAAGATAGGGTCCGGAGGTTTGTTCTTAAGTTGAATTTGTATGTAAGTCGAAACTGTATATTTTATAATTGATCCAGACAAAAAAAAAAATTTTGGCCCCAGTGACAATCGGAGTTTAAACATTTTTTGCTGTAATGGGACCAAGGATTATCAATAAAGCTTCATTACAGGCACCTTACAGCATTCAGAGACTTCACTAGAGGTCAGATGGTTCTGTCTGTAACTATGGGTTGTCTGTAAGTTGGGTGTCCTTAAGTAGGGGCCTGCCTGTATATTCTCTATTCTTTCAAAGAAAACTTTTAATCTGTTAAGTTCCCCTTTAAATACAGTGACATCCAGATCAACCCCTTTAAGTAAGTCCTGTACAGCAGGGAGTATCCCGCACAGCTCCTTGGTGTACAGACATAACCTCATATAAATTAGCATCCGCCTAGGGATCTTTCCCCTCCCGATGACAGTGGCGTTTTATGGGCATTTAACAGACGTTTGGTTTGCTGCAGCCGAAAGATGAGTAATTCCTTAAAGTCACCCTTAGACTCCCGAATAAGATGGGACATCCGTCATACTGTATACACTATAGGGGTATAGCTTCTAATAAACCCCATGGGAACAATTGCAAACCTCCAGGAACACCACCAGCTTACACCATCACTACACAAGTGTAGAATGTGTCCTCACACTGCTTTTCTCGAAGTTCAACTCTCAATCTTAGTCTGAATAAAGGTAGTTGCAGGCTTCTGGTTGCATACTACAGCACTCCAGATTGGGGGAGGGGCTATGAACCAGTTAAGTGCAGTGATTTAACAGCACAGCAGTGTGAGGACACCCCTCCACTAAACCAGGTCTTGCTACAGTGCCACTCCAAATGACTACAGTCTAGGCGACAGCTTTAGTGGGTTTTGATTTACGTAGTATAGCAGAGAGTAGTGGGACTGTGAACAATTTCAGTGCAGAGGATTTAAAAGCCCAGCAGTGTGAGGTCTCCCTTCCAGTAAACCAATTCCAAATGCAATCTTGCTCTGGGTGACTACAGCTTAGGCGACAGCTATAGTAGGCTTCTGGTTACATTCTACAGAAAAAAGGGATGTGGAACACCTCAGTGTATAGATTTAACAGCACAGCAGGGTGAGGACTACCTTCCATTCAAGCTATTCTAGTTACAGTGACTACAGCTATGATTTATGTTCACAAAGTGATTGTCACGTGGGCTGCCCGACTGAACGGATGCAAGTTATGGCAGAAGGGGAATTTCTTTTTACTAATTTTAAGGGGTGAAGGCTCTTTAAATTAGGGGGAAGTGTGTGCAGGGCCTCACAATGAACAGTCAGCAGGAGGAGAGCGCCTCCCGCCCCCCACTACATAATAATGGTGTCTCTCAAAAAGGGATTAAAATCCACGGAGGGGGCCTGAACAAGCAGCACTTGTCCTCTTGGCAGTGCGGTGCAGCGTGGGTTTGAGGACACACAGGGAGAGGAATGACATTAGGCCGAGGAGGATGCACCGGAAAATGGTAGTCAGAGCCGCCCTGGGCTACAGCATTAAAGGGAATCTCTCACCAGCCCTGGGAATCAGCTCTGGCACAGTGCTGTATACTTCATTGTGGTTGTGCATGGTACTGCAGCTTATTCTAGTTCACCATGCTGTTGTCATACCTGACATAGCCACTACTAAAAGATTACGCTTCTTCATTCCGTTGATCCTTAGTCTACAAGATCACTCATCAATTATCATGTCCTGAAAATACCCTTTAATAAGGGGTGTGCTGCCCACCGATGCAAGATCAGCACAGGAAAAAAATGTCACACGCACTGCCGAAATCCATCACCCCAGTGACAAAGCCATAAAAGCGGACCTGTGTACAGACACAACATGTGACTACTGGGTGTCCAATAAAATTTTATTTGGAGAGGGGAGGGGGTCAAACATATCGCTGTGTAATGTCAGGTCAACAGACCCCTAGTTAAAGGGGATGGCTAAACGGGAATCTAAAAATTGGAAAGACTGAACATACGCCACAAATCACAATCGGGAGTCTCAACCAGGTATTTTAGGGGATTTATTAGGTTAGATGTCTCATATTGCCACTTATCTGCACCTACCGCATGCGCACTGAGGCCACTGTGTACTACTACTCCCCCTATACTCAAGGGACTGGCGCCAGGAAAAGAGATTGTATGAATACGTGACCCCACACTGCACCCATAAAGAGCGATATGAGCTGTGGTATTGAGTATTATATTTCATTTCTAGATGAAAAATAACTTTTCACTACATACAACACAACAAAAACCTGTATAAAAAGATAATATTGGATTGGATGTATACAGCTCTGATGCAGAACCGTGCAACTACAATCTCTTATCCGCTTCCTAAAACCTTGGTGTCGAAAATTCTGCATTCACAGAAACGATATACGCATAAAAATAATCATCAAGACTTACATAGCGCCAACATATACCGCAGCGCTACAGAGGCCGGGGCGGCAAGGCCGGCGCTACAGAGGCCCGGGGAGGCGAAAGAAGAGGGCTGCGCTACAGAGGACGCGGGCGGCAAGCGCGCTACAGAGGCCGGGGCGGCAAGGCCGGCGCTACAGAGGCCGGGGCGGCAAGGCTGGCGCTACAGAGGCCGGGGCGGCAAGGCTGGCGCTACAGAGGCCGGGGCGGCAAGGCTGGCGCTACAGAGCAGCTATGTACAATCTGCTCAGCTCCTCCTGCTCTATAACATGCTGCCTGCAGATAGGACACTATGTAAAACCTGCTCTGCTCCTCCTGCTCTATAACATCTGCAGACAGGACACTATGTACAATGGTTCCCGAGTCTATATATTCCTCGCACATGCAGGGCTATACCAATTGCTTCATAGAATATACAAATTATTACAAATTAATGAGTTACCTTTTGCACCAAGTTCCTGGACAACGACTTCAAAGGTTTTCCTCTCCTAACATCGAGTTCCCCAAAACTGTCAAAATAAAAAAGGAGAGAGATATTTTCAGCTCGCTGTCACATCGCGATGAGGCACATGAGACTGTAATGGTTGCACTTCTCTCCCTCCTCCGATGTAATGATATAAAGCATCGGCATCCAATATCACTGGAAAATAAAAGGGTTAATCCGCGGTTCCGGGCATCAGTCCGTCCATGCGCCCCCACACCCGCAGCAGACAATACCTTAAATCCCAGGATTTCAATTCACATCCCAATATATTAAAATCCGTCAGCGACAACGTGATCCCCTTACAATGCAGCCACTTGTTCACACGCCGGACGCAGATTCACTTCAACGTCCTTCAAAGAGGAGGAGGAGGGACGAAAAAATGTCACCAGTGGGAGAATCTGTAGGTAACCCTAGTGACAATCACACGGTCCCAATAGAAAGTGGTTGCCTATGGCAGTGACCATATATGGGCATGAAGGCTCTCACATGGCACATCCTTTATCAGACGTGGATCCGCGCGGCGGCGCTGGCGTTATCAGCACTGCAGGCGGCCGCAGACAAAGCAGCGCACAATACACCAGCTCCAGGGGGGGCACATGCTGCAGGATTATCACCAAGGATTAGCCGAGAGGTGTGTGTGTGTGTGTGTGGTCAGACTGAACCTCCCCTTTAAATGATCAGACCCTTGACAGGTCCTGGAAATACGAGCCGGCGGTGGGGAGGGGCTCATCCCCTTTACAATTCACAATCAATAGGTTTCTATGGTGCACAGAAGGGACCGTGTGGCTTTAGCCGGTGGGAGGATGGAGCAGGGAAGAACCCGCATCAATATCTATGGCCGAATGCAACTGTGAGGATGGGAGTTGTAGTACCCAGACAGGAGCAGGGCAACAGGCTGAGGACAAGGGATGTGTGTGCCATAATAACTGCAAAATGTTGGGATTGTGCAGGGATTCCCAAATAAAAAACGCGGAGATAGGTCAGAGCAGTTGCAGTTGTTGCAATTGTTATACAGCAAGAGGAGCTGCACAGATTGTACATAGTGTCCTATCTGCAGGCAGCATGTTATAGAGCGGGAAGAGTAGAGTAGACTGTACATGGTGTCCTGTCTGCAGGCAGATATGTTATAGAGCAGGAGGAGCTGAGCAGACTACAGTGCCCTATCTGCAGGCAGCATGTTATAGAGCACTAGGAGCATGTTATAGTCTGCTTAGCTCTTCTTTCTCTACAGGTCCAATGAATGGTTCTACTAGATAATTAACCAACGTGTGCATATAGGCTGAGATACATAAACAAAGGTTAATCACCGGACAGGACCACCCACTGGACTCCTAAGCATACAAAGAGTAGTTTTAATGTCTAATACAAGTTTTACCAAATCCTTTCCCACACATCGGTAAATCAATATTGCTCTATAACATGCTACCTGCAGTTAGGACACAATGTACAATCAGCTCAGCTTCCCCTGCTCTATAACATGCTACCTGCAGATAGGACCCACAATGTCCAATGGCTCAGTCCTCCTGCTCTATAACATGCTACCTGCAGATAGGACACAATGTACAATCAGCTCAGCTTCCCCTGCTCTATAACATGCTACCTGCAGATAGGACACTATGTACAATCAGCTCAGCTCCTCCTGCTCTATGACATGCTACCTGCAGATAGGACACTATGTACAATATGCTCAGCTCCTCCTGCTCTATAACATGCTGCCTGCAGATAGGACACTATGTACAATCAGCGCAGCTTCCCCTGCTCTATATACAATACATTTTTAAAGCGCTTATTGAGTTTTCCAGTAGAACAGCAGAAGAAAATCAAACGAAAAACTTCCTGGGTGCAAGCGTCCTGCCCGGCACTATTCAGAATCTGCCGGCCTTCTATTACTATAGCACCTGGGTCACTAAGCCACCAGCGGGCCCCCCCTATAATGATCACATCTCATGCATATGGCTGGGAATCTGCAGCGCTCTATACATCCGCATCACATAAGATAGAAGATAGACCCAGATAAGATAAACTTATTAATGGAGGAGAGAGAATGGAGGGGCACAATGCTTGTGTGTCCTATGGAAGGAGACGTAGACCAGCAGCACCCCATTCATTCTCCATCTGGATACGGTGTCAGAAGACCCACGTTCTCCACAGAACGGGTACCGGATCAGCACCACATACACACCTCCTGCTCTGATCTACATATGAGAGGAGATGGATGCGGGCAGCCACCATCTGTGGTGTGTGACATCTCCCGCCAGGACATCCAGATGCCTTCATGATATCGCGGCTTCCTGCGCTTGGCAACAGGTAGATGCCAAACCCACACAACGCCAAGAACTAAAAATTTTAGTTACCATGACAACCGCATTTTGTCCAGGCCTGACCCAGATCCACTCACCCCAAGCCACCTGTACGCGTTAGGGGAGCCTGCAGAAATAACACATTAGGCAGAGGGTATAGATGGGGCAAAGTGACCGCTGCACCGAGGAAGATGTCCTATGGATAAATCGTGGAGAACATCAACAACTGCTGCAAATGACGCAGCTTGACCAGACTTTGCACATTCCCTCTTCACTAACTGAGAAAAGTAGCGGCAGCAAGGAGGACATTATAGAGAAGCAATGAGCAGTGCAGTTAAAGAATTAGTGCTATAATGATTATTTATTAATGATGGTGTAATGTACATTACATAACATCAAGAACAAAAGACGCAAAATGGAAGAGAACTGGTAGAAGTGGAAGGAGGACCCTGTCCATCAGGCTTCACGATCGTATGTATGGGAGGATAGATGGAAACATCAGGTGCGGGATATTACGTGTAGTCAATGTAATCTTACATAGACGGGCTACCAGGTTACATTTAAAGGTTTGGAAGGTGGGGTAGGGGGTGACAGTGTTTTGGTAGAGAATTCCAGAGTACGGGGGAAGAACAGGAGAAGTCCTGGAGATGGTTTTGGGAAGAGCGGATAATAGGAGAGTGAAGCAGGGATCAGAGGTTACGTGTAAGATGATATCAGGTGACTAGGTGGAGGCGACGGGTAGTCAATGGATTTTTAAGTCACGGTTATTATGTTATATAGCAGTGGTGGCGGCCCCACGATTCACTGTGTACTCAGGGACACTGGAAAGAAGCTACAATGATGAAACTTTTCCATCTTTCTACTGTGTTGGTGTCCTCAGGAGGCCAATATGATTGAAAGTTGTTGAACAGGGAGCAATAAGTTACTGCTTTCATTTTTGGTTGGCACCACGCGATAAGGGGGGTTTTGGGTTGCAGTTTGGGGACTCGGCCACTAAAAGGTTCGCCATCACTGAATTTGTTGTGTAATGGGTAACCAACGGAGAGACCGACAGAGGAAAATGATGGATAATACTATATATTATATACTATACTGATATCAAAGGGCAGTGTCACCTCCTTCTCCATAGACTTTTATGGAAAGCATGTAACCTGATCCCTCATCTATCTTGTCCCTCAGGACTGATACAAGTACAGAGCAGGAGGGAAGAAGGAAGTAGTAGTGGAGGAGAAGGAGTCACAGCAGAAGGGCAGTGCCTGTGTCACCGTAACGCCAGGCCTGCTGCCATGGTCTCCTGCCCGCGCCACGCCTGCAGTTCATGTTGCAGACAGATGGGCGACTCTGACGTGGATACACATAAGGTCCAATATTACGCGCCATGACTGGTGTAGTGTGAACTCTTAATTGGGACGGTAATTATCGCGCAGTAACTCTCATCCATGGCACGTTCCACATGGAGTCACCGCTATATCATTATGTCACCCGCTGGCAGAACGCACAAAACCAAATGTGGAAGGGATGATGCCAGACACATGGTGCACATGTGACTCACAGAGCATTGCCATTATGTAACCTCCTCCCACTTCTAAGCCACGGGATCTCATTACAGGAATTAGTGGCCTTAGCATAGGCCGACAATATGGGTGCTCACACCCCTGGGACCCCCACTAATCAGTCCCCAGGGTCCACAGTATCACTGATTGTGTGGTAATTAATCAGCCCATTTCTGGTTATCACTACACAATATACAGAGATGAGCCTATTCCAGAGCATCGCGGTCCCCAGCGGATCGGTGAGAGTCCAGAGAAACGGACTCCGACCAATCCAAACGCTGATGTCCTCTCCTACATAAGGACCCACCATACTGAACACAAATTTTAAGAGACTTTGCAACTTTTAGATATTGAGGACCTGGAACCTAGAACTATGATAGATCATCCATATTTAAATACTGGAACATCCCTTTAACTACATAAGAAAATCTACCATCCTGATAAACCAGGGACATTACTCATAGATCCAGGCACCGTGACTGTGGTATCTTCTAACAAATTGTTATCCATGGCCTCCTTCCTTCTAAAATCAACTCAATATGCTAATGAGCCCAAAAGGCTACTGGGGCGGTTCTGAGAGCTCCTCCAAGCTGCAGCTTCATGGGCTGTTAAACTGCGGAGGAGAACTCCCCCCACTCCTACTGAGTGACAACATGCAGGAGGAGGGGGGGGGAGGGGGAGATAGTGTAAGCCTGTGAGGCTACAACACAGAGGGACTCTGGTAACTCCCCTAAAGCCCTTCAGTCTCATTAAAATTTTAAAGGTTGATTTTAGAAGGAAGGAGGCCATGGATAACAATAAGAAGATTATCACAGTCACGGTGCCTGGATCTATGGGTAATGTCCCTGGTTTATCACGCTTGATATTGATGGTAGATTTCCATTAAGCATGTATAGTCAACATAACTGATGTCCTCCATCATGCTACTGGTCTGTGCTAAAATGGCCATGGAGCCAATCAGGGAAACTTTAAGTCACAAAACTGCCCCCTACTCTTCCCCAAACAATGACAATAGGGTAGGGGTGCCATCTGAGACTATTATAATATATACACAATGCACGGAAGGGTCAACATAACCAAAAAGAAATATCCTACTGGTGCTGGTGTCATATTAAAGATAAGAATCTCATCTTTCAAATCCATTGAAAGTGAAAAGAAATAGGAGTGTAATGGATCTTTATTTGCAGCTTGCATTTCCAATAAGGTCTTTAACTGTCTGTATCTCAGGTTCTGTAGCTCAAAGAACCACAACCCTGCTGTGGACTGAAACATGAGATTCTTCCCTTTAATATGACACCAAAACCATGTTTCAGAGAACCTGAATCAACTCTCCATCTGAAGCCTCTACACTTGACTCATCTCGGGCTAAATATGACTCTTTTACCAATGACTTTGGACATTTTATATTTTTTCACAGGTAAACTAGTGAGATTTCACACAAAAGAGGGAATTCTAAAAAGGACATTTCATGGGTAGTAGTTTAATTGGGTAAAACCTGGTGACAGGTGCCCTTTAAGGTACGTTAAAATGGCGGTATTTGACTGGGACTTTTCCATGAAATAGAAATATCCATTCAAAAGGGTCTGCTCTAAAATCAATTGATGCAGTAAGTGTTGAAATGTAGACATGCCCTTTAAGAGCGAGCCTGAATTTCTCTCTGGTTTTCGTTATTCCCTTTAAGACGGCACTGTCTGTACAGGTCAAGCAACACAAAGCCATTGTGATACACGGATACTATTGGCTTCTATGCAGCGTTCCTTTCATTCCTACACAAGCCGTAAAAATGAAATTAAGCATTTGTCAAGGTAATGAATGTCCCCTCATAATCTCCCCTGCTCCGGGGCGACTCTGTAACCGGACCCCCGAGCCCAGGGTAGAGGAGTCAGCGCAGTGATAAATAATCTCCTGCTGCAGAGCTCCTCTATTGTCCATGTAACCAGATACATAGAGATCTGAGCACAGGAAATTATCAGATATCCTTCTTATTGTCACAGCAAGATTCACAAGCTTAAAGGACATCTACCACCAGGACGAAGGACTGTAAACCAAGCGCACGGACATACTGGTGTGTGCGCCCTCTATCAGAACCTGCTCTTCTTTTACTTTTTTATGACATGGTTTAATAAAAAATGGCTTTACAAAGAATGCAAATTAGCCTAAGGGGCTCCGGAGATAGCTGTTAATAGACTCTGGAGCCCCTGAGGTTCATTTGCATAATTTGTAAAGCCTTATTTTGTAAAAACCAGGGCATAAGAAGGTAAAAGAAGAATGGATCCTGCCACAGGGGACACAAACCAGTATGTCAGTGTGCTTGGTTTACAATCCTTTATCCTGGTGGTAGATGTCCTATAAAGGGCAAGTAGACACACAAAGATGGGGGCAGGGTCCTCAGTGCAGATTTGGTTGTACACGTTGAATAGATCTCTATGCACATATACAGGAATAAGTGTGTTTAGTGGTTTCTCTACACTTAATGCTGTGAAGATTAAGGAGATACTCCTTAAGGAGATACTTAAAGGGGAACTCCACCCAGAAGACAGAATGTGACTATACATTAGTTATAATGATTAATTCACATATGGGGTATGCACAAATAGTTCGTACCTCAACATCCCCTTTAAATAACTTAAAGGGGACAATGAAATGTATACTGAAAGTTTCACACAGCTTATAAGCTCAGTGCGGACACGTGGCGGACCACATACACCCATATTCACGTTTTCCCTCCTGCACCGGTGGTATTACTCGTATGTGCTCATAGATTTGTGCAAAGTGAAACTTTACCGAGGCAGAGGTGTAACTGCAGAGCGTCTATGTGACCCAGAAAGAAAGTCTCTGAGGGGAGAGTAAGCTTCTCAATGCATCTTATATTACAATACAAATTTTTGTTTTGGCACTTTTTTTGCTAGTGCCGATGCATCATGGGCATGGCCTAAAGGAAACCTACCAGGGACATTACTCATAGATCCAGGCACAGTGACTGTGGGGAGCTTCTTATATTTGTTATCCTCCTTCTTACTAAAAGCAAACTTTAAAATTATTCAAATGAGCCAAAAAGGCTCCTGGGGGTGCTAACCCCCCGTGCCGTAGCTTCACTGGCTGTCACACTGTGCAGGAACACTTCCGCCTCCCACTGTGTGAGATTACAGCAGCAATAGGAAGGGGGAGGTGGGGGGAGACAGGGTGGCAGCCTGTGAAGCTGCAGCACAGAGAGGCTTTGGTAACACCTCACATAGCTCTTCAGGGTCATTAGCATATTTAAAAAGTCGAATTTAGAAGGATGGAGGCCATGGATAACACATATAAGAAGATTACCACAGTCACGGTGCCTGGATCTGTGAGTAATGTCCCTGGTTTATCAGGATGGTAGATTTTCATAAATATGAAGTTAAAGGGATGTTCTAATATTTAAAGATGGATAGTCTATCTCAGGTCTAGGTTCCAGGTCATCAATATCCAAAAGGAGGGTCACTCAAATAGGAGAGGACATCAGCGTTTGGATTGGTCCGATGCTCTGCACCACCGGGCACCTCCAGCTTATCCTTCATTTTCCACGGAAAGGATATATCAGACCGTGGTGGCGTTATCCAAGGTGCATCGGAAAGCTCATGTGTATTAAAAGGCCTTCAATCAATCCTGGAACACCCCACAGGGGCAGGGGATGTGCACTTACCTGGCTTATAGGACTGACCTATTGCCGCTGTCACTGCAAGTCCTGAAGAAGTGCATTTGAGCATTACAATTAGTAATAGGGTCACTTTTGGGAGGAGATTCAGTTTGGGGCAGGAAAAATTCACAGGTCCTCCAAATGTCCAAGAGGCGACTAGGTGTCAAGGACCTTAGATGGTCCCTGGTCCTATATAATATCCATACAAGTTTACATTTATCAGAAACAAAAAAAACAAAAAAACAGACCTAATGCACAAAATCCACAAAATAAGGGAAGTCCTTCCAAATCCAGGACACCGCAGTCTCATTAGTCTAATTAGAATAATGGGGTCATGACCTACGTTAAAGGATTCCTCCTTCTCAAAAGAAAGTTTTGAAGACCCAAGCGATGACTGACGGGCAGGGCTTCCTGGAGCACTTACATGCCTAATGGACAACCCGGACACAACTGGATCAGAGATCCATCTCATAGATTTAGTGCCAGCAACACTGTCCCCGGTCTCCCTCTAAACAGACTCGCCATTCTCCTGAAATACTCTGCACTGCGAGAGCAATCCAACCTCATCCCTTACAGGTTCTTTATCCCCATAACCATAAAAAAAGTCATCACTCCAAGAGACAACCACAACCTACGGATCCCCTCCATCCATCACCCGGGCGCTGATAGGAGAGTCGGATCTCTGCAGAACCACAGACGTCACACAATCAGCGCCATTCTCTGACCTTTCTGAAGCCGCATTGAATTATTATAGAGCTGGAGAGGTACTTGCACACCTGGAGAGGTAACAAAGGGCTGATGATGGAGGAGCGGGCACCCCCTCCCCAGGACACATCACAGCCATGTGTCTACAAAGACAAAAGAACCCAATATCCTGTGTGAAACGTAAGCTCTGCTGCCAAGCACACACTCAACAGCAGCAGGGAATCCTTAAAGGGAACCTTCACCAGATTTTACCCCATTAAACTCCCAACCCCCTCATGTAGGGCATGAAATGTCCTTTCTAGAATTCCCTCATGTAAAATCTCATCTGTTTACCCATAAAATCATCTCATCTAAAGTCAGGCAAATATGACTCATCTCATTTTCACAGGAGACGAGTCATGTTTAGTGGATTTAGAGGGAGTGTCTCTACAGAAGCCCCTACCTTATGTTCTATAGTAGCTAGAAACTTATATAGCAGCTAAAGATATAATTTATCATAGTTGGCGCTCCACGTGCACGGCGTATGATAAAGGACCAACCACCGTGGATACAGCAAGAGGTATAGGCCCCAGGCCTAACACTGTGTAGTTCAGCTTAAAAACTGTCGCAAAAATGATCGCGATTTCTTGTGGTGCACAAGAAATTGTGATTATTTCAGTGTCTCTATGCCAGAAAATTGGCGTAGGAGCACCGATAAATATCCCCATAAGTTGGAAATACAAGATGCAGGTACAATCCGTTTTTTGACTGCCTGTATATCTAGTTCTGTAGCTCACAGAACCATGAGAACCGTCTTCTTACTCCTCTTTAATATGATACAAAAAACATGCCTCTAGGTGCTACAGAACAGAATATAGAGGTTTCTGAAGTGACATTACTTCTGCACCCACTAAACTTGACTCATCTCATGTTAAATTCGGTGAACAGAGTCATATTTGCCTGACTTTGAGGGAGATTAAGAGATTTCACATAAAGGAGGGAATTCTAGAAAAAAACATTTCATCCCCTACCTGAGGGGCTTAGTAGTTTAGTGGGGTAAAACCTGGTGGCTGGTTCCCCTTAAGAGGAGATTTTTAAAGTGGGGGTCCTTTATATAAACCCAGGACCCCTCTACAACACCTCCTCATTAATTGTACATGATGCATTTTATCCATGCTTTTGCCTGCACATATATTCGGCAGTACATGGGCACATTCAGACGAGTTTCACATCTATCAAAAACGCGTCAGTTTTCAGGCAAGGGATTGATGTGGGCCACAACCAGCGGGATGTGTGCTGTTGTGGACATTGGTGGGTGCATGCTTCTCACATCACCGATGTCCATTCAGCTGCGAAGCAGGACTAGCTATATAATTTGTTGCATGACCATACGACACATTCCCTGTGCTCCTGCACAGTATAACAGCCTTTGAAGCTACAGCACAAAGGGGCTCTGGTAACGCCCCCCAGAGCCCTTATGGCATAGAAGCATACATTTTAGGTGATTCTAGAAGGAAGGACAATGGTAACCAGCGATCTACTATAACTTCTTAAACTTCACTAGGATTCGATAAACTGTAGGCGAGGATAATGAGACGTGATGATCGCATATGGCTGACAAGGCCGATATAACTATGTATATACTAGAGGGCCATAAAAGTCCTGCTGTATACCGAGCCTTGTAAACGAGCCCAACGCCAAATGATGTGTGGCGTGACTTCATGGGCGATGTACGGTAAGATCATGATAATTATAGGTGTTACAGGTCTGTGTAGCATCACAGCAAGCTCACAGCAGGACGGAGCCATACAGGGAGTGCCTGGCACCATACAGCAGGGTGGTCGGGACTGTATATAAGAAGTGGCCGGTTCGGGGGCACTGCTGGGGACTTTGAGCTGCTCACGTATTTCGTAAAGCGCGCAGGCCGGCTAGAAGGGGGACATTTATCAGGACTTGTGCTCCAGTTTTCTTGCATAGAAGACCTAAAATATCTGCAATTACTATCGAATTGCCAGGAACCGAGAAGATTTTCCCCTTTGCATGGTGTGTGGCCATATGGAGGAGGGGGATAAGTGGGCCTGGGTCACGTTCAGACATTGTATTTAAAGGAAATATAACACCAGGATGAAGGATTGTAAAACAAGCACACAAACATGCTAGTGTGTGCTCCCCCTGCCAGGAAACACTCTTATTTTAACTTCCTATGCTCTTGTTTTTTTTTTTGTTTTTTTTAATGCCTTTAAAAATTATGTAAATGAGTCTGAGGGGCTCCAGGCTCCATAGCTGTTAATTGAGCCCAGAGCCCCTTAGACTCATTTGCATAATTTGTAAAGCTTTTTTTTACAAGGGCACAAACAAACTCAGATCCTGCCAGAGGGGGCAAACAGTATGTCAGTGTATGTCAGTATGTCAGTGTGCTTGGTTTACAATCCTTCATCCTGGCGGTAAAAGTGCTTTAAATTGAGTTTACAAACGCTACTCAAAGCAATCGAGGAGGAGGAGCTACTTCAGAACGCTGCGCTCAAATTACGTTTCCGAATGTAAGGTATGAAGGCGGCAAATTAAAATTTTGCACCTTAAAGCTGCGTTTACACATGGCGTTCTGACGCATGCATTTTCACGTTACTATGAGTGTAGCTGCTTCAAGCTAAACCCATCCCAGAGATGAGGATCCAGTGATCGCAGTAATTTGTGAACGTAAACGTTTCAATCCTGGAACACAAAAGGGACAAACGCCTCGTCCAGTGTCCACAGCGAATTGCTTACTCAGTAGAGGAGACGTGATCCGCGGCCCCAGACAGCTGACATCATGTTTTCCTGCACTGACAGATGCACAACTATTTGGGTTGGGGAGGGGGGGGGGGGATGTTGGGAGAAGCACATTTGCACATTAACATATAATCAGAGCTCACCCTCCTCCCTCTATGGAAATCACTAGTCTGACAACATACACAAGAGAACTATTGGGTTGACGGCCCAGGTAAGGCCAGACATGGCAGCCGAGGATTTCCATTAGAATTCGGAACCTGCCAGGGCCATCATGGACACTAAACCACCCACAGGTCCTTATGAACAGTGGTTTAGTGTCCCAAATAGACCTGTATGGATCTATTGGAGGGGGAAAAAAAAAAGGAGAAAAAAAAAAAAAACACTCACAACTTTACCGTATCCCTCATTCCCTTTAGCGTCCGCGCTTTGCAGCAAATAAAGCGCATTACACCGTGGCTTTATGGCGCACGTGCAATAAGCTACTAGTCCCCTCAGGTCGGGGTTGAAATGTAAAACTCACCAGTTTACCTGTAAAAAAAATAATAATAATAATAATATCTCCCAAGCAAATATGACTCTTCTAATTTTCACATGAGACGAGTCAAGTTTAATGGTTACATGGCGAGTCTCTCTTAGGAACCCCTATCGTCTATTCTATAGCACCAGGAAACATGCGTTTTGTATCATATTAAAGATACAAATGTTACGGATACGAGGATACAAAGGCTTATGGTTCTGCGATCTACAGAAGTGGACATAGAGGCAGTTAAAAAATAGGCAGGAACTGGATCTTTATCTGCAGCTTGCATTTCCAAATATGCATTTATATACCTGCATCTCTGCTTCTGCAGCTCAAAGCCATAAGAATTGATCTGAAAGATAAGATCCTTATCTTTAATATGGCACAAAAAGCTTGTTACGAGGTGCTATAGAACATAAGATAGGGGCTTCTGAAGAGAGACTCCCCTGCAACATCTAAAACATGACTCATCTCATGTGAAGAGAGAATGGTCACTATGACCCGGTGCTGAGGGTTACATGTCACATGGATGGGATTATAGTGACCCTAGAATAGTAGTGGCTGCTGTTGTGACTATGCGTCTACTGCCAGAAGAAGGAGAGGAGAGTAGAGATTGCCCAAAATGATTGATAAGACACTTCCACACTCCATACGTGTCATTATCACATGTAAATCTAATAAGACGGAGCCTTCCCACAAAGCCCCCGACCCCAAACCACATTATACAATCAGACGTCTGAGCAGATGCACTACAAACCTCAGTGTATTAACACCGGGAGCACGATATTCCCGGACTAATCCACAAATAATAGGGAATGCCCCCCCCCCCATCTGACCCTTGACACAATGGACGCTGTTTCCATTCAAAATGCAAAAGGCTGAATGATGGGGGGAGTGTTTCCAGCCTCCCACCATCTGCTCCGGCTCTGGAAAGCAAATATAGGACAGAGCGCGGACCCCACACCCGGGATACAACACGGATCAGGACAGGACGGATACATCATTACAAACCAAATTTGGATCTAATCGATCGTCCGGACGTCTCCGGCCTCATTGTACATCTTGTTATGCTACAAATCGATGAAGAGGATAAATATTAATGATGTGAAGACTGTAAGAGACTGCAGAAACCTCCAAAATACAGCATGGGGCACCAACAGAGTGCAAGCTCTTCTGCCAGGGACAATGGAGTCTGTAGAGACATAACAAACTTATGAATCGCTAGGGTAGGTCCTGACAAATATTTGGTGAGGGGTTTGATCGATCAGGATGATAAAGGACCGTTTCTTTTCTAAAACAGCGCCACACACAGGTTATAAGTAGTATTACAGCTCAGTCGCTTTCACTTCAATTACTGGCACAAAATCTGGACTAGGGGGGGCGCTATAACTGTAACCTGGTTTACTTATCACCTACAATCCTTCTAAAGGTCCTAATAACTTTAGAAAGTCCATGCACTGCAAGGATTACTCCTGCGCTGAAGGTCGATGTGTTTATAATAGAGTCACTTCAAAATTTGGGTAAAAATTTTTTTTTTCAAAAACACTCAAGTCTCAAGTAGGCAACAGCATCCCCTTAATTTAAGTCCAGTAGCAGCTCCCCAGTGCTACTACATCCCATGCATTGTGCTCTTGAGCACTAAGCCAGTCCCTAATCCTCAGGGATGTCCAAATGACTGGCATATTCTGATGCCAGCGATTGGCACGATATAGGTCACTTCAGTCGCCACTGGAAGAGGTGGACATTATCATAGTCTCCATGTCATCCATAGTGTGTCTGTGCCTAAGAGGTGGAGGATTTGGCTATGATGGGTCCTTATCCTTAGGCCACGTTCCCACACTCAGGCTAAGCTGCACCAATGTCTGCACTGAAAATTGGGCACACTAAGGCTATGTTCACACAGGGTGACCCTACCGCTGGTGGAAATTTTATAGAGGTGGAGCTGAATAACCCGCTGCGTTACATCCCATACTATAGGAGACCCGATAGAATAGGAATCCTTCTCTATATGGCTAAGGTAAGTGTGTGGAGGGGGTTGAGGGGTATGTCATGTTCACCGACCACTCTAACAGGCCATAAATGCCGACTCCAATCCCATGTAGGCGACTAGGGAGAAAATCGGAAGATCCAAGGACAAGCAGCGCGTAAAATAAGCGTTCAGCCTCTGTGTGTGTGAACACGGCCCTTGAGCAGGACAACCTGATCCTAAAAGGGAATGTTATTGTTAAGACTAAACACAAGCCCCGAGGCTACAACTAAGACAATATGTGACACCACCGGGAAGACAGATGGGATGGGGGGGATAACACACAGATCAGAGGGTCCGTGAGAAGGCATGACACGGCAGATCCAGGGGCATCGGGTATACAGACACCTGACGTTCCCACAAGGATGGATATCAGATAACTCTATGACTCTCTAATGGTCGTCACCAAGATGTTCTTAAAGGGCTTCTCCAAAAAAATAAAAAAAAACACAGATTCCAGCATCAGTCCAACACAAATCATGATTATACTTATCAAAGTGACAGGACAGAGCTCAGCGTCAGCCCATCCATCACCACGTAGGACCCCCCAACTAGTAGGTAAGTGACTGGGGGACCAGAAGAGGTCCGCCAGAATTCTATAGGGTATATTCTCACCCCCTTACACTAGAGTGTCCCTCCTGGATGTCACATACAACAGGGGGCTTCTGCTGGTCTCAGGGGGTCCCACATTTTTCCGGGGGATGCGTCAGAAGAAGAAGCAGGTACTATTATAAGTCACTGGGGTCCATCAGCTGCGGTCACCTATCATGCAATTGATCCATGCCAAAGGAGCCTTAGTCACCACCCCAGGACCCATTCCAGTGACATCAGAAGCCCCATGCGTGACATCACAGCTCCATGCGTGACATCACAGCTCCATGCGTGACATCACAGCTCCATGCGTGACATCACAGCTCCATGCGTGACATCACAGCTCCATGCGTGACATCATACACAGTGCGATAACAAACACATATCTACGTAGTGTTATAGAACTGGGATGATTTTGCATTCCGGAGTCCGGGAGAGATGTAATTGCAGCCATATTGGTAAGCACCCAGCTTTCCCTGGAGCAGATGAGTATAAGGAGCACTGGTAGAGAGCAGGAGGGGAAGACCACCCAGTGCCCACCTCATGGACATGGCAGGGGCGCACAGTTAACCCCCTGGATGCCGGCAGCAGGCTTCAGCAATGTGTGTGGGTGGAGCAGGGGCAGCAATGAGGATGCGCTCTCCCATTCCCGGCTCTTTTCCCCGGGAGCGGCGGGATACACGGCTCGGGGAGCGGCAGGACACACACCCGGGCGGGGGACACATGTATACATTGGGCTCCGGTACTCACGGCTCAGGCGCAGCTCTCCTCGGCTCCTCGCTCCTGCCGCTGGAATGAGCAGAGAAAACTACGCATGCGCACCTGCGTGCACAGCCGCCCCCTTGCTGGGTGAAAGAAGGCTGAGCTTCGTTCTGCGCGTGCGCAGAGAGGGAGGCGTGGTCGTAGCGAGGGCGGGGGCAACGAGGCTGCGTCATAGGTTGCTAGGGAGATTGCTTGGTGCAGGAAGCAGCTCAGCTGTCACTCCAATACATCCAGAGGTGCTGGAGGCTGTGACCCGGGCCTGCCCCTGCTGGTGCCCCTGCTGGGAGGTGGTGCCCCTGCTGGGGGGTGGTGCCCCTGCTGAGGGGTGGTGCCCCTGCTGGTGCCCCTACTGGGAGGTGATGCCCCTACTGGGAGGTGGTGCCCCTGCTGGGAGGTGGTGCCCCTGCTGGGAGGTGGTGCCCCTGCTGGGAGGTGGTGCCCCTGCTGGGAGGTGATGCCCCTACTGGGAGGTGGTGCCCCTACTGGGAGGTGATGCCCCTGCTGGGAGGTGATGCCCCTACTGGGAGGTGGTGCCTCTGCTGGGAGGTGATGCCCCTGCTGGGAGGCGATGCCCCTACTGGGAGGCGATGCCCCTGCTGGGAGGCGGTGCCCCTGCTGGAAGGTGGTGCCCCTGCTGAGGGGTGGTGCCCCTGCTGGTGCCCCTACTGGGAGGTGATGCCCCTACTGGGAGGTGGTGCCCCTGCTGGAGAGACAGGATGGAGGGACGTATATAGGAAAGTAAGATGTATGATGAAGGGACAAATGGAAAGACTTATGATGGAGAGATGTAGAATGCAGATATATAGGATCGAGGGAGATTGGATAGAGAGACGAAGGATGGAGGGATGTACCATGGGGATATATAGGATGAAGGAAGGCAACATGGGGATATATAGGATGAAGGGAGGCAACATGGGGATATAAAGAATGGAGGGATGTAACATGGGGATATATAGGATGAAGGGAGGCAACATGGGGATATAAAGGATGGAGGGATGTAACATGGAGATATATAGGATGGAGGGATGTAGCATGGGGATATATAGGATGGAGGGATGTAGCATGGGGATATATAGGATGGAGAGATGTAACATGGGGATATATAGGATGGAGGGATGTAACATGGGGATATATAGGATGGAGGGATGTAACATGGGGATATATAGGATGGAGGGATGTAACATGGGGATATAAAGGATGGAGACTAAGAAGTCCCCCACAGTCCCCCTGTATTCTCCCAACAGCCCCCGGTATTATTCCCAGAGCCTCCTCTATTGTCCCCCAGTTCCATCAGCAATGTCCCCCACGGGACCCAGTCCCCTCATTGTGCCTTTCTCCCCTCCCCCACCGCATAATAAACAAAAAAAAAAACACTTTTACTCACCTCAGTCTCCTCCAGCTTCTCGCTGTTCACTGCAGCACTGAGGTGACGTCATCAGCCGGCGCCTCCTGCTCCTGGCAGCTGTAGTGAGCTGCTAGAAGCAAGAGGCGCTGGGTGATCGCGTCTCCTGCTCCCTGTAGTGGAGAACGGAGCCGACAGCTCTGTTCACCATTACAGGGTACAAAGTGGGGATATCTATCCGGGCAGCAGGAGAAGTGTCTTGCTGACCCGGGACATTCGGGGCACATGTGGTATTCTCCCTCACTTATAACTGGTGAGGTTGAGTTTGCATTTGCCAGAATACTCCATGACCCAAGTCAGGTCCTTACATGCAAAAAACCTCTTTCAGCTACTTTTAGGCCGTGTACTACTTTTAGGCCATGTTTACACGTGGTGTTTACTGTACATTGCTGTTTGAAAGACAATTCAAAAGCAACAAGGTGGAAATACTCCCGATTACATGTGTGTTTACACCTAAACTCATGTGATCAGAAACAAGCACCTCGTGTATTGCATGCACAAGTATATGCGATTGGGAGTAACTCCCCCCGCTGCTCTTGAACTGTGTTCCAAAACGCAATTCAAAAGTCCTGTGTGATCACAAACTTAGGCTATGGAAAACTGTATGGTGGCTAGCAGTGACCTGCTTGTCCACATAGATGGTGGGTAGCTTTTGTTTTTGCCTTGCCCACCTATAGCAGCCTTTCAAAACACAGACAACCCCTCTAAAGAGGACCCTTCACCACCTCATGCAACACCTCTGCCAAAGCAGTGATGCTGAAATTAAAAACCTCCATCCATTCAATAGGGTTTCTCTCAGCCTTATCAACTCAGGGAGACCTCCAGTGTGTGGAAATGGTAATGCAGCTGTTGAGTATCTGCCTGGGAAGGAATGTATAATTCTTGTAACGAAGAAGATACCTTGTTATTACTGCATTGTACAGAAGAGCTGGACACTCCCAAAGGTTGTATAAACCTTTGGGGAGGAAAGTTCTGGGCTCTTTCCCCTGAGGTCTCTTCAGGGAGAGGCCAAAGAGTGCTGAGGCACAGCACTCCTCGGCACAAAGCCTGCAGTCATCAGGCCCCTGTAGACCTCCACTTTCAGGAGTCTGCATCATCCGGCTGCTGAGTTTATTTGTTGACATCCCTTGTCTCTGAGTGATCCCTGCGTAAGACTGATACCATCAAGGGGAGCCCAATATACCATCACCTTGGGATCCCTACACCTACATCAGGTTCACCTCAGGAGAAACATCTTACACCTTCAGCCACTTCTTCCTACTCTTGTGCTTCCACCTGTTGGAGACCTGCAAGGCTGTGCACGAGGCTTCTGTCCCCTGGTACCCAGCACTGTGACCGCAGATGAGTGCTAGGCCACACTCCCTAAGCCACTCAGGTACCTGAGGATCCAGCTACCCCAAGCCAGAAAAAGACTAGGCACCGACGTGGGATGTTGCACAAACACATGTGGAGATGAAGATATCATTCTGTAGGTGATGCTACAAAGATTCAGGGGCACTTTGAATTTTCCTTGGTTGCTAAAATATTAGCATAACACCTGCCCCCTCCCAGCACCTCCTATCTGACAGTAGAGAGGATTTTAATGGTCAGATACTGGGACTGATATCTCGGCAATCATGGAGGCTAGAAAGTAATCTGAGTAGCAACCCCTACAGAATGCTATGTTCAACTGCACATGAGGTGTGAGGTGAAGAAGATACCTTGTTATTACTGCATTGTACAGAAGAGCTGGACACTCCCAAAGGTTGTATAAATCTTTGGGGAGGAAAGTTCTCTGCTCTTTCCCCTGAGGTCTCTTCAGGGAGAGGCCAAAGAGTGCTGAGGCACAGCACTCCTTAGCACAAGGCCTGCAGTCATCAGGCCCCTGTAAACCTCCACTTTCAGGAGTCTGCATCATCCGGCTGCTGAGTTTAATTGTTGACATCCCTTGTCTCTGAGTGATCCCTGCGTAAGACTGATACCATCAAGGGGAGCCCAATATACCATCACCTTGGGATCCCTACACCTACATCAGGTTCCCCTCAGGAGAAACATCTTACACCTTCAGCCACTTCCTCCTACTCTTGTGCTTCCACCTGTCGGAGACCTGCAAGGCTGTGCACGAGGCTTCTGTCCCCTGGTACCCAGCACTGTGACTGCAGACGAGTGCTAGGCCACACTCCCAAAGCCACTCAGGTACCTGAGGATCCAGCTACCCCAAGCCAGAAAAAGACTAGGCACCGACGTGGGATGTTGCACAAACACATGTGGAGATGAAGATATCATTCTGTAGGTGATGCTACAAAGATTCAGGGTCACTTAGAATTTTCCTTGGTTGCTAAAATATTAGCATAACACCTGCCCCCTCCCAGCACCTCCTATCTGACAGTAGAGAGGATTTTAATGGTCAGATACTGGGACTGATATCTCCGCAATCATGGAGGCTAGAAAGTAATCTGAGTAGCAACCCCTACAGAATGCTATGTTCAACTGCACATGAGGTGTGAGGTGTTGAATGATCCTCTTTAAGTACAAAAAAACCCACAAATGTGTTCCTGAAAAGAAAATTATTAACACAAATCTAGAACTGTACATGACGGCTATGGAACCAGGCATTGGGCCAATTTGCCACTTGCGGCTGAGCATCAATCTAACATTGTACTAATTAGGGACAGATGACCTGAAACAGGACTTCAGCTGTGAAATGTGGCGAGCGAATCTGCTGATGACATAAAACTAGGGGACGCAGCAGGATTTGGCCGGGGTCTGTGGCTTGGCTGACCTGTGATAAATGAGAGGCAAGTGCTGACAATTGCAAGTAACTCTACATCTGCATATATCCACACAAATCAATGGGACCGAGCGATACTTCCAACAACGTCTAGACTGCAGGCTGTGCCAGCCATGATTAACTCCTTCATCTATCTATCTATCTATCTATCTATCTATCTATCTATCTATCTATCTCATATCTCTCTCATATCTATCTATCTAGCTCAGCAGTTTTTATCATACATTACTGCAGACAGTAGCAGGACTAGGATAAACGCATTTATATTTAGAAATGAGCGTACTAGAACTTTAAGCTGGGGTACGGGTGCGTCCCCCACAACCTAGATGTATTGCCAGATTTGTAGCCGTGCAGCCAATGCAGCAAATTGACCCCTCTACCTACTATCCATTGCTCTGAGCGACAGCTGTAGTATTTATGAGAAGCCTGCTACAGCTTTTACTCAGTGCTGAGAGGAGGGACTGGGGAGAAGTTGGGGACAGAAAGCTGAGAGCACAGCAGTGTGAACATACCCCCATGTTCTTGATGAAGATACAATATGCATAGCTCCTCCTGCTTTAAAACATGTGCAACATCACTGCCAATGCATAGGCAGGCTGGTAGTTGCGAATAGCGCCCTCTCCAGGTCAGGAGCTGTTAGGGGGAGTCATGAACCCTCTAGGAAATTTTCTAGAATCTTGGGTATTGTGTAATTGTGGCCGTAGCTACTGCTTGGCAAGGCATCAGTTAATTGTTATATGCAATTATCCAATGGGGCTCATTTACTTACCCGGTCCTGTCACGATCCACCGGCGCGTTCTCCAACGAGTATTCGGGTCTTCTGACAATTCACTAAGGTTGTGCGCCCGATGTCCACTAGGTGTCGCTGCTGCGCCGAGGTCGCCAGAGTTCACCATCCTATTTTTGGTGCATGTAAGTGCGTGTCAAGCGACACATTTGTTAAAAAAAAATACAGCGGTCTGGTTTTCCTACGGCCACGGCCCCCGATTTCCGTTGCATGCAAGCCGGCACCAATGCGCCACAATCCGATCGCGTGCGCCAAAAACCTGGGGCAATTCGGAGCAAAACGGTAATTTTCGGGAAACCCAATGAAAATGAGTGACTCGGGCCCTTAGTAAATGAGCCCCAATGATGTTTCTGTAATGCAAGCTGGAGGGTGATTGTAGAGGTGCTACCACCTGACCAGGGAGTATGTAAACACTTGCTGGGAGGAAGCACATGGCCTCAGTCAGTTCTACAGACAGCACCAGACCTCAAAGTATGTCTGCCACAGCCACTAATCCCAGGAAGTGCCCCAGGGAGAAGCCATTGCATCAGTCTCTCCCTCCTTATTTCTTGTACTCACCACCTGCTGGAGACCTGCCAGGCTGTAGGACAGCCCTCCGGTCTCCATACCAGCATCGTGACCACAGCGTGCCACAGGCTGCACTAGCCATCTACTCTGGTATTCTGGGTCCCGGCTGCCCCCAGGCTATGAGAAAAGGCTAGGCCCTGGTGGGGGATGTTATAACAAGCCCCAAAGCAAGTAGCGAAGGGGCTGAGGACTGTAGGGGGTGGTTTCAAGCATTCTGGTAGGCTGGCGGGGCTTGCCCCTTTACTCCTCCCGTGTGAGGTCACAGGAGGTGGTGTTTGGGGGCGGGTAAGGACCCGCCCGGTGGTGTTATAAAGTCCGAGAGCACGTGGGGGGGGGGCTCTTTCCTTCTGCCCCCTGGACCGAAGAGGCGAGAAGTCAGAGACCCCTCTGCAAATACCCAGCATGGCTTCCCTGGAAGAACAAGTAATCCAGCAAGTGGCCATGCAGGGTTCAGCCTGGCTGGATACCCTCTTGCAGCGCCCTGCTGCGGGGTCGGTTCAAGAAGCGGACGTCCCTGAAGAGGACACCCATCTCCTAGGACCGAATCCTCCTGCAGTGACTTCCACCCTGGAGGGTACAGCCACCACCCCCTGCCCGGCGGCCCGCCACCCTGTCACCACCACCCACCCAGTGCTCCTCACCTCCTCCACGTGCTCGCAGCGTCTCCAGTGCAGTGCCTGAGGAGCAGCTGGCAGAAGATAGAGGAAGGCCCATCCGGATGATCAGGCCTCCCGTCCGCCTGAGCCCTAGATCGCCTGCACCAACCAGGAAGCGCGGCCTGGGCCAGAAAAAGATGGCGTCGTCCAGACCACGTGGGACCCATGCTGCAGCCAGTGCAACGGATCGTCAGGGGACGGATCGGAAGGAGGCCTCAAAGGGTAAGCGTTTGCCTCCTGCGCGCTCCCCTACCCGGCATCCAAGCGCTGTGCCCCGCGCCTCCCTGTGTTCACACAGCAGGCCGCATCCCCCTGCCTGTCACCGCCTCCACTCTCCACCGCTCCTGCGAAGCACCCAGCCGGTGCCAGCTACCAGCGCTGCGGCCTGTGCCTCCCAGCGCTCCCTAGCAGGCCGCGCTCCCCTGCCAGCCAGCCCGCACCTCCCCCGATCACCCCCCCCCCCCGCGCTCACCCCCGCTCCGGCGTGTCCCCCAGCCGGTGCCGGCATCCAGCGCTGCGGCCTGTGCTTTCCAGCACTCCCCAAGTAGGCCGCGATCCCCTGCCCGTCAGCCCGCGCCTCCCCCGATCACCCCCCCCCGCGCTCACCTCAGCATCCAGTGGTGCGGCCCTGCCCACCCGGCAGCCAGCCCACATGTCATGGCAAAGCCCCACTGCCTGTATCCATAGCTCAGGCCTGACCCCCTCACCAGGCCCCACACGTAGGCCTCAGGCCTACTAGCCGCCCGCACCTATCACCGGCCAGCACTCACAGGGCCCTGCCCCTCAACCCAGCCCTATCAGGCCTCAGGCCTGCCTCCTCCCCGCACGTGATTCTATACCCAGCCTCAGGCCTGACTCCTCACCCAGCCCCAGGTCCCTACACATCAGGCCTCGGGCCTACTCCCCAGTGCAGCCCAAGGCCCTCCCTCACCTGTCAATCAACCCCCACAACACGCCACCAGCATGCGCTATCACCAGTCCATAAGGCGTCCCGCCCTCTCTCCCCCCCACCCGACCCCCCGGTGCCTCAGCCAACACAACACTCGTGGATCACTCCTGGCAGGCTCCACTTCCCTCTGCCCTCTCCTATTCTCCGGCCGTGATCTCTCTGCATACTTGGATGCGGGTAGTAGACCTTCTGCCACACGACGTGCAGCCACAGAAGACACCAGAGCTACAGAGGAGCCACAGATCCCGCGATCCTACAAGCAGAACGCCCCAACGCATATTGGACCTCCAGAGGCCATACCCAGGTGGGCTGCCGATACGTCTCTGACTCCTCTCACCAGCCGCAGCCCACCACCACACATCTCATCACGAGGAACGTCGAACAAACACATACACATACACAGCCCATCGTCACCGGTTCCAGTGCCGCGAGGCGCGCACTCACACTGCCCGCACCCGTCACCGAACTCCCCTCACCCTGACCAGCGACTCCAGGCGGACATCAGAGCAATCCAAACAACTCGCCAGGAACTGCCGAAAACAGATCCTCGCTCATCTAAAGCCACCGCAGTCCCAGAGGTCTCCAGTCATGCCACCAAGTTCTCAAGACTCCACCTCGCAGTTCTGACATCATCAAGCAGAACCACCTCAACGCCATCACTTCAGCTTTCCGACATCACCAACCATCTAACAGCACAAGCACAGTCTTTCTCATCAGGACAGCTTCGCTCTCACCAGCGAGACTTCATCGCGTGAGTTCAGTGGCCTCCCCTCGTGGTCGGCCATTCCCTCATCACACAAAACACAGAGGTCATCACGTCCATTTTCTCATCAAAGTCTCACAAGAGCTCAAGGGTCATCTGTCCATTAGATCACTACTCAACAATTAGAGCACGCCAGTATACACTTTGGGCTTCATAGATTTAGCTACGCAGAACGGGTAACACATTTAGGATCGCAGGCCCCTGGGCTGCCAGTGCCCGGGGCTCCGATCCTCCTTCCAAGTAGACCGGTGTCCGGTGCTTCTTCAGGAGCCCGGCTGTAACACACTGGAGCATGCGCAGCATTTCCAGGTTACCAGTTAATATCAGCATCTGTATTTTCACTGTGGTGAGGTGAAGTATTAGCTTGAACAAGCTATCATTGATCGCTTGATCAAGGCTTTACCCTGTAAAATGATAATAAATTAAAAAAAGCCCCACCTATTTGGTATTTGTCGTGTCAAAGGGTAAATTTTTTCATAAATCTCTTCACAACAAATGTTCTAAAAGGATGCTCAAAAAATAAAAACTTGTAGCGCCAAAATGGGGTATCAATGAAAAGAACACTCAACACGTGAAAAATAAGCCTATCAACGTATCGAGTGGACCGTATAGGAAATAAATATTATAGTATTTTATTGAACGCGTGTAGACTACCGACGCCAAACACATAAGAAGAAAGCAAGGACACCAAAATTCACAATTTTCTGTTGGGGGGGACCACACATACATTCAGAGTTAAATAAAACTCTCATCAATAACTAATGACCCACTTAAAATAAAGTATTTGGTGTTAAAGGGGTGGCACTCATGGTGCAAAAAATTAGACCTTATATTCAAATTGCCAAAAAAATAAGATTTGGTATAGCCATTACAGGCAGTGCCCCGGGTTACATACAAGATAGGGGACTGTAGGTTTGTTCTTAAGTTGAATTTGTATGTAAGTCGAAACTGTATATTTTATCATTGTAGTTCCCGACAATTTTTTTTTTTACCCCAGTGACAATTGGAGTTTCAAATTTTTTTGCTGTAATAGGACCAAGAATTATCAATAAAGCTTCATTGCAGACAATTATAAGCTGATTATTGCAATCTGGGACTATTTTAAAGCATCCAGAGAGCTTCACCAGAGGTCACAGTGGGCAGAGGGGTCTGTCTGTAACTATGGGTTGTCTGTAAGTCGGGTGTCCTTAAGTAGGGGACCGCCTGTATAAAGTAACAATGCATAATCTGCTGTGAATGGCGCAGCCCCCCCCCATGCCCTGGCGTGTGCCCATAGAGCCGGTTACCACCACATGTGGGGGATTGTTATACACGGGAGAGATTGTGGATCAAATTTTGTGGAGCGTTTTGGTATTTTATCCACTGAGAATTTGTACATTTTTGAAAAACACATTCATTTAGCCAAAAAAAAAAAGTACTTTCAAAATTGCTTCCGATTTTGTTTTAACCCTTGTAAAACAGTTAAAGGGTTAACAAACTTCATAAAAGTTGTTTCACATACATTGAGGGGTATAGTTTCTATAATGGGGTAATTTATGGGGTATTACTTTATTTAGGTCTCTCAAAGTGACTTGAAACCTGAGCAGGTCCCTCAATAGCAGATTTTGCGGTTTTTATGAATATGTGATAAATCGCACCTAACGTTCAAAGGTCCAGAACCTCCTACAAAAATAAGAGTATGCATAAAACATCACGTCCACATAAAGTAGACATTCGGTGAATGTTAGTTATTACGTTTTTTAGCGGTTATGACTATGTATGGGATAACGTAGAACATTTTGAAGTCCGAAAATCGAGAATGTTTCCAAATTTTCACCAAATATCTGATTTTCTCCTAAATAAATGCAAAACATACCACCAAAATTTTTCAACTAACATGAAGTACAAAGTGTCACGAGAAAACAATTTTAAAATCACTTGGATATGTTAAAGCGTTCCGAAGTTATAAACACTTATAGTGACACAGGAAAGATTGGAAAAAAATGGCCCGTGTCAGGAAGGTGAAAAGTGGCTTCGGCGTTAAGGGGTTAATGTCAGTGAAGGATAATCCTGGGCAGCACAAAAGGCACTTCTCACCCCATCCACTGCATCAGGTTAACCTCCAGCCCACCGCAATGTTGGTTAAATGCGGCAGTTTAATTTCTTTCAATCCAGTATTAGCACTGGAGAAGGTCGGGAAGAGGTTTCCCCAGGTAGGATGGCCGGCCCCTCATGTAACCGACAGGCTTAGTTCCCAAAAGGAGCCCGGAAAGTTCAGATTAATCGACCACCTGTCTTTTCCCAAGGGTCCATCGGTCAATGACGCTATATGGAAGGAGGTTGTGGCGGTTACGTACGTCTCCTTTGATAGGGCGGTTGACTTAGTGCAGGGTAAGAGAGAAAGATGAAATAGTCTAAAACTTTCCATAACTAGTTGCGAGCTTTTGCGGTTTCGGTCCCTGGTTTTGGGTAAATGCAGTAACTTAAAGTCGGTAAAGGATAATCCTGGGTTGCGTAAAAAGGCACTTCTCACCCCGGATAACTAGTCCCTTGAAGGAAGTCTTGTGGGTTTTGAAGGCATGTCTTCGAGCAGTTAATGGGTCAGGCATCCTATTCACAGCTGCTTTACAGAGAGCAAGGAAAGTCCTGATTATCAAAAATACATGATGTCCCTGGGTGGAGTGACGTATAGGCATGAGAATCTGCGGGGGATAACCGCCATCTCTTATTATGCGACGGGCTCCATCTCAATTCCATTGAGGTGAATATTTTCGAATATTTTCCTTCTCGGCCTGCAGGAGCAGGCTGAGAGGTCCATGGCCTTGGTCCGTGTGGGGGGTCTCAGCCGCTGGTAGGAGGGAGGAGGCTGCTCCGTGGCGGAAGTTACACGGGCCCTAAGGCGCTGGAAGATGCCCACATGCCGGCTGCAGGGCCGCAGCCGCCATTTCGGGCGAAGTTGGTTCTCAAGATTTTGAAGATGCCAAGCGGGCCTAGCAAGTTGGGAAATGTTTTAATTTATAACGTTATTTAATAATTTATCTTAGTTGTTAATAAACGCTGTGGCCTTCCCACATTACCCAAACATTTAGTTTCCCGGTCTGTTGATGGGTGGTTAGTCTAGGTACACGGTCAAGTACCAAACGGTTGGGTGGTTAGTCTAGGTACACGGTCAAGTACCAGACGGATGGAAGGTTTATCAAAGTACAAGGTCAAGTACCAGACGGTTGGATGGTTGATCAAGGTACAAGGTCAAGTACCAGACGGTTGGATGGTTGATCAAGGTACAGGGGCAAGTACCAAATTTAAGGTTTGGGTTTGTCAATCCCTGCAGTCCAAGTGGTGTCTGCAGGTAGGACACTTTGCACAATCCGCTCAGCTCCTCTTGCTCTATAAGATGCTGCCTGCAGGCTGGACACTATGTACAAGCTTCTCAGCTCCTCCTGCTCTATAACATGCTGCCTGCAGATAGGACACTATGTACAATCTGCTCAGCTCTTCCTGCTCTATAACATGCTGAAGCAGCTAAGACACTGGGGTACATTTACTTACCCATCCTGCGGGATCCCCAAAAGTGCATTGTCCGAACGGAATGCACATCTGCCATGATTCACGAAGATCGTGCGCCCGATATCCTGCATGTGTTGCTTCCCCTCTCATGTCCGCTGGGGTTCACCTTCCTCTTATTGGTGCATGTAAGTGCTTGATCTTGCGACACAATTTGAATGTTAAATCCTGCACTCAGTCTGAATCAGTCGGATAGTCTGACGGCCTGTCCCCGATTCCTGTCGCATGAAAGCCTGCACAGCTGTGCCAAAATCCGGACGGGTGCGACACAATTCTCTGCTAAATAGCTGCAAAATGTCGGGAAGTCCAGCGGAAATGCGATCCGCGGACCATTAGTAAATGAGCCCCACTATGTACAATCTTCTCAGCTCCTCCTGCTCTATAACATGCTGCCTGCAGATGGGACACTATGTACAATCTGCTCAGCTCCTCCTGCTCTATAACATGCTGCCTGCAGATAGAACACTATGTACAATCTTCTCAGCTCCTCCTGCTCTATAACATGCTGCCTGCAGATAGGACACTATGTACAATCTGCTCAGCTCCTCCATCTCTATAACATGCTGCCTGCAGATAGGACACTATGTACAATCTTCTCAGCTCCTCCTGCTCTATAACATCCTGTCTGTAGACATGGCACTATACAATCTGCTCAATTCATCCCAATATGGAAATGTAAGGGGCATGATCATTTGTTCTGTTTGTTTCTCTGCATCGTTTAGCGTGCAGGAAGATTTATAATTGTTGTCTTCCCTCAATAGAAAAATCCTGAACAGATGTCAGGAAGGACTTTTCCGGTACATGAGGGAATAGAGCCAAACCTGTCAGTGCTGCTGAAGCAAAAGAAAAAGTAACACAACAACAACGATGCCCGCATCAGTGCGTCACAGCCCTCCAGATGCTGTGCCGTCATGTATGTGCTATGATGTGGGGCAGGTAATGTACAGGTGGGTTTTTGTAAGTTGTTATAAGTGACTTTGCAGTTTTTATCCAGGGATTTCTTTGTTCTATTAGTAGGGTCACCAGGTGACTGACCTCCAGCACAGAAGCCTGTGACCCGTGAAGACTGATCTGTCAGTTCTCGTTACATCTCTGTTTTAGTAAAAATTTACTGTATTCAGTTACATACTTACAATAGTTGGAATAAGAAATCATCAGGAGAGGCAAGGGCCAGGGCTAAGGGAGGGCATCTAAGGGAACACAATTATTAAGAATGGTAAAAATACAAATGTGTTTTGCGGTGCAGTTTTTACCATTGTGTTTACAATGCAGACACATAGGGCTCCTCTCATCTTCCACACATTTGTGGCCCCTCTCTTACCTCTTACCTTATAGTGTGGCCCCTCTCATCTCCCCTCTTATTGTGGTCATATCTAATTTCTCCCCTTATAGTGTTGCCCCTTTCACCTCATCCTCATCTCAGGGCCCCTCACCTGTAGCCCCTCTCATCACCCTTCCCTCTTTTTGTGCCCCCTCCTTTAGCTTGTAGCTCCCCACGTCTCCCTTCACCTTGTGGTACTTCTCATCTGCCCCTCTTTTGTGGCCCCACTCTTATTTACCCCTTATATTGTGTCCTCTTCTCATCCCCCCTTCTTATTGTGGGCCTCTCTAACCTCTTCCTCATCTTGTGGGCATCCTCATTTATCCCCTTATTTGTGGCCCCTCTCATCTTCCCCTCATATTGTGGCCCCTCTCATCTACCCCTCATATTGTGGTCCCTCCAATTCCCCCCTCATATTGTGGCACCTCTCATCTTCCCCTCATATTGTGGCCCCTCCAATTCCCCCCTCATATTGTGTCAACTCTTATCTCCTCCCCTCATGTTGTGGACCCCTCATCTCCCCCTAATATTGTGGCCCTCATAGGGTGGTCCCTCTCACCTCTTTCTCATCTTGGAGGCATCCTCATTTATCCCTATATTTGTGGCCCCTCTCATCTCTTCCCCTCATATTGTGGCCCCTCTCATCTTCCCCTTCATATTGTGGCCCCTCCTATTTCCCCCTCATATTGTGGCAACTCTCATCTCCTCCTCTCATGTTGTGGCCCCCATAGGGTGGTCCCTCTCACCTCTTTCTCATCTTGGGCGCTCACTCATTTGTGGCCCCTCTCATACCCCTCCCACTTCTTATTGTGGCCCAATCTCATCTTTGCAGTGTAAAAAATTAAAATGAAAATAAATACTATATACTCAACACCCTCCCCATCAGCTCTCCTATCCTCTTCTTTCTCTACTGCCATGCAAGTAAATCATCATATCACGCCTGCCGAGAGCTCACTGCAGCATCATTGATTTCATCTATCTGTGTCCGGAAGATACTGATAGAGTTGAGGTCCTGGTTGGAGTAAGCAGGGGGTGGAGTTAGTGGTGACGTGGAAAATCTGTACTTCCACTGGTACATTGGTGGGCCAGTCTGAGCCTGCAATTAAATAACCATCAATGATATTTTGCTACAAGAATTTGCTTTTGAAGCTTATTCCTCTCTCCTCTGTGCACTTCTCATGAGCTTGGCTATTCCAAACATTCACAATTCTTTCAGTGAAGAAGCCGTGAAGAGAAGATGGAGCCAAAGGTGAATATCGAGTTGTTGTTTTTTTTAAGTTTCAGTTGGCTGTGCTGTGGACATTACTGAGGGGAGGCTTCTGGACATTTGTATGAGTGAGGGAGGCTGCTGGAGATTCTATGAGTGAGGGGAGGCTGCTGGAGATTCTATGAGTGAGGGGAGGCTGCTTGACATTTTATTAGTTAGGGGAGCCCGCTGGAGGTTTTATTAGTGAGGTAATCTGCTGCATTTCCGACCCTAGGTTTATACTCTAGTCAGTAAGTTATCCCAGGTTTTTTTGTGGTAAAATTAGTTTCCTTGGCTTTTACTTGGGAATATATGGTGATGTTTTATGTACTGAGCTTAGTTCTTCAGCTGTATTTATATTCTGAGCTTGGTTTTGGTGCTGTATTTATGTACTGAGTTTGGTGCTGTATTTATGTACTAACCTTATAAACTAAACTTTTTTGGAGATTTGCCCTGTTGAGTAAATTTTAGTAAAATCTACAATCTAGTCCAGAGGTTTGTAGCATTTGTAAACCCAAAATGTGTTGATTTCCTTCCTTACCTGAGCTGACAGGGTGATAAAATAGGTCAGTAGGTAGCAGTATGATCAGTCTGTAGCTGGTCCCATATGTGCACACATGGCAGGACGCCCACCCGATGTGATACATATAGTCTGCAAATAGAAACAGTTCTTCTAAGAGGAAGATGGTTTGTAGCAAGTCACATGTATCTCTATGGCAACAAAGAGCTGAGATTGTAAAAATGAAGATATCAGCCAACTGGGTGCCACATCCCACACATAGCCAGAGAGGGGAGAGGCGCAACCTGGCAGAGGAGTACATAACAACCCAAATCCACAAGTGTAAAATAACGTGTTCTCCGTACAGGAGAGTGTAGACCTAGTAATAGAGATATTGCATCTATCTATCTATCTCTCTCCTATCTATATATCTCTCTCTCTATCTATCTCTCTATCTATCTATCTCTCTATGTATCTATCTATCTATCTATCTATCTATCTATCTATCTATCTATCTATCTATCACATATCTATCACATATCTATCACATATCTATCTATCTATCTATCTATCTATCTATCTATCTATCTCTCTCTCTCTCTCTCTCTCTCTCTCTATCTATCTATCTATATATATCTGACTCTTATCTCATATCTATTGATTCATTAACATTAAATAGAAGCTGGTCGATGACTTTAAAGTCCATTGTCCATGAGAGAGTTTGCCCTGACAAAGTCACTCCGTGTGGTTGGGGAATTCACTGAAGCAAGAATCACTGAATTGAACGGACATACTGGGGATTATTTACTAAGGGGACGCGACACATGCAGGATATCGGGCGGACAATCTTAGTGAATCGCGGCACAGTCAGGAGCGTAACTTGAGGGGGTGCAGAGGGTGCGGGTCGCAACCGGGCCCAGGAGGTTTAGGGAGCCCATAAGGTGTCACTTTCCCATATGAGAAGACTATTACTATAAACCATACATTATAGTCAGGGGCCCGGCACAGTCTTTGCACTGGGGCCCATCAGTTACAAATTACGCCACTGGGCACAGTGCATTATCGTCCATTATCGTCGGACAAAGCACTTTCGTGAACTCCTCCGGACGGGTAAGTAAATGTGCCCTACTGCTAACTGTTTAGTGGTTCTAGCTTTGGTCTGGTAAATTCCACAAGTGCACGGAGTGACTTTGTCAGGACAAACCTTCTCATGGGCAATGGGCTGAAATATCTGGAGAATCTTAAGATTTAGCAATGTATTCAATGTTAGATACGATTACTCAGTAGACATAACAGACATCACTGAGCTCTTACACCAAGCTGCTCCAACATTTCTCAATATCTGAACGAATAGACTGCTGCCGAGGTCACATCTCCTGCTGCCACTCCATGTGCAAAAGTAGAAGCCGCAGAAGAGAGCGTTCTGTTCACCATTTCTACCAAGATGTCTCTTAAATACGTAGGATTGCCTTCAAAATAACAAGTCACTGGCCCAGATTTATTAAAGCCCCTGCGCCAGTTTTCTGGCCGACTTTGCACATTCTTTACAGTACAAACTGCTTGTACATGTATTTTTGTATTGAAGTGTCCGAGACAATCTGTGTTGCACAGGACACATTTGAAATGGTCGCTCTGGTGCTCAGTGGGTCCATGCGCCACATTTATCAAGTCCAACAGAATTGTTACACACACCCCATGTCAAAGGTACACCAAAAAAAAGTTGGTGCACTCTGTTGGAGCAGTGCAGTGGGCGCAGATTCATGCCGAATGTGCACTAGAAACCCTGGATCTGGCGCCCCCTGCACACTACACAGGACACTGCACATAGTACACACTGCACTGTTCTTTGTAAATGTGCCCCATTGTTTTGTAACTCTTCACAGCAGACTTAGGGGGACATTAATCATAGTGGGTCTCAGGTTCGCCTGTTTTTGCACCTGGTTTGATCTTCTTTTTGGCTCCTGATCTATGATGGATCTGGTTCTGCCTTAGTAAATGCACTTTGGATTTGTCTCATGTCCATTTCGTTTGAGCCTAAATTGAGCCTAAATTTGTCTCAAATTGTTAGATCTCATTTGTGAGCAATAATGAAAGGAGACTGAGAAAATGTGACAGAACGTTCAGGGCTTCATCTCTGCACAAAAATCTATCATTGTGATGTAACTGCAGGGACTAAAAGTTACAGAGATGGAAAAAAAAAAAAAAAATTTACATGAAATGGAGACTGATAATATTCTCAGATCTGTACAATAAGACAATAATCACTCCCAGAGATGATCCCATAGACAATGATGAAGTCCTTACTGGAGAAATTTTACATTATAAAACTGCTCCGAAGTATTTTCCATGTTGCATAGAGGGAATTCTTCATTTGGGAACCTAAAATGTATGTTTTTAGTAATGTAAAGTAATTTTTTTTGGAAGTGCACCTGCTCAGAGTAGGTGCATTTTGGGCGCAAATTTGTAATAGATCCGGTGCAAACATCTGTATAGGAGGCACTCACTATGTCAGATAAGGCGCAGGGACTCAGAACCACTAAGTGCCGAACTTTGCCGTGCGCCAGAAAATGACGCACAAATTAACGAGATGCGCCAGATTTTTGCGCTAAAAGACGCTCAAAACAGTCTAACAGACTATGATTAATGTCCCCCCTTAATGCTCACTTAGACAGAGGTATATTTAGATAGTGGCTGATGCTGGATGAGAAATTTGGTAGATCAATGTTATCAATAGATAACAACGATATTAGTTATGCCTCAATTTTGATATAATTCAAGTGAACATTTCAACTCCGTAGTCACACAATAGGGTGTGCTGGTCCTAGTGGTCACACTCCCAAAATTGCTAATTTGCATATAACTTAAAATAAAGATTTCTCTGGCTGCATATTTTCTTCTAGTGCAGAACATTTCAACCAGAAACAATGGGGGACATTGATCAAAGTTTTTTTAGACAGTTTTTGCCGTTTTTTGCGCAATTAGTAAATTTGTCTCTAATTTGTAACTTTTTTGTGTGCAAGCAAAAGTCCGGGAATGTAAGTAAATGTGCCCGATAGCGCCATCATATTCCATAGCGCTTTACAAATCACAGGGGACAAATACAAATAAAATACTACATTACAGAGTAATAACAGTCATATTGAACAACAGGTGTGAGGGGTGACACAAGAGCTTACAGTCTATGAGGATGAGGGGGTGACACAAGAGCTTACAGTCCATGAGGGGGGGGGGGGGGGGGGGGTTTGACCAATGCATTTCCCACCCTCGGATTATAGTCAATAGTTTTTCCCAGTTTTGGTGGTAAAATTAGAGGTCGCGGCTTATACTCGGTCGGCTTATACTACGATATATACAACCACACCCCCACTCTACGTAGATAGTATATACAACCCCCCTCCAGGGCATAGTATACAGCTCCCCAACATAGTATACAGCTCCACTCTCCCTTCGCATATTATACAGCTTACCCCTCCTCAACATAATACACAGCTCCCCCACATAGTACAAAGCCCCCCACATAGTACACAGCCCCCTGTACAGTACCCAGCCGCCCGCACAGTTCACAGCCCCCCCACACCATACACAGCCCACCCACATAGTACACAGCTTCCCCCATAGTATACAGCCCCCCATACAGTACACAGCTCCCCCCATAGTATAGAGCCCCCCCACACACACACAGTACACAGCCCCCCCCCCAGCACATAGTACACAGCCCCCCCCGGCACATAGTACACAGCCCCCCCTGCACACAGTACACAGCCACCCCACATTGTACAAAGCCCTCCCACATAGTATATAGCTTCTCCACATAGTATACAGCCCCTACATAGTATAAATCCCCCCTCCCTCAGCACAAATTATACACCCTAGCAGCACATGGCCACCCCCTGTAGATCGTAAAATATTTAAAAAAGGAAAACTTACCTTTAGGCTCCAGCCCCAGCGCTCCCCCGCCGCTGCCATCACTTCCTTCTCGTCTTCCCCCGCCGACAGCCATGATCATAGTACAGAGACACAGGCCGGTGTGTGTGATGAGGTCACGCTGGCCTGTGTCCATCAGAGCAGCACCGCTCTGCCTCTCAATTACATCGACGTTTTAAAGGCGCCGAAGTAATTATTATTATTTTTTTATTTGGTAGTACGGACATGCCAGCTTTCGGCAAGCCAGAACTACTGGCAATCCTCGCCCCCAATAGTGGTCTGTAATCTGCCGCCTGAGGCGGCGACTTCACCCCACGTCATGGCAGAAGCGGCCCTGATTATACATGTAATAGTAAAATAACCAGTTGTAAACCACTGATGGAACTGGGCGGTAGGGAGGGACTTGTTTCTTTCTGTTCTTCTAGGGAGAGAAACAGGGAGTTAATAACATTTTGGGAACATTACAGTATAACATATTTTATGGATGGCCTCTCGGTATCACCATTGATAGGTATCACTTCTCTAGAAGGTTATGGTGCCTTTAAGAGAAATCTAAGGACTCCATGATATCGGATGTACCAGACAATGAACCATTCCTCGTGTAATCCATATCCTGCGCAAATTCCTTCATAAACGACCCACAGAGCTGCAGAACTATGTATAAGGGGGGCTCCGAACATTGGCAAACTGGCCCTTGCATTGTATACTACAGACTTGCTGGTGGAGCAAAACAAAAAAATGTATTTACCAGTTATAACTATTCCTCACCAGTAGATGGCGCTCTCCCCCCACGCGTGAAATCCGTGCTCATCCCATATCTGCAGCGCACGTCCTAGACGCCACATTCATTGCTTTTCTTTTGCACATTTCGTGACTCCTAGAGTAATTTTCTCTTATTTCAGTGTAATAAAACATTTTACATTTAATACCCCCCCCCCCACCCCCCATCTAAACTCTGGCCCCTAAACAGCGGCGGTCTAATGAAATGAAATCCCCCTCTCACCATTGCGGTGATACAGGTTTATGGTAATTGACTGTCTGCCTATACTCCGGGGTGTGATATCTCAGAGATTCCTGGGATTATAATGTCCGGAGTCTTGTCTTGCATCTCAATTGGCGTTGATTCTGCCCCTGTGAAATTGCGCATCTTCTGCAATGTCATGCATCGGATCTGGCTTTTAACCTTGACTTGACTCCAAGTGGAATGAATGCGGGCGAGCAGAAAAAGTCAATAATAATCGCTTCTCCGAAGCCGCTGAAGTGGCCGCCATTTGTAAATGAAGATGTGGCTGCACAATGTATAGATTGCTGGTGTGTTACGGTAATGGGGGTATAGATAACACAGGGGTTGGGTAATATGTATGGAGGAGGTACGTAATGCTATGTGTCTTATGTCGTGCATTGCATCTCTAGCCTATCCATCACTGTCAGTGGGGAGATAGGTAGAGCCATGGCAGATGGGGGAGGGGATAGTACTAGGGTTTTTAAAATGTCACGCCGCCTATATATAGGATCGTTAATGGGGGTTTCCCGGCAGACGTGTCAGAGGATAACATTACTGCATAGCTGGATCTGAGAAGATATTGATTTTTATGGCCACTTATCAGACATGAAACAGCAGCATTAATGTATATAATTCTTTTCCTCCTGTATATAGCTGATCATCATAATATGATGCATTACTGCTAACGACCAGCAGGGAGACATGAATACATACCGTGTTTCCCCGATAGTAAGACACCCCCGATAGTAAGACATAGTGGGTGTTTTAGGGGGGTAGGCTAATGTAAGACGTACCCCGAAAGTAAGACATAGTTAGAGCGGACGGAGCAGGGAGCTGCAGCCTCTTCTTGCCACTGCTGTAGCTCCTGGCCGATAGAAGACTGTGACCGGAGCTCAGCTACTCTGTGCAGGCTCCGATCACATGAGGAGAGAGGAGACAGGGGAAGCAGCCCTGCACAGTGTGGAGTCTGCAGCATGGAGCCGAGGGAGAAGCTTCCTGCTCTGTGCTGCTGCCGTCTGTGTTACTGGAGCAGCTCCTCCCCCTCCTGTGTAGCTGCTAAACTCTGCTACATCAGTCGGACCTGGAGGGGGGGAGCAGGGGAGCACATGTCAGCCTGGACCAGCCTCTACTCAGCCCTGCAGTCAGTGACACTGAAAAGTATGTATGTTATGTATAGTGTGTATGTAGGTGTGATGCCTGATCTATATTTGAACATTGTGTGCATGTTTATTTACATGTATAATGTATGAATGCAGTGTGTGTCAGTGTACACTGTATAATGCCCCCCCTTACACTGTATAACCACCCCCTTACACTGTATAACCACCCCCTTACACTGTATAACCACCCCCTTACACTGTATAACCACCCCCTACACTGTATAACCACCCCCATACACTGTATAAGCCACCCCTACACTGTATAACCACCCCCACACTGTATAACCACCCCCTTACACTGTATAACCACCCCCTTACACTGTATAACCACCCACATTCTCACCAGGGGTATAAACCACCTCATACATCGTATAACCACCCCTTACACGGTATAAACACCTTGACCTGATAATCAACCCTACACTGTATTAAAACCACAACCTTACACTGTATAACCACCCCCCTTACACTGTATAACCACCCCTTTACACTGTATACCACCCCCTACACTGTATAACCCCCCTACACTGTTAAACACCCCATACACTGTATAACCACCCCTACACGTAACCACCTACCTAACTGGATAAACCACCCCCTTACACTTGATAAACCACCCCCTACACTGTATAACCACCCCCCTTACACTTAACTATACACCACCCCCGTACACTGTATAACCACCCCTTACATGTATAAACCACCTACACTTATCCCCCTACACTGTATAACCAAACCCCTACACTGTAAACCACCCCCTTACACTGTATAACCACCCCTCTACACTGTTTTTAATATCCACCCCTACACTGTATTAACCACCCCCTTACACTGTTATAACCACCCCTACACTGATAACCACCCCTACACTGGTATACCCACCCCCTACACTGTATAAACCACCCCTACACTGAAAACCACCCTACACTGTATAACAACCCCTTACACTGTATAAACCACCCCCTACACTGTATAAACCCCCCTATACACTGTATAACCACCCCCTACACTGTATAAACCACCACCTACACTGTAAACCACCCCTACACTGTATAACCACCCCCTTACACTGTTATAACCAACCCCCGACACGTATAACCACTAACCCCTACACTGTATAACACCCCTCACACTGTAATAACCACCCCCTACACTGTATAACCACCCCCTTACACTGTATAACCACCCCTACACTGTCTAACCACCCCTTACAATGTATTAACCACCCCCCCCTTACCAATGTATATAACCACCCCCTAACTGTATAACCACCCCCTTACCACTGTATAAACCACCCCTTACACTGTATAAACCTAACCACCCCCCCTACACTGTATAACCACCCCCCTTACACTGTATAACCACCCCTACACTGTATACCCACCCCCTACACTGTATAACCACCCCCTACACTGTATAACCACCCCCTACACTGTATAACCACCCCCTACACTGTATAATTCTTGGCATTGCTTTATATAAACTGTTTGTGGTGAATACCCATACTGTTCAGGTTGTTAATAAATGTTAATTGTATGGGTAAAAAAAAATTGACATTTTTTTCGCCAATATAAGACATACCCCAAAAGTAAGACATGTAGGACTTTGGGGGGTAGGTAAAAAGAATGTAAGACACTGTCTTTTCGGGGAGGAACACGTACGGAGTTGGTCAAGGACGCACTACTGATAACGACCTGCAAGGGAGAATGTATACATAGTTATCAAGGTCGCACTACTGCTAACGACCAGCAGGGGCGAGGTAGATACTGCTATCAAACCACGCTGCCTCCTAGTGGCATGTGAGGTAGTGCAGACATACTTATCATGCAGAAGAAATACTGCAAATGGCCTAGGTAGGAGGGGTAGATATAGGAAAGAATACAATGACATGAAATACAGGTGTCTATGTCCATTTAAAGGGGTCAGACACTCTTTTTCATAAAGTGCCCATGTGCCTTTACTGACTTAATAAAATCTTAACTTGAAGGGGTTGTCCGACTACAGCTTCCTTTTTTTTTAAAAAACTTATGTCCCCAGACCACCTGCAAGACTTTCAAAAGATCTGGACAACCCTGTACTATACATATCAACCCCCATTTGAAAAAAAAACCAGAAATGACAAGAAAAAACTGAAATATCACACGGTGTGATAAGTATTAAGCCCTTTCGTCCGTATTGAGTAGACGCACCTTTTGAGCCAGTGCATCCAGGAGACTCTTGGGAAGATGCAACAAGTTTCACACCTGGATTTGGGGTGATCTGCCTTGCAGATCCTATTCGGTTCCTTCTGGTTAGATGGTGATGTTGGTGGGAAAACCATTTCAAGTCTCTCAGTTAGGTTAGGTCAGGGTTCTGGCTGGGCCATTGGTAATGGCCGCTGTACTGGTCCCAATAATTTGTGCACACTTCTTATGTCCCTAAGAGTAGGTGGAGGTATGGACAACCTAAACCACCAACTCAGTTGGGTACTCCTTAAATTGCCTTTAATAATCTATTCACTGCCTTTAAGGATGTGTTTAAGCCCTTAGTACATATGCCACCTATGGCATGTGCGTGTGTCCAGACACACGGCCTGCAGGCATCAGGCCTCAGGAACTCTGATCTCTAACAGTGTGCCCCAAAGCAGCTCCAATTCTCCAGCCCCAAAGCTACTGAAACTGGTCAGTGAACATCCTTTCCAGACATTATCCAACCAGGTACTTGACACGACAGATGGACTCTACCTCGGCTGGTGCCACTGCGTGTTTGAGTTCTTTGAGTGCCCAGGGAGAACTACTTCCACCTTACCATGGGTTCTCCCTATTATTGCGCCCGGGCCCTGGCCAGTGTGGGCAGGCTACTCCTCTAACAGAGGCCTGCCATGATGTGGAACGACCTTGCCAGATGGGTAGGGGGCGACTACCATAGACCTCCATCAACTAGCGGGAGGTATTGCGGCCTTGATGGCTATTTATTTGCGGTGCTCATCCTCCTCCTCTTTCCTCTTTGCTGCTTCAGGGACCAAAAATTAAAGGGGTCTAACATTTCGTTACCAATGTAGGTATGTAGGTAGTTCTATAGTGAGATAATCCACCATAATTTTATATATAGCTTTGTTTACATTTATAAAAAGAAAAACCTAATTCACCCAATTTGCGCATTCTTCACATGAACTGGTATAACCATGTATGACGGATGACACGATCCCGCGAGGACGCCAAAATCTTCAAGCTGATTATTGCAACGAGCGACACCCCCTCCAGTAACACAATTATCAGTTAATAAGTCATGGTGTTTCCTGCTACTTAAAACTTGAGAAACAGATTTTGTGTTTTCAAAGCTAAAAAAAAAAAAAAAAAAAATGAAAATAATAATTCAAGCTGTGATGAAATTAGTTAGATTTTGATAGAAGTGGAACATGACTGCGCAAACAGGACAGAGAGAGAGGAAACAATTACCAGTAGTTGAGAGGAGCTCGTGATGAAAACTGGAAGGAGAATGCTGTGAAGAAGCAAGCAAAACACCGGGGAAGCAAAAAAAAAAATAACCACCTTAAAGCAAAACAATCAATTCCATCATGGGCGGAAGTTCTAATGAGGGGAACTTGATCTCTTTGTCGATGTGATCATCTGACTTGCGGTATTCTCATAACTGTCAAGAGGACTACGGAAAACACTTCGGTTATTACTATATTAGCTTCATGCACACAAACTAGATCACAGATCCATAATATGGTGGTCATTTTATCTTGGCACGTTTTATTGACCCTAATATGCAAATTTTTTAAGAGACTATGGGCTTGCAGTAACCGGAGCTGACGCTACCATGTGCGGCAAACCACGACCAGTAGCCTCTTTAGATCGTCCTATGAAGACATTTCAGCGCGCAGCTCCTTGTAGCTGGTGCATTAGTCCGTGATGAAGCGTGTAGTTCTGCGCATGCGCAGTAGCTGCTTTGGAGCTGAATCCTCGCAACCTGCGGTCTGCGATAGATATCTATGTAAAGCTCGTGTGTTGTGCTGGTCTCTGCCACCGAAGTTACTGAGCATGCGCAGAACTCCAGATTTGGGGGCGAGCACTGAAGATGTCTTGGTAAGAGGATCGAAAGAGGCTACGGGGTTGTGGAGAAGCTGTGCTGTGTAGCGTCAGCTCCGACTACTCCATGCCCCAATAACCTTTGAAGGAAATTTGCATGTTAGGTTCATAAAGTGATTAAAAAAGTTACGGGGGGATGAAGGATTACCTAGTCCTAAAAAAGAGCTCAGTTGTAATGCACTAGATCTACCTTCAATGGTAAACTGTAATAGTTGGTTCACTTTAAGGATGAAGAATTAGATTAAGACGTGCTAAAGGGTGGTTACTCAGTTATGTTGAGTCCTAAGCCCTAAGGCACGGGTCAAAAAAAATGCCAGTGTACTATGCTTAAGGGGTGGTCCAGACATATCTAGTGCCGATCATGTTTCCTGCAGTATATGGGATAACTGATGATTGGGGGGGTCCCCACTTTGTTGTACTCCATGAATCATGAAAACAAGACCAAATTGATGTAGGGGCAAGTTGGACATGTGAGCTGCTGTCAACCTATACGTTGATAGGGGAAAATGTGATGTGGACCCTGTGGGTGACACCCCTTTAATATACTAGTCCTCTGTTCTCTGATTCTCCTCGGTTCTGTGATTTTGAATTATGTGTTCTGTGACTTTGGGTGTCAGAAACAGGGAGGAAGAAGTCCAAGGCCCTGCATTTCCCACATCAATGTTGCTTGTCAGCTGCCCACTAAAGGCAGATGACCAACTGTGAGTCAGTCTAGCCCACTGGGTAAATGCATAGTACAGTAACACAAACAAACAAGAAAGATAGACAGAAGGAAAGCAGGTTAGGAGAACCAAGTCAAACCAAGAATGGTCCGAAGGTACAAAATCGTAAGGTCGTGGAACTAGTCAAAAGGTTAGAATTGCAGCAACAGCACAGTTATACAGATCTTTAACTTACTAATTTGATTTAATTTGATAGTACTTTGATATTTCATGAAACCCTTTCATGATTAGCCAATAGGAGAGGTAAGGAAGGACACAGCTGCACCTGACTTTTGGCCACTTTAGACCCAATGTAACATCATGACCTCGACAAGTCTACATTGCAATCATAACAATTCCTTTGGTTCCTTGGTGGCCCTTGTCTTGGTTCAAAATGGCCTATTAACTGACCAGTCCTGGTTTAGGACTCTTTTTTGGGAAGAAAATTAAATTTTTGGGGCACATATGATAAACCAGGTAGCCCATTTTACCAGGAAGATGAAGTCTGATTTGTTCACTTCACAAATAGATACTGAATGTTCTAACTTGGTTCGCGCAATGAATGAAGTCTAACAGTTTACTCAATTCATTAAGTGAAGCCCCATTTAATTTAGTGTTAACGTAAATTACAAATTCAGTCATTTACCTTGATCTTCCAGATGGCCGCACACAAAAAGACTCTGCACGTTCCCTGATAAAGAACATTCTCCTCTGAAAACAAACAGTTTTCTCCAAGTCCTGGTTTAATGTAATAATTACCTACAATGTTTAGTGAATATCTGAACCCACATTAAAGGAATAGGAAAATCAGAACTGGGACGTGGGGGTATACAGAATTGTGCTTAGTATACAGTATTCATAGCGGACTCCAAGTATAAAATCAACTTTATATAAATGTATTATATAGGGGATTATAAGAAACTTTGTAAGAAAAGGTAATAAAAAAGGTCTACAGATTTTTCGGACTATAAACAGATCTATAGGCGCACATCAATAAATGCCTGCTAAAACCTATGGTTCATATATAAGGGCACCTGATTATAGAGATGAATGACCAGAGGTGGGCAGAGACCTGTGACAGTACACAAGGCAGCTGTCTTGTCTGTAAGTACGGCTATTTTAAGGCGCAATGGACTATAGGCGACACCTGATTATAAGGTGAATGACCAGCAGGTGGCAGGACCTGTGCACAGTTCAAGGCAGCTGTTGTCAAGTCGGTTCATATATAAGGAGCACTGGACTATAAGGCGCAACACTTTGATTCTGAGAAACATCAAAGGATTTTTTGATGATCTTATAGTCGCCAAAAAAAAGTATGTTAAAACATAAAAAGTCTTAGCAGAGGAGAGGGGGAGGCTGATAGGGGAGAGGACAAGACAAACTGAAGACTTTAGCCCTGTTATACTTTTACACCACTCCATCAGGTTCAAATGTAATCCTTTATTATCCAGATGTACAGCAAAGAATCTAAACCCCTTACAGCAAGGGGTTGGCCCACATTTTTCAATAAATTCTTTCCAGTAGCATGTCTCAGCATGGTATATGTCCCGGTTTGTACTTTGGCTGTCCTTGTTAGAGACTATCACTTTCCCGTTCTACATGCTGCCCTTGCACATATACACAACTTCCGATCTTTCTGACCTGCTCCAGCCACAACCTAATGCGTCTCCCACGTGTCTCTTTTTTCATTGTCCATATCATTGACAGAGACAGGAAAAGGGAGGAGGGCAGGATGAGTCATACCCTCCTGCTGCCAGCACTCCTAAGATCCCCCGGAGAGGCAGCAGTCAGCACAAAATGTTGGTATTATTTGTCAAACATAACGCAAAATGTGCCTATGCACCAGATATCAGGGACAACTCCTTTGACGCATAGAGTTGACGGTAGTGGGCAAAAATAGTCAGTAGCGTGTAGGGTGGTTGTCTTCTTATCATCCTGTAATAGTTTAAAAAACAGCACAGTAATAACTGCTTTTATTTACATATGACATTAATACAACACTGACTATAGGATTAAAATATAGGCCTCATTTCAAGCATCCATACCCCTGGATCCCCCCCCCCCCCAACCTCCCCCGGAGTACCCAAGAATTGGACTTACAACTCGTGACGAGAATAAATAAGGCAAGCTGCCTGTTATTAAATAACATATAAACACTAAAAACAGTAATATCAAACTTTATTAAATACAATAAGGGCAATTAACACAGACCGAAATGACAAGGCAGAAGAGGGGCGATTCGCAATGCTCATGCTAAGCGTTACTGTTACCCCCGCCGCACACGCGCAGGACTCGCGAGCTGACCAAATATGTCGAGAGGGTACCATCCCTCTTGTACCCGCCTCCGAGTGGGCCAGCTAGCATACCCATACATCCTCGTTTTCCACTATCTGGTATGGCGCACAGCGCCACCTTTGTGCGAATTCTCCCCCCCACCCCTAAAGGCCTGTCCCGCGGCTACGTGACAATAATGATTTTTTTTTTAAGAAAAAACGGAAAAAAACAAGGGGAGGGGCGGGCAGTTAAAGCGCACAACAGGCAGTTTCAGCTCCAACCAACGTTATCTTTACCTTGAAAAAGGGAGAGCACGTACTCATCAGAGGCGGAAAGGGTGGGCATTCCGCGTCCAGCGCGGGGTACAGAGAAAGTCGCCCTGGTGAGCCCTGCCGTTTTATTCTGTTCATTCCCCTCCCTTATGACCTCACTTCACCCAATGCCCTTCCTGAGCCCCTAACCCTTCCTTCCCATTTTATGCCGGCCCAATTTCACACAGGTCAAGGCGGGCATCCAGTTGACCGGTATCCACCTGACCTCCTGCCTCTTCCTTAGATGTGCCATAGTTTACTATCCTGTATAGCCATTGTCACAGTACTACTACTCGTATACGTGACAGCACAGTACTATATCTCTACTGTATATATGGGCACAGTCACAGTACTACTTTACTCCTATCCTGTTATATGGGCACAGACAGTACTACTACTCCATCTATGTATATATGGGCACAGCACAGTATACTACTCCTATCCTGTATATATGGGAACAGCAAGTACTACTACATCCCTATCCTGCTATATATGGGCCAAGCACAGTACTACTACTCTATCCTGTATCTATATGGAGACAGCACCATACGTACTACTCCTATCGGTATATATGCGGCAGCTCACTCCATCTGTATAGGTAAACAGTATATACCCATCTATTATTATGCACAGCACAGTACACTACTCCTATCGTGTATTGCAAAAATTACCTCTATTGGTAGATATGGCCACTACAAGTAATAATACATGTATATATTGATGAACACAAATACAGCACAGTACTTGACTACTCCACATTCCTGATATAGTATGCACAACAGTACTACTACGCCTATCCTTATGTATGTGCACAGCTACAGTACTACTACTCCTAATTGTATATATGGGCACAGCCAGGTACTACTATCATGTAGGCACGACGCATCATGCTATGCAATCATGGTCAGCCATATACTACTCCTATCTTTTTTCTGTATAAATGGCAACACGCTACATACTATCTACTTCTCTATGATATCATGGGCACAGCTCGTACTACTAACTCCTATCCTGTCTATATGGTTCGCCACAGTACATGACTCACTTCCGATCCATATTATGGCACAAGCACAGCACACTACTCCTAACTATAGGCAGACATCCTTCATCTTAATTATGGGCACAGCACAGTACTACTACTCTATTGTAAATATGGGAACAGCACGATACTTACTCTCTATCCTGTATATATGGAAGAACAGTCTCTCCTCCCTCGTGATTACACACTACTATCCTATCCTGTGTATATGGTACAGCAATATTACTACTCCTATCCATGTAGAATGAGGCACAGCACAGTCTACTACTACTCATACCTTGTATATATGGGACAGACAGTACTAATACTGTCTACCACTGCATATATGGGTACACAGCGACAGTAATTACTTATCCTAGACTAGCATTATATTTTTGGGTACAGCACAGTACACTACTCCTATCCTGTATACGATGTAGCAACAGCACAGTAACTACTCTCTCATCCTGTAATATTGGGCCAGCAGACCTACTACTCCTGATCCTGTATATATGTGGCACAGCACAGTACTTACTCCATCCCTATCCTGTATAATGGTGAAAGCATCCAGTACTACTATCCATCCTGGATGATATGGGCACAGCACAGTACTGACTACTAGCTATACCTGCATTATGGCGGACAAGACGAGTATACTTATCTCCTACTGGCATATGTGGTACAGACAAGAATACTACTACTTCCTATCTCCTGTATCAATGGCCACAGCACAGTCTACCTCTCTTATCCTGTATATATGAAGCACAGCCTACACTGGACACGTGATGTTATTAGCCGTACCTCCTACTCCTGGCCTGCCTTCTCTCTTACCTACTTCCTTTATATTGTGACCCCCTCCCCCCTAATTCTATTCCCCCATCAGTCCCCAACCTCACCTGTCTATCACTTACGCGTCTCCTTTATCTTCTCCGTATCATGTAACACACAGGACTTACGACTCCTTCCTTCGTACCATCTGCCCCGCCAGTTGACCTCATTCTCTCTTCCTACTATCTATGTCGCTCACTATACGTCTTCCAATCTTACTTCTTTCCTACTTTCTCGTATACTCCCCCTATGTCTACAGTCCGTTTTTACTTATACTTCTTTCTTCTTTTTTGGACGCTTTAGTACACTCTATTTCCTCTGTTCCTACCTATTCGCGCATCGCCAGTATACTATCCTATCTTGTCACTAGCTTAGATCGTACTGTTCAGTAATATGGTAGAGCACAGTACGTTACTCCTTCCTGTAAAAACTGCATAGCCTCTCTATGGCTGTGTGTGGTGGCTCAGTGGAGTCTTGATGTTGCAGCTGCATTGCTTCTCCGTGTTCCTCAGAGAGGAGGGTTAAACACCTATAAACACTTTCATCCTTAAGAACTTAATGATTCCTAAAACTGGACACTCTCATTGTAATCTTAAAACTCTCAGTACGGGAAGGGTTATGGCTGGAATCATCTAAACTGCTCGCAAAAAGGAAAACGATCACAGTTCCTCTACACTATCCGACCACGGAGACAGTACAAGGAATTCAGGCCTATGAGCAAAAGAATTGATTACTAAGCATGTAATAATTGTCATCCACATACGTCTGCAGGAAATAATCACTACAAACGTAAACGCTACAATCTCCATACTGGATGATCTCTCCAAAAGGACATGGTCTGAGCACTTACAAGTGGGGGGAACAGTGGGAAAATGTTAGACTATAAGGGGGTTTTCAAGGAAAAATATCGGATGACCCATCACGAATAGGTGCATGAGGTACTAAGATCAGTATGTGTGTGAAACCTGACAAACTCTACTGATCAGCTGATTGCAATGCAGACAGTGGTAGGACGAATTAAGATTAGCTGCCATACCACCAAGTAGTGGCCATCTGAGGTAATGCAGTTCAAACTTTAAAATTTTTTACAGCAAAACTGATCTTACTAAAAGGTTTGAAATCGCCCGCCCACGCTTATAACACGGACAATGCACATGTTGAACTTTTCGTTGAACGGGGGTACGTAAATGTACCCCAATATGTCTACTGACTCTAAAGTCAGAAGATCACGGCCAGATCCTGGGGAGGAGGAAACAAAATTGTTTACACCAGGGGACTGCTAGAGACAGGTTGGAATTATTTCTGTGAAATGCTCTATTTTTGTGAATTAAGAGAATATGGTAATTTTTGTTATCCTGAGTATATTTAACCCCTTACGGACATGTGTGACCGTATACTGTTGCAGGACAACTGTTGGGTAGTGAAGATGGTCAACAGGCTCCTTTATAAAGGTGGGGTTGCTGCTGGCATATTGCGCTGTCCACAGGGTGCATCTAGGTCTGTTGAAAACGGATGCATTTATTGAATGTGCCATGCACTGGCAGCTTGCAATTGTTTTTTTCCATTTGTTGAAAATTATAAGCAGCTTGTAAAATGTTAATACAGGACTCAAACGACCCCCTCCTCCTCACTCATTGCCTCCCACAGCTCTCCCTGAGCCCTCCTCCCACTTACGTCAGCATCATGCTGCCAGACAATTCTCATTTGACCTGTCCCCTCCCCGGGAACTCAGTACACACTGCTGAAAGGGACGGCAAGTATGTTAAAAAACCATTAAAAAAGCACTAGATACATATGCCTTTTTTTTGCATGTTGCATGCATTTGGCTACGTGCAAATCTGTTTTCTTCAATTTGTAAAAGTTTAAGCACCTGTGATACATGTTTATAAGGATCCAAACGCGTGTTTTTTTAAACATGCCTAAAAAACACACAATAACGACCAAGACATGCCAGGAGTGCATTGTGTAAAGATTTAAAGGCATTTTTTGAAATCAAATGGAGTCTTTTTGTACTTTGTAAAAATCTGCTCCTGATTGAAACAGGTTCCCTTTAAAGGGTTTTAAAAAGACCTGTCAGGGCAATTGGGACCTAACCCACTCAACGGTCCTTCGTTTAGTGTCCCAAAATTGTCTTCAGCAAGTCCCTCAGTTCCCGCAATTTAAAAATAAAAAACTTTTATACTTACCAGAGTTCTGGTGACCCCATAGTTGCGCAGCCGCACAGTTTGGAAGTTTGCGTATATAATACGGCTTCACACTGCAGCAATGCGCCTAGTATGGCTCTTTGCAATGAAGTGGTGTGTTACTGCTTCGACTCCATGAAGTACCTGAGCAAGCGCGGAGAGCAACAAGTGACGGGTACGATGCGCTCATCAGACAATTCTCGAGGTAAGTGTTAGGTTGTTTTTTTATAACACCTATGGAGGAACGAATTAAAGGGCAATTTGGGATACTAAACTCCCGAGTCAAAGGACTTATAGGTGAGTTTAGTGTCCAAATGACTTGACAGGTCCTTTTTAACATGGACTCTCTCTTTTATAAAACGTTAGTCCCATTTAGTTGCTATTGGTTAATCTTTTGCTAAAAAAAAAAAACAACTTTCTTCAAAATATTAGATTTTTTCATTTTAAAAACTGGCAACATACAGAGATAAAAAATCACGGTGACAGGTATAACAGGATAGACGAAAGCATTGAGCCCTAATCGCCCTATGCATAGAGGCCATGAGGACTTGGAGCCGTTCCCAGGGCACTTTAAAATCTCATTTGAATAATTTTACAAGAAAAAATATTTACAGGAGACAATGAAGTCTCGGCAGTGTAATCTCACTTGAACAGTCTCCACAATAGAATCAATTATGGTCGAGCTGACAAGGATTTATAATGAGAATTGTAGAGCCTGACTCATTGATAGTTCAGTGACGTGGACGCACAGGGATCTAGGTCCACCAAAGTCGTCAAACGTGGGTCACATGCGTGACGGGATATAGAATTAAAAAGGTACAAGGACGAAAGTCGCCATTTATTGTGACTGCAGACACTTATTGCTATATGATGGTTGTGGTAAATTCATTCTGACTTTATTTTGTTAAATTGATCTATACATATGTACATTATTATTATACACTATGCAATTATAGAGCTGATCAGAGTGGGCCAAAGAGTGGGTAGCAAGGAGGAACCTTCATTGCCTTACACCACGACAATCCCACTGATGAAAGGTTACTTCCAACATACATAGAGTCTAGGGTGAGGGGAGGGGGAATATACAGATAGAAGCGCGGAGTTTGTAAGTTCGCTACATAAGCGCTTGGATTCTACATTATCATTGAGATTATACTTTACCACTTAGAGCATGACAATGAACCTAACGAGCTGGCGGCATCCTCCTTCACACTACACGACTTCTGTATGCAAGGCTTGAATATAAGTTATGGGTGTGCTTAGATGCCATGAGTGGGGGAGTGAGGAGGAAAGCAGCCTCGGTAGCAGGGGAGGAAAGCATATTCTCAATCAATTATAATAAAAGTCTCTTGTTTTATGTTGTACAAATGTCGCTCACTATATTCACTTGTGAAGACTTGCTTAAAGTGGAAGTAGTAACATTGGAATTGTACAATGTTACGCGTCATTTGACGTTGACAGACTGCAGCACTTATGAACAGATTTACAAAAGATTCCTTCATCCTCGTCATGAGTACGTCTGAGGATGCCCTGCTTTTACCTTTTTTTTTAAATCTGTGTCTTATTCTCTAGTAAAGTATTGTGGTTTTCCTCACTTGCAAGCTCTGCTCGGGTCACATAACAGTAACCTGTGTGATGGGTAGAATCCGTATCCTATCAGGTTCGATCCAGGGGTCTGAATATCCCATAAAAGGCTGGGATCCATTTCCTCAGTGCTTGTTATAGGTCACTCTTGGACCAAGTTGATGTGAATTCTGTCTAATATCTGGAATCTTCTGACCCCTTTGGCTGTCTTCCTGGTTCCCTTTGTGTATCAATTGGACTTTGTTGCGTCTTCTAGGATTTAACTTGGCTCGACAACTTTTTTATGGTGTTGTTTGTCTTGTACTCATACTGTTGTTATCACATAGTAAATCGGACTGTCACCCAGTTCTGGGCATGTAGTGTCATTTCAAGTAGAGTAGGAAGGCACTCCTGGTGGGGTTCAGTTTTAGGGCTCACCAGTCTGTCGTGTTTTTCAGGCCCAAAACAATTATAAACCCCTTACCACTTATAATACAACTATTTAGGTCATGTACTTACGATATGTTTGTAAACTGTCCAAAGTTAAAAAAAAACCCTTAAAGGAAACCAACCACCTAAAAAACATGCTAACGGTTAATACTCACCTCCCTGCTCTTGTACCTTAACCTGTGTTGTCATGGGAGAATCTTCACACGCTAGGATATCCTAGAAGGAAAAGAAAGTTATAATAGCAGCAGCGGAGCGTGGGACAAGTTGTACGGCACTCCAGGCTGCCTAATGCACGCCCCCCACAACCCACTCTCATGTTGGTCGCATGGGAGGTGGCGACTTCACGCAAGAGGCAGGTGGCTCGCAACGTGTACAATAGCAGCACGGAGTGCCGAATCTTGTCCCTGTGCTCCGTGGCTGCTTAATTATAACTTTCTTTTGAAGGGATTCCCGCGTGTCAAGATTTGCAACAGGAAAAGCATCGGGATCAGGGTGAGGGGAGCGAGCGGCGGTGATTATTAATAGGTTTTTTTTTAAGTTTTTGAAAATGGTTGGTTCCTTTATATGGCAAACACATGGTTGTGACATTGATAGACTAGAAGCTGAAGTTCAAAACAATAGCCAAAAGAGTGATGGACCCCTTGTTTAAAATTGTGTTGGCCCAGAGGTAGAAAACATAACAATAATTAGGAAGTCCTTGTAATTATCTCACAGCCAAACCAGTCCGCGATGTGCTGAATTAAAGTAAAGTCACTTGATATATGTAATAATGCAGTTTATTTCAGCGATTGATCTTGTTGAGGCTTTGTGGAAAAAATAACACAAATATCCGTCTGTGTAAAATGTATTTCGGCTGTCTCGCTGGAAATCGTCTAAGCAAACGGCCCGATTTAAAGTTACCCTCATGCGGTGTTATAACCCATATAAGTGTTTCATTATTGCCACTGAGAAAAAAAAAAAACCTCATATTTGTACGCCACGAGGGCTGAAATATATATATCCTCTAAGTGTTGGAATGGACATTTCCCTATAATCCTCTGCTGAATTACTTGCTCCTAAGTTTAAAGCATGCATGTCTAAGGATAAGGAGGGAACGCCGGTTGTCTGTTTGGACAGAGTGTTTTGTGGTCATTAAAAAGTGGTTGGTTTTGTTAGTTAAAAAATAAGAAATCTCATCAAGGGTGCCAATCGTCTTTAACACTGTTTACTGGTATTTTAAACTTTTACTTACCTTGAAAAGAATTAAATTTTTATTATGATCGTTCAGTTCAGACTATGAACAAGAAGATTCCAATCAAGAGGATGATTAGAACCTATCATGGTCTTCCAACCTTGCGTGGGAGGGTGGATATATGATCCACCAGTCCCTTGCCTGGCAAAACAGCAGCACAGACTATAATTCATAAATCACAGACCGACCATGTGGTCTTAAAGAGCCCTTTGGCGGTTACGGAAAGAATTAAACAATTATTCCAACACTTCACCTAAAACGGGTGGTGTTCTGTGGGGAGATACCCAAGGTCTACCTCTAGGAGGTGAGTACGGCTGGGGTCCATTGAAAAATGGGGTTGTACCACCCAAGGATCAGGGCAAGAGGCAGCACGGGGTTGTAGTTCTGTAAGGTGAACTGAATATTTGCCCATAAAAGTAACCCCATACAATAGTAAGGATCCATAGATAAGGGCTACAGCTCAGTAAATTCTCAGTAGGCGCGTAGTTAAACGCAAACTGACAGTAAAAGAGAAAAATCACCAAAATTATTTGATGAAGTTGTTCCCGCTTGAAGCCTTTGTGGCTTTAAACCCCGTTGTTAAATGAGAAGCTTCCCCAAAAATTCTAAAGTGACCTGCCATCAAAAAGGAGTATCATCCAAGTAGTACTTTGGTTTGGCTTCACAGGGGGTATTTATAAGGCTCTACGATCCCGCACCGAATTGCATTTTTACGGCGATTACCCGAAATTTTTCAGTTTGCGACGACAATTCCCTGAATTTCCCCGGGTATTGGCGCCAGGAGCGGATTGTGCGCATCGGCACCGGCATGCACACGATGGAAATCGGGGGGTAGTGGCCATCGACAAACCGACGGATTGGAAAAACAAAACTCGCTTGCATTTAAAAAAAAAAGGGTCGCTGGATACGCGTCTTGCCTGCACCAGGCCCGGCAGGTTGAAGCTTAAGTGCATTCCCATGAGAACCTTCAAAGGAACTGACTTAGTGAATCGCCGGAATCCACTGCAGAGAACGTGCCGATGGATCGCGATTGGACCGGGTAAGTAAATGGCCCCAAGTGTGGGAGAGATGGGTGGGGGGGGGCTACAGGTTCACTTGGTAACCGGCAGTTATGAATCGAGATGAAAATCAAGCATTAGCAGTGGATCTCATGATGGGAAAAAGTGGGGGAGTGATTGAAAGTTTGGGCATAAAAGGGTTGCTACAAAAGATAGAAAACTACTTAGGTTCCCTTCAACTACCCCCTTGTATAAACTTACTAGGTTATGTGGATAGTAATACCCACATGACTATGAGGGCCAGTCATTGCTACAATGGAAGAAGAAAAAGTTTTTATTATTTTGCGTGAGGGGATACATCGTGGGATTACTGACAAGGAATCGGTTTTACGACATGGGGGCATGGTGGCCTTAAAGGGACATTACCATCAGAATTATGCGATAGATTCTCGGTACTCACTGCCCGTCTCGTTGTGTTATGGCTGGAAACGGCTTTGTGATTTGCCTGGAACGGCCACATTATCAGTTAAAACACTTTGTATTGCGGTATTCAATTAGTCTGAGGTGCTCTGCAGAGCACCTCTTGGTACTGCCGTAGGCCAGTGAGTGGAAGATTTTGCAGAATTGGTAACGGTCACCGGCTTCCTGCAAACACGGCAGGGCAGGGACGGGATGTGAATGAAATTAAATCTGGTTGATGTGTGAGGACGGTGCCAAAAGGAGCACAGGGCGGTATGCCGGTGTAGTGCATGTTACTAGCATCTAACATTTCAGTGGATTCTGATTGGTAGATGTCCGTTTAGTATATCTCCCTAGTGCAAGCTACTGAATCCACCCAGCTTCGACACAGAGGAGACCTGAATTGGTTGCGACTGGGGTAACCCACCCCACTGGGACTCCCGCCCATTACCCTCACTGTTATACGTTATTCTCCAAATGGAATTACTTAGGATACTTGTCTGGATAAGTGTCGGTGAGATATCAAGTGGTTTCCTCCCGTTGTTACATCTACCCTAAGATAGCATGCTATGCATAGCAACTAAAATTAGTATTTCATTTGATGACAGCTAGGCTGTGTGTGGCAACTTCTCTAGATTAATTTGGGGCCCGCAGTACGCTCACACGTTGCCCAAGTGGTTTATTATTTGGTGAAATGACAAGCTCCCATCGCTTAACAATAAACTGTTTCCCTGTAGACTACCTTCACCCCATCCCCTTACTCGTGAAGTCTTTGTGACTTCCTCAGGTAACGTGGGGAAGAAAATGAAATACAAAACAAAGCTTACATAAGAGAAGATATTCCGACAACTTCATGGCCTGAATCAAGTCCTGCCAGGCATTGTTTCTACAATTATACAATTAAGGCATAGTACACGAAATAGTCTTCTTATCCAAGCTCCGCCACTGTTAAATCTGCCACGCTTTCCACCAGAAAATCCAATTATCTCGAGACCTGGATCAAAACGACTTCACATACTATTTGCAGACAAATATTCGATCGTATTTAATTGTTTGCCTGCCTAATGCCATCACGGCATTCCATGATGCGCCGCCTAGCAGTGGCTGTTTTCTCTCACCCAATGTAGCCACATCAATACCCAATTTTTTGATTCTATAAACTCGATCTTCATGTTATGATAATATGCCGTATAAGACTCAACTTAGGTTTTAAGACAATACGGTGGGTTGTCAAGAGTATTCCATACTTTTGCCAATCAGTGTCCGGTAGAACATTATCGCGAGTTTGGCTACATTAGGTGTGATGATTCTTGGGTTCCAATAGACAGTCGCAATGCCCCTACAGACAATAAATGGATTGCCAATCACGTAAGTGTTGTGGGGGATCGCACCTATAATAGCAATGGCACCACACTACCAAGTAGAAATACCTTGTGGCAAGACTAAGGGCCGTCGCACAGACGCGTGCCCACAACTGATGTTCCCTTACTAGAGATGACCGGACCCAATAGCGGCCCCTGATCCGGACTGTTGCCAGATTGGCCATGGCTGTTTCTAGTGTATCGATTTGCCAGGTGGCTGTTATTGCTAATCAAGCAAATGTCCGGGTCCGTTGGCCAAACCGACGCCCCACAAATCATGAACCCGACCATTCGCGCGCTCCAATCATCTCTACCATCATGACACAAAAAGTTAGAACTCAGTATTGCCCGTCTCTAAGATAGGGAAGGTTCGTTGTGGTCGAAGAAATGGTCTTAATATTGAATGCAAAATTAACACACAAATAGAAAATCATATGAATGATGAGACGAGGCAAAAGCTCCCAATCGAGCTCCGGCTGTCGCGGTGGTAGGCCGGCTTTTGTTTATGGTGAGTGCAAATTAATATGCAAAAAACCTAGAACTACACGCGCACAGTGTGACACGATTCGACAGGCGTATTCCATCCATATTAAGGCCTCCCTTAATTTTGTAGTTCTGGCAAAATTCTTTTCAGTATAAATTATGGTAGTCGTAGCTAATCAGTCTGACATTTATTACCCTGCGTAAATCCTCCCGGGCTAACAAGGCTGACCCTCAAAATAAAAAGTTAGCGAAGTGGGAAAAGTTTGTGGGGAAAGGTGTTGGTTATACAGTGTAAGGGGTGGTTAATACAGTGGTAGGGGTGGTTATAACAGTTAGGGGGTGGTTATAATACATGGTAAGGGGGGGGTGGGTTATACAGTGTAAGGGGGTGGTTAGACAGTGTAGGGGTGGTATACGTGTAGGGGGTGGTTATACAGGTAGGTGGGGTTATTCAGGTTGAGGGGTGTTATACAGTGTTAGGGGCTTTATCCGTGTGGGGTGGGTATAAGCAGTGTCGGGGGTTGGTTAAACAGCGGTGTAAGAGGGGGATTATACAGTGTAGGGGAGTGGTTGGTAGCAGTGTAGGGGTGGTTTATACAGTGTAGGGGGTGTGTTATACAGTGTAAGGGGGGTTTATACAGTGTAAAGGGGGGGTGTTATACAGTGTAAGGTGGTTGTTATACAGTGTCAGGGGGTGTTCAGTGTAGGGGTGGTTTATAACGTGTAGGGGGTGGGTTATACCAGTGTAGTTGGGTGGTTATCATGTAGGGGTGGTTAAACAGTGTAGGGTTGTTATACATGTAGGGTGTGGTTTAAAGAACGTGTACGGGGGTGGTTATACAGTTGTAAGGGGGTGGGTTCTACAGTGTAGGGGGGTTATAAAGTGTAAAGGTGGTTATACAGTGTAAACGGGGGTGGTTTATACAGTGTAAGGGGTGGTTATACAGTGTAGGGGGTGGTTATTAGAGTGCAAGGGGGGTGGTTATACAGTGTAGGGGGTGGTTTATCAAGTGTAAAGGGGGTGGTTTATCCAGTTAGGTAGGGGATTTACAGTGTAGGGGTGGTTATACAGTGTATGCAGTGTGTTCTAAACAGTGTAGGGGGTGTTATACAGTGTAGGGGGTGGTTATACAGCTGTAAAGGGGGGTGGTTATACAGTGTAAGGGGGGGTGGTTTACTCAGTGTAAGGGGGTGGTTTTAATACAGTGTAGGGGATCCGGTCAGGGGTGGGTTTATACCGTGTAAGGGGTGGTTATACATGTATGGGGGTTATACCATGGTGACGGGGTGGTTTACAAACAGTGTAATGGGGTGGTTATACAGTGTAAGGGGGTGGTTGATACAGTTCGAGGGGTGGTTATACAGTGTATGGGGGGTGGCTTATACATGTAAAGGGGGTGGTATACAGTGTAAGGTGTTGGTTATACAAGTGGAAGGGGGTGTATACAAGCTGAAGGGGTGGTTGTTATTATACAGTGAGGGGTGGTTATTACAGTGTAAGGGGGTGGTTTACAGTGTAAGGGGTGGTTATACATGTTAGGAGGGGGTGTTATACAGTGTTCAAGGGGTGGTTATACAGTGTAGGGGGTGGTTTTAAAGTAGCATGGTGTATATCGTGGGGGGGGTAACAATGATGTAGCGGTGTATACAGTTAAGGGGTGGTTTACAGGAAGTGTTTCTGATGGGGGCAACGTACAACAACACTGCATTCATAAGGGAGGCATTATACCTGTAATAACATGCCACACATGTTTCAAATAATTAAAACAAAGGCATCACATCACACCTACTACACACTATACATACATACATACTTTTCAGTGTCACTACTGTGCATGGGCTGAGTAGAGGCTGGGTCCAGGCCTGACATGTGCTCTCCCTGTGCTCCCCCCCTACCATGAATACGGGAGCCAAAAAACGAAGAGCCCTGATGTAGCAGAGTTTAGCAGCTACGCCAGGAGGGGAGGAGCGGCTCCATAACACAGACGGCAGCAGGCAGCAGATCAGGGAAGCTTCTCCCTCGACCCCATGCGGCAGATCCACAACTGTGTGCGGGCTGCTTCCCATGTCTCTCTCTCTCCTCATGTGATCGAGCCTGCACAGAATAGGCTGAGGCTCCGGTCACATTCCTTTCATCGGCCAGGAGCTACAGCAGTGGCAGATATAGGCCTGCAGTCCCCTGCATCCTCGCTAAACTAACTATGCTTTGACTTTCGGGGTACGTCTTACATAGCGCTACACCCCTAAAAACCCCACGATGTCTTACTATCGGGGGTTCTTACTATCGAGGAACACCGGTATGTATTCATGTCCTCCCTGCTGTCGTTACAGTAATGCATCATATTATGATGATCACTATATACAGGAGGAAAAAGAATTATATACATTAATGCTGCTGTTTCCATGTCTGATAAGGGCCATAACAATCAATACATCTGTCTCAGATCCAGCTATCATGTACATTTTATCCTCTGAAGAACGTTCTGCCGGAACCCCCATTAACGACCTATATATAGGCGGGTGACATTTTAAAAAAACCCTATAACTATCCCCCCCCCCATCTGCCATGGCGTACCATCTCCCACTCTCCTTTCTCACTGACGTGAGGGATAGGCTAAGATCATGCACGACATAAGACACATAGCCTTACTACTCTACGTACCTCCTCCATACATATTAACCCAACCCTTTGTTATCTATCCCCCATTATCCGTAACACACGCCAGCAAATCTATACATTGTGCAGCCACATCTTCATTTTCCAAATGGCGGCCACTTCAGCGGCCTTTCGGATAAGCGATTATTATTGACTTTTTCTGCTCCTGCGCCAGCATTCATATCATTCCTTGAGTCAAGTCAAGGTTAAAGAGCCAGAATCCGATGCTGACATTGTCAAAACGATGCCAATTTCACAGGGGGCAGAATCCAAACGCCATTGATATCAAGACAAGACTCCGGACATTAATAATCCAGGAATGCTCTGAGATATCACACCCCGGAGTATTGCAACAGTCAATTACCATAAAACCTGTATACCGTCAATGGTGAGGGGGATTTCATCTTCATTATGACCGCCGCTGCTTTTAGGTGCCAAAGTTTTTAGATTGGGTGGTGGGGGGGGGTCTTCACATGTTAGAAAATGTTTTTATTACACAAAGTTACATAAGAAAAATCTCTAAACTCTAGAGTCACAAATGTCAAAAGAACAACAATGATGTGGCGTCTAGGACGAGCGTGCGCGCAGATATGGGTAGCACGGATTATCCCGTTGGGATACGCCATCTACTGGTTGCGAATAGTTAAACTGGGTAAATACAATTTTTTTTTGTTGCTTCCACCACAGCAAGTCTGTAGTACTACAATGCAGGGCCAGTTTTGCCAATTTCGGATTCCCCCATTATTACTAGTTCTGCAGCTCTGGTGGTCGTTTAATGAAGGGGGGAATTTGCGCATGATCATGAAAATTACACGGAAATGGTTCAATTGGTCTGGTACAGATCCGATATCATGGAGTCCCTTAGATTTCTCTTAAAGGAGGCACCATTATCACCTTCTAGATGAAGTGTACCTATCAATGGTGATCCGAGAGGCAACTCCATAAAATTATGTTATAAACTGTTAATGTTCCCAAAAATGTTTTATTACCTCCTGTTTTTCCTCCCCGAGAACACAAGAACCAGTCCCTGCCCTACCATCCCTAGGGCCCAAGATTTCCAATCAGTGTGTTGACAACTGGTTATTTTACTATTACAGTATTCACTCAGGGCCCGCTCTATTCTCTTGCCATGAACGTGGGGTTGAACGTTCCGCCGCCCGGAAAATCAGCGCAGATTCAGACCACTTACTATTGGGGGCGGATTGCCAGTATTTCTGGTCTTGCCCGAGAACAGCTGGCATGTCCGTACCTACCCAAATAAAAAATAATAATACATATATGTACTATCGCGGCGGCCTTATAAAACTTCGACTGTAATTGAGAGCAGAGCGTTGCTCAGCTCTGATGGACCAACAGCCAGCGCTGACCTCCACACACACACCACCGCCTGTGTCTCTGTACTATGACATGGCTGTCGGCGGGGAAGACTAGAATAGAAGTGATGGCAGCGGCCGGGGGAGCGCTGGGGCTATGGGGCCTAAAGGTAGTTTTCTTTTTTAAATATTTTACGATTCTACAGGGGTGGCCATGTTGCTGCTAGGGTGTATCATTTTGTGCTGAGGGAGGGGGGATTATTACTATGTAGGGGCTGTCTACTATTGGAGAAGCTATATACTTATGTGGGAGGGCTTTGTACAAGAATGTGGGGATGGGGCTGTGTACTTTTGTGGGGGGCTGGTACTATGTGCCGGGGGGGGCTGTGTACTATGTGCTGGGGGGGGGGCTGTGTACTTGTAGTTGTGTGTGTGGGGGCTCTATAATGGGTGGATCTGTGTCACTGTGTACGGATGGGGGCTGTAACTATGGGGGAAGCTGTGTACTAGTGGGTGGGTGTGTATGGTGGTGGGGGGGCTGTGAACTTTGCGTCACGGGCGGCTGGTATGTAGCAGGGCTGTGTACTAGGTTTGGGGGCTTTGGTACTTATGTGGGGAGCTGTTGTTATTTGAGGAGGGGTAAGCTGTAATAATATGACGAAGGGAGAGTGGAGCTGTATATATGGTTGGGGGGAGCTGTATACTATGCCCTGGGAGGGGTTTGTATATACTATCTACTATCTACGTAGAGTGGGGGTTGGTTTTATACATCGAGATGTATAAGCCTACCCGCGTCTTAAGCCGCGACCTGTCTAATTTTACACAAAACTGGAAAAACTATTGACTATAATCCGAGGGTGGGAAATGCTTGGTCAAAAAAAACACAAAACAACTAACCCCTCCCGCCAACCCCCTCCGCTCCCCCCCCACCCACCCCCACCCCCCCCCCATTATATAGCTCCATCAAACAAGCCCCCTTATTATATAGTCGCCACCCCCATGTAGTATACAAGTCCAGCCCTTCCCCCAGTATTATAACACCTGCCCAGCAGCCCCATGTAGTATACAGCCTGCCAGCCCCCAGCTAGTATACAGCGCTTGCCAGCCCCTGTATTATGCAGCCAGCCCATAAGTAGTATACAGCCTTGTCCAGCCCCCCTCAGGTAGTATACATCCTGCCAAGCCCCCAGTAGTATACAGCCCTGCCAGCCCCTAGTATAATGCAGCCACCCATAATATACAGCCTGCCAGCCCCATGTAGTATCCATCCTGGCCAGCCCCCAGTAGTAAATCAGCCTGCAGCCCTAGTAGTATGCGCAGTCCAACCCATAGTACAGTATAACAAGCCTGTCAGCCCCCAGTAGTTACAGCCGTGCCAGCCTTAGCTAGTATACAGCCTGCCAGCCCAAGTAAGTATACAAACACCTGCCAAGCCCCAGTAGTATACAGCCTCTGCCCTAGTAGTAGTACATCCTGTCAGACCCCCCGTAGTATACAGCCTGCCAACAGCCCCCAGTAGTATACATCCGCGCCCCCCAGTAGTAATACAGCCTGCCTGCCCCCTGTAAGTATATAGCCTGTCAGCCCTAGTAGTTACACCCGCCAGCCCCTAGTAGTATACAATACAGCCTGCCAGCCCCCTTGTAGTATACAGCCACAGCCTGCCTGCCCCTGTAGTTATAGCCGTCATCCCCTAGAAGTCTCAGCCTGCCCAGCCCCTAGTAGTAGACAGCCTGACCACCCCCTGTACTATACACAGCCATCCCCTAGAGCATACAGCCATCAGTCCCCTGTAAGTAACCCCTGTCCCCCCCATAGTGTCGAGCCCTGGCCGACCCCCTAGTATACATCCTTTGCCACCAGCCCCCCTCCCTGTATCGCCTGCACTGCCCCCTGTAGTAATATAGCCTTGCCAGCCTCCTATTATATAGCAAGCCTGCCAGCCCCTAGTAGTATACAAGCACCAGCCCCCCTGTAGAGATACATCTAGCCCTCTCCCCTATAATCATCAGCCCTCAGTCCCTATTACTTTTATACAGCCCTTCAAGCCCCCATAGTTAACAGCCAGCCTGACCCCCATGTAGTATCACAAGCCACCTGCCCCCATTATATACAACAGGCTAACCTCGCCCCCCTGTCTACACTGTATAACCACCCCCTACACTGTATAACCACCCCCTTACACTGTATAACCACCCCCTACACTGTGTAATTCTTGGCACTTGCTTTTATAAAACTGTTTTGTGGTGAATACCATACTGTTCAGGTTGTTAATAAATGTTAATTTTATGGTTAAAACAAAAATTGACATTTTTTTCGCCAATATAAGACATACCCCAAAAGTAAGACATAGTAGGACTTTTGGGGGTAAAAAGAATGTAAGACACTGTCTTACTTTCGGGGAAACACGGTAGTTGTCAAGGTCGCACTACTGCTAACGACCTGCAGGGAGACATGTATACATAGTTATCAAGGTCGCACTACTGCTAACGACCAGCAGGGGGCGAGTAGATACTGCTATCATAACCACGCTGCTCCTAGTGGCCATGTGAGGTAGTGCAGACATACTTATCATGGCAGAAATACTGCAAATGGCCATCGGTAGGAGGGTAGATATAGAAAGAATGACAATGTACATGAAATACAGGTTGTATACTGTCCATTTAAAGGGGTCAGACACTCTTTTTCATAAGTTGCCCATGTGCCTTTACTGACTTAATAAAAATCTTAAACTTGAAGGGGTTGTCCGACTACAGCTTCCTTTTTTTTTAAAAAACTTATGTCCCCAGCCCACCTGCAAGACTTTCAAAAGATCTGGACAACCCCTTTACTATACACTCTACACCCCATCTTGAAAAAAAAACCCAGAAATGACAAGAAAAACTGAAATATCACACGGTGATAAGTATTAAGCCCCTTTGCTCAGTATTGAGTAGACGCACCTTTTGAGCCAGTGCATCCAGGAGACTTCTTGGGAAGATGCAACAAGTTTTTCACACCTGGATTTGGGGATGATCTGCCTTGCAGATCCTATTCGGTTCCTTCTGGTTAGATGGTGATTGTTGGTGGAAACCATTTTCAAGTCTCTCAGTTAGGTTTAGGTCAGGGTTCTGGCTGGGCCATTGGTAATGGCCCGCTGTACTGGTCCCTAACTAATTTTGCACACTTCTTATGTCCCTAAGATGTAGGTGAGGTATGGACAACCTAAACCACCAATCTCAGTTGGTACTTCCTTAAATTGCCTTTAATAATCTATTCACTGCCTTTAAGGATGTGTTTAAGCCCTTAGTACATATGCCACCTACTGGCATGTGAGTGCTGTCCAGACACACGGCCTGCAGGCATCAGGCCTCCAGGAACTCTGATCTCTAACAGTGTGCCAAAGCAGCTCCCAACTTCTCCAGCCCCAAAGCTACTGAAACTGGTCAGTGAAAATCCTTTCCAGACATTATCCAACCAGGTACCTTGGACCCAGACAGATCGGACTCCTACCTCGGCCTGGTGCCAATGCTGTGTTTGAGTTCTTTGAGTGCCCCAGGGAGAACTACTTCCACCTTACCATGGCTTCTCCCTATTCTTGCTGCCCGGCCTGGCCCGTAGTGGGCAGGCTACTCCTCTAACAGAGGCCTGCCATGATGTGGACGACCTTGCAGCATGGGTAGGGGGCGCTACCATAGACCTCCCTCATACTCGCGGGAGGTATTGCGGCCCTTGATAGGGCTATTTATTTGCGGTGCTCCTCCTCCTCCTCTTCCTCTTTGCTGCTTCAGGGACCAAAATTAAAGGGGTCTAAATACTTTCTGTAACCAATGTAGGTATGTAGGTAGTTCTATAGTGAGATATATCCACCATAATTTTATATATAGCTTTGTTACTTTATAAAAAAAAAACCTAATTCACCCAATTTGACGCATTCTTCCACATGAACTTGTATAACCATGTATGACGGATGACACGATCCCGCTGAGGACGCCAAATCTTTTCTAAGCTGATTATTTGCAACGAGCGACACACTCCAGTAACACAATATCCAGTTAATAATTCATGGTGTTTCCTGCTACTTAAACTTGAGAACAGATTTTTGTTTTTTCACAGCTAAAAAAAAAAAAGAAAAATGAAATAAATAATTCAAAGCTGTAGATGAAATTAGTAGATTTTGATAGAAGTGGAACATGACTGCGAACAGGACAGAGAGAGAGGAAACAATTACCAGTAGTTGAGAGGAGCTCGTGATGTAACTGGAAGGAGACTGCTGTGAGAAGCAGCACAAACACCGGGAAGCAAAAAATATACCACCTTAAAGAAAACAATCAATTCCATCCTGGGCTGTAAGTCCCTAATGAGGGGAACCTGATCTCTTTGTCGATGTGATCATCTGACTTGCTGTATTCTCATACCTGTCAAGAGACTACGGAAACCTTCTCGTTATCCTACTATTAGGCTTCATGCACACAACTAGATCACAGATCCATAATATGGTGGTCATTTTATCCTATGGCACGTTTTATTGACCCTAATATGCAAATTTTCTTAAGAGACTACTGGGGCTTGCAGTAACCGGAGCTGACGCTACACTGTGCGGCTACCCCACGACCCAGTAGCCTCTTTAGATCGTCCTATGAAGACATCTTCAGTGCGCAGCTCCTTGTAGCTGTGTGCATTAGTCCGTGAAGCTGTAGTTCTGCGCATGCGCAGTAGCTCTGCTTTGGAGCTGAATCCTCGCAACCTGCGGTCTGCATAGATAATCTATGTAAAGCTGGTGGCTTTGCGGTCTCTGCTCCGAAGCTACTGCGCATGCGCAGAACTCCAGATTTGGGGGCGAGCACTGAAGATGTCTTGATAAGAGGATCGAAAGAGGTACGGGGTTGTGGAGAAGCTGTGCTGTGTAGCGTCAGCTCCGACTACTCCATGCCCCAATAACCTTTGAAGGAAATTTGCATGTTAGGATCATAAAGGATTAAAAAGTTACGGGGGACTGAAGGATTACCGTAGTCCTAAAAAGAGCTCAGTTGTAATGCACTAGATCTACCTTCAATGGTAAATCTGTAATAGTAGGTTCACTTTAAGGATGAAGAATTAGATTAAGACATGCTAAAGGGGTACTCCAGTTATGTTGAGTCCTAAGCCCTAAGGCACCGGGTCAAAAAAATGCCAGTGTACCTATGCTTAAAGGGGTGGTCCAGACATATCTAGTGCCGCATCATGTTTCCTGCAGATATGGGATAACTTGATGATTGGTGGGGTCCCACTTGTTGTACTCCCATGAATCATGAAAACAAGACCAAATTGATGTAGGGGCAAGTTGGACATGTGAGCTGCTGTCAACCTCTATACTGTTGATAGGGGAAAATGTGATGTGGCACCCCTGTGGGTGGACAACCCCTTTAATATACTAGTCCTCTGTTCTCTGATTCTCCTCTGTTCTGTGATTTTGAATTCTGTGTTCTGTGACTTTGGGTGTCAGAACAGGGAAGAAGTCCAAGCCCTGCATTTCCCACATCAATGTCTGCTTGTCATCTGCCCACTAAATGGCAGATGACAACTGTGAGTCAGTCTAGCCCCTGGGTAAATGCATAGTACAGTAACACAAACAAACAAGAAAGATAGACAGAAGGAAAGCAAGGTTAGGAGAACCAAGTCAAAACCAAGCTGGTGGCAAGGTACAAAATCGTAAGGTCGTGGGATAGTCAAAAGGTAGAATTACAGAAAGCACAGTATACAGATCTTAAACTTATTTATAATTTGATTTAATTTGATAGTCCTTCACTATTTCATGAAACCCTTTCATGATTAGCCAATGGGAGAGGTAAGGATGGACACAGCTGCACATGACTTTTGGCCACGTGAGACCCAATGTAACATCATGACCTCGACAAGTCTACATTGCAATCATAACAATTTCCTTTTGGTTCCTTTGGTGGCCCTTGTCTTGGTTCAAAATGGCCTATTAACTTGACCAGTCCTGGTTTTAGGACTCTTTTTTTGGAGAAAATTAAATTTTTGGGGCACATATTGATAAACCAGCTCGGCCCATTTTACCAGGAAGATGGATGACTGATTTGTTCACTTCACACATAGATACTGACTGTTCTAACCTTGGTTCGCGCAATGAATTGAAGTCTAACAGTTTTACATCAATTCATTAAGTGAAGCCCCATTTAATTTAGTGTTAACGTAAATTACAAATTCAGTCACTTTTACCTTGATCTTTCCAGATGGCCGCACACAAAAGACTCCGCACGTTCCCTGATTAAAGAACATTCTCCTCTGAAAACAAACAGGTTTTCTCCAAGTCCTGGTTTAATGTAATAATTACCTACAATGTTTAGAGAATATCTGAACCCACATTTAAAGGAATATGATAAATCAGAACTAGGACGTGGGGGTATTACAGAATTGTGCTTATGTATACAGTATTCAAAGTGGACCTCCAAATATAAATCAACTTTATATAAATGTATAATATAGGTGATTATAAGAAACTTTGTAAGAAAATGTATTAAAAAAGGTTACAGTATTTTTCGGACTATATACCAGATTATAAGGCGCACCATCAATAAATGCCTGCTAAAACCTATAGGTTCATATATAAGGCGCACCTGATTATAAGGATGAATGACCAGCAGGTGGCAGACCTGTGCACAGTACAAGGCAGCTGTTGTCTGTAAGTACGGCTCATATATAAGGCACACTGGACTATAAGGCGCACCTGATTATAAGGATGAATGACCAGCAGGTGGCAGACCTGTGCACAGTTCAAGGCAGCTGTTGTCTGTAAGTACGGTTCATATATAAGGAGCACTGGACTATAAGGCGCACCTTTGATTTCTGAGAAAATCAAAGGATTTTTTGTGCATCTTATAGTCCAAAAAGTATGTTAATAACATAAAAGTCTTAGCAGAGGAGAGGGGGAGGCTGATAGGGGAGAGACACAGACAAACTGAAGCTTTCTAGCCCTGTTATACTTTCTACACCACTCCATCAGGTTCAAAATGTAATCCTTTTATTGATCCAGTGTACAGAAAAGTATCTTAAAGGGGTTGGCCACTTTTCAATAATTCTCTTCCATTAGACACTTCTCTGCATGTATTTGTCCCGGTGTCTTTGGCTCCTTTGAGAGCTTCATCCTTTCCCCGTTCTCACCATGCTGCCCTCTGCACATATACACAACTTCCTCTCTCTGACTGCTCCAGCCCAACCTAATGGTGTCTCCCACTGTGTCTCTCTTTTCATTGCCCATCATCATTGACAGAGACAGGAAAAGGGGAGGGAGCAGGATGAGTCATACCCTCCTGCTGCAGCCCCTCCTAAGATCCCCCGGAGAGGAAGCAGTCAGCACAAATGTTGGTATATTTGTAAAACCATAGAGCAAATTGTGCCTCTGCACCAGATATTAGGGCCAACTCCTTTTACGCATAGAGTTGTACGTAGTGACAAAAATAGTCAGTTTGTGTATGTGTGTCTGTCTTCTTCTATCCTGTATATATAGTATAGAAAAAGCCGAGTACTACTACTTTTATTCTACATATGACATTAAAACAACCCTGACCTATAGGATAAATATAGGCCTCCTTTCAAGCATCCTACCTGGATCTCCCAACCCCTCCCCCGAGTACCCAAAGAATTGGACACTTACAACTGCGTGACGATGAATAAATAAGGCCACAGCTGCCTGTTTATTTAACATAACATATAAACATATAAAACAGTATATATCAACTTTATTAACATGTACAAATAAAGTGCAATTAAACAGACCGAAATGACAAGGCCTAAGAGGGGCGATTCGCAATGCTCATGCTAAGCGTTACCTGCTTACCCCCGCCGCACCGCGCCGGCTCGGGAGCTGACAAATATGTCGCAGGTAACCACTCCCTCTGTACCCGCCTCCGAGTGGGCCAGCTAGCATACCCATCATCCTCCGTTTTCCACTTCTTGTTATGCGCACAGCGCCACCTTTGTGCGAATTTCCCCCCCCCCCCCTCAAAGGCCTTGTCCCGCGGCTACGTGACAATAATTTTTTTTTTTTTAAGAAAAAAGGAAAAAACAAGGGAGGGCAGGCAGTAAAGCGCCAACAGGCAGTTTTCAGCTCCAACCACGTATCTTTACCTTGAAAAGGGAGAGCACGGATCCTCATTCAGAGGGCGGGTGGGCATCTCGCTCCAGCGCCGGGGGTCCAAGAGGAAGTCGCCCTGGTGAGCCCTGCCTTTTATTCTTTCTTCCCCTCCCCTTACTGACCTCACTTCCCCAATGCCCTTCCTGACGCCCCTAACCCCTCCTTCCCATTATGCCGGCCCAATTTCACACAGGTCAAGGCGGGCATCCAGTTACCGGCTCCACCTGACCTCCTGCCCTTTTCTATCCTGTATATATGTGCACAGTACAGTACTACTACTCCTATCCTGTATATATGGGCACAGCACAGTACTACTACTCCTATCCTGTATATATGGGAACAGCACAGTACTACTACTCCTATCCTGTATATATGGGCACAGCACAGTACTACTACTCTTATCCTGTATATATATGCACAGCACCATACTACTACTCCTATTCTGTATATATGGGCATAGCACTACTACTCCCATCCTGTATATATTGGTACAGCACAGTACTACTACTCCCATCCTGTATGTATATGCACAGCACAGTACTACTACTCCTATCCTGTATGTATATGCACAGCACCATACTACTACTCCTATTCTGTATATATGGGCACAGCACAGTACTACTACTCCTATCCTGCATATGTATGAACAGCACCATACTACTACTCCTATTCTGTATATATTGGCACAGTACTACTACTCCTATCCTATATATATGGGCACAGCTCAGTACTACTACTCCTATCCAGTATATATGTGCACAGTACAGTACTACTACTCCTATCCAGTATGTACGGGCACAGCACAGCACTACTACTCCCATCCTGCATATATTGGTACAGCACAGTACTACTACTCCTATTCTGTATAAATGGGCACAGCACAGTACTTCTACTTCTATCCTGTATATATGGGCACAGCTCGGTACTACTACTCCTATCCTGTATATATGGGTACAGCACAGTACTACTACTCCTATCCTGTATATATGGGCACAGCACAGTACTACTACTACTCCTAACCTGTATATATGGGCACAGGACAGTACTACTTCTCCCATCCTGTATATATGGGCACAGCACAGTACTACTACTCCTATCCTGTATATATGGGAACAGCACAGTACTACTACTCCTATCCTGTATATATGGGAACAGCACAGTACTACTCCTCCCATCCTGTATATATGGGCACAGCACACTACTACTCCTATCCTGTATATATGGGCACAGCACAGTATTACTACTCCTATCCTGTATATATGAGCACAGCACAGTACTACTACTCCTATCCTGTATATATGGGTACAGCACAGTACTACTACTGCTAACCTGCATATATGGGTACAGCACAGTACTATTACTCCTAACCTGCATATATGGGTACAGCACAGTACTACTACTCCTGTCCTGTATAGATGCCACAGCACAGTACTACTACTCTTATCCTGTATATATGAGCACAGCACAGTACTACTACTCCTATCCTGTATATATGTGCACAGCACAGTACTACTCCTCCCATCCTGTATATATGTGCACAGCACAGTACTACTACTCCTATCCTGTATATATGGGCACAGCACAGTACTACTACTACTATCCTATATATATGTGCACAGTACAGTACTACTACTCCCATCCTGTATATATGTGCACAGTACAGTACTACTACTCCTATCCTGTATATATGGGCACAGCACAGTACTACTCCTCCCATCCTGTATATATGGGCACAGCACAGTACTACTACTCCTATCTTGTACATATGGGCTCTGAGTAGTACTGTTACTCCTATTCAGTATATATGGGTAGAGCACAGTACTGTTACTCCTATCCTGTAAAAACTGCACTAGCCTTCCTATTGCTGTGTGTGGTGGCTCAGTGGAGTCTTGATGTTGCAGTCTGCATTTGCTTCTCCTGTGTCTCCTCAGATGAGGAGGTAACACCTATAACACTTTCATACTTAGACACTTAATGATTCCTAAAACTGGACCATTCCTCATTGTAATTCTAAAACTCTCAGTCTGGGAGATGAGTTATGGCTGAAATCATCTAAAACTGCATCAGCAAAAAAGAAAACGATCAATTTCCATACAATATTCCGACCACGGAGACAGTACAAGGAATTCCAGGTTATGAGCAAAAGAATTGGATTACTAAAGCATGTAATAATGTCATCCCACATACAGTCTGCAGGAAATAATCACTTTACAAACGTAAACGCTACAATCTCCATACTGGGATCTGATCCTCCAAAGGACATGGTCTGTAGACACTTACATGGGGGGCACAGTGGGAAAAATGTTAGACTTAAAGGGGGTTTTCAAGGAAAACATATCGATGACCCATTCACAGATATAGGTCATGAGTATAAGATCAGTTGTGATGTGAAACCTGACAACTCTACTGATCAGCTGATTGCAATGCAAGACAGTGGATAGAATAAGATAGCTCCATACACCAAGTAGTGGCCATTCTGAGGTACTGCAGTTCAAACTTAAAATTTTTTACAGCAAACATGATCTTACTAAAAGGCTTTGAAATCGCCGCCCACAGCATTATACACGGACAATGCACTGTGAACTTCTGTGACCGGGTAAGTAAATGTACCCCAATATGTCTACCTGACTCTAAAGTCAGAAGATTCACGGCCAGATCCTGGGGAAACCAAAATTGTTTACACCAGGACTGCTAGAGACAGGTTGGAATTATTTCTGTGAAATGCTCTATTTTTGTGAATTAGAGAATATGTTATTTTGTTATCCTGAGTATATTTAACCCCTTACGGACATGTGACGTACTACTACGTTGCATGACAACTGTGGGTATGTGAAGAGGGCTCAACACGGCTCCTCTTCATAAAAGGTGGGAGTTTGCTGCATATTGCTGTCACAGGGTGCATTCTAGGTCTGTTTGAAAACGGATGCATTTATTGCATGTTTGCCATGCACTTGGCAGCTTTCAATCTGTTTTTCTTCATTTGTGAAAATTTAAGCAGCTGTAAAAATGTTAATACAGGACTCAAACGACCCCTCCTCCTCACTCATTGCCCTCCCACAGCCTCTCCCCTGCGCCCTCCTCCCACTTACGTCAGCTCACTGCTGCCAGCAATTCTCATTTGAACTGTCCCCCTCCCCGGGACTCAGTACACACTGCTGAAAGGGAGGCAAGTAATGTTAAAGAAACAATTAAAAAGCACTAGAACATATGCTTTTTTTTGCATGTTTGCCATGCATTTGGCTACGTTCAAATCTGTTTTTCTTCATTTGTAAAAGTTTAAGCACCTGTGAAAATGTTTATACAGGACTCAAACGCGTGGTAAACATGCTAAAACACACCAATAACGGACCAAGACCTGACCAAGAGTGCATTGTGTAACAGCATTTAAAGGCATTTTTGAAATCAACATGGAGTCTTTTTTTACTTTGTAAAAATCTTGCTCCTGATGACAGGTTCCCTTTAAAGGGTTTAAAAAAGACCTGTCAGGGCAATTTGGGACCCTAAACCACTCAAAGGTCCTTAGTTTAGTGTCCCAAATTGTCTTTCAGCAAGTCCCTCAGTTCCCGCAATTAAAAATAAAAAACTTTTATACTTACCACGTTCTGGTGATCCCCATAGTTGCGCAGTCGCACAGTGAAGTTGGCGTACTATAATCCGGCTTCACTGCGCATGCGCCCTAGTTATGGCTCTTGTGCAATGAAAGTGGTGTGTACTGCTTCGACTCCATTGAAGTACTGAGCAAGCGCGGAGAGCACAAGTGACGGGTCCGATGCGCCTCATCAGACCATTCTCGAGGTAAGTGTATAGGTTTTTTTTTTAATAACACCTATGGAGGAACTTGATAAAGGGCAATTTGGGATACTAAACTCCCGGTCCATAAGGACTTATGGGTGATTTAGTGTCCCAAATCGCCTTGACAGGTCCTTTTTAACTATGGACTCTCTTCTTTTTATAAATTAGTCCCATTTAGTTGTATCTGGTAATCTTTTGTAAAAAAAAAAACAACTTTCTTCAAAAATATTTAGATTTTTTCATTTTAAAAACTGGCAAATACAGAGATTAAAAAATCACTGGTGTACAGTATACAGGATAGACGAAAGCCATTGAGCCACTATCGCCCCATGCATAAGGGCTCATGGAAGGCCGGAGACGTCCCAGGGCTACTTTAAATCTCATTTGAATAATTTTACAAGAAAAAATATTTACAGAATACAATGAAGTCTCGGCGTGTAATCTCATGAACACGTCTCCACAATAGAATCCAATTATGTCGAGCTGACAAGGATTTATAATGAGAATTTAGAAGCGCTGACTCATTGATTAGTCAGTGACGTGACGCACAGGATCCTAGGTCCACCAAGTCGTCAACGTGGGTCCATGCGTGACGGGATCATAATGTAAAAGGTCAAGGAGAAAGTCTCCATATTGTGACTGCAGACACTTATTGCATATAGATGTGTTGTGGTAAATTTCCATTTGACTTTTATGTAAATTGTATCTATACAATATGTACATTCTATTATACACTATGCAATATAGAGCTGATCAGAGTGGCCAGAGTGGTTATCAAAGGAGGAACCTTTCATGCCTTACACAGACAATCCACTGATGTAAAGGTTACTTCCAACATACATAGAAGTCTATGGTGAGGGGAGGGGGATATACAGTAGAAGCTGCTGGAGTTTGTAAGTTCTGCTACACTAAGCGCTTGTGATTCTACATTATCTTGTAAGATTATACTTTACCACTTAGAGCATGACAATGAACACTAACTAGCTGGCAGCATCCTCCTTCACCCTACACAGACTTCTGTATGCAAGGCTGAATATAGTTATGGGTGCTATGAGATGAGTGGTGTGAAGGAGGAGGAAAGCAGCCTGGTAGCAGGGGAGGAAGCATAATTCTCAAATCAAATATAATACAAAGTCTCTTATGTTGTACAATGTCTCTCATACTATTCACTTGTGAAGACTTGCTTTAAAGCTGGAGTAACACTTGGAATTAGTACAATGTTACGCGTCATTTTGACTGTGACAGCACTGCAGACTTATGACCAGATTTACCAAAAGATTTCCTTCATCCTCTGTTCATAGAGTACGTCTGAGGATGCCCTGATTTTACCTTTTTTTTAACTCTGTGTCATTCTTAGTAAGTATTGTGGTTTTCCTCACTCTGCAGCTCTGCTCCGGTTCACTAACAGTTAACCTGCTGTGATGGGTAGAATCCTTATCCTATCAGCGTTCGATCCAGGGGTCTGATATCCCATAAAAGGGCCTGGGATCCTTTCCTCAGTGCTTGTTATAGGTCACTCTTGACCAAGTTTATGTGAATTCTGTCTAATATCTGGAATCTTCTGACCCCTTGGCTTGTCTTCCTGGTTATCCCTTTTGTGTATCAATTTGGTACTTTGTTGTCTTCTAGGTTTTAACTTGGCTCTGACAACTTTTTTATTTGTTTGTTTGTCTTGTACTCATCTGTTGTTATCACATAGTAAATCAGGGACTGTCACCCAGTTTCTGGGCATTGCTTAGTGTCATTTCAAGTAAGTAGGTAGGCACTCTCTGGTGGGTTCAGTTTTAGGGCTCACAGTCTGTCTGTTTTTCAGGCCCAAAACAATTATAAACCCCTTACACTTTATAATCAACTAATTTTCATGGTACTATACTAATAGTTTGTAACTGTCCAAAGTGAAAAAAACCCTTAAAGGAAACAAACCACCTAAAAAACATTAAATAACCTGTTAATACTCACCTCCCCTGCTCTTTACCTTAATCCTGGTGTTGTCCATGGATAATCTTCACACGCTGGGATCACCTAGAAAAGAAAGTTATAATTAGCAGCACGGAGCGTGGGGACAAGTTGTCCGGCACTCCAGGCTGCTAATTATGCACGCCCCCCACAACCCACTCTCATGTTGGGTGCATGGGAGAGTGAGGTGACTTCACGCAAGAGGGAGGTGGCTCGAACGTGTACAATTAGCAGCCCGGAGTGCCGGACATCTTGTCCCTGTGCTCCGTGCTGCTAATTATAACTTTCTTTTGAAGGTGATCCCGACGTGTCAAGATTTGCAACAGAAAGCATCGGGATCTAGGTGAAGGGGAGCGGCGGTGATTATTAATAGGTTTTTTTTAATGTTTTTGAAATGGTTGGTTTCCTTTAATATGGCAAACAATGGTATGTGACATTTGATAGAACTAGAAGCTGAAGTTCAAACAATAGCCAAAAGAGAGTGATGGACCCCTTGTTTATAAATTGTGTTGGTCCCAGAGGTAGAAACATAACAAAATTAGGAAAGTTCCTTGTAATTATCTCACAGCCAACCAGTCCCGCTGATGCTGAATTAAAGTAAAGTCACTTGATATATGTAATTAAATGCAGTTTCTTTCCAGCCCATTGTCTTGCTCTGAAGATTTGTGGAAAAATAAACCTAAATATCCGTCTGTGTAAATTGTATTTACTCGAGCTGTCTCGCTGGAAAATGTTCTCATCAACGGCCGTAAAGTTACCCTCATGCGGTTTATAGACCCATATAATGTTCATTATTGCCACTGGAAAAAACACTCATCATTGTACCGCCACGAGGCTGAAATAATATAATATCCTCTAAAGTGTTTGGACTGGACATTTCCCATAATCCTCTGCTCTAATTACTTGCCCTAAGTTTAAAGCTGCATGTCAGATAAGGAGGGAACTGCTGTTCATGTTTGGACAGAGTTGTTTTGTGGTCATAAAACTGGTGTAAAAATAGAAATGCTCACATAATGGGTGCCAATCGCTTCTTTAACACCTTTACCTGGATATTTTTAAACTTTTACTTCCTTGAAAAGACTTAAATTTTTATAATGATAGTTAGTTCAGACATGAACAAGAAGAATTCCAATCACAGAGATGATAGAACCTATCATGGTCTTCAACCTGCCGTGGGAGGGTGATATATGATCCAACCAGTCCCTTCTTCCCTGCAAAACAGCAGCACAGACCTATAATCATAATTCACAGACCGACCATGCTTGTCTTAAAGAGCCCTTTGGCTGTTATCCGGAAACATCCCCGTTATTCAACCTTTCACCCTAAACGTGGTGTTCTGTGCTGGGAGATCCCAAGGCTTCTACCTCTAGAGGTGATACGGGTCCATGAAAAATGGGGTTGTACCACCCAAGGATCAGGAATGGGCAGCACGGGGTTGTAGTTCTGTAAGTGAAGCTGAATATTTGCCCATAAAGTAACCCATACAATAGCTAAGGATCCCATAGATAAGGGTCTACACTCAGTAAATTTTCGTAGGCCAGTAGTATAAAAGCAACCCTGCATGTAAAAGAGAAAAATCACCAAAATCATTTGAGAAGTTGTTCCCGTTTGAAGCCTTTGGCTTTAACCCCGTTTAATGATAAGCTTCCCCAAAATTCTAAAGTTACCTGGCCATCAAAAGGATATTCATCCAAGTACTTTGCTTTGGCTTCAATGGGGGTCATTTACTAAGGGCCCGAATCGCGTTTTTATGGCGATTTACCCAAATTTTTTAGTTTTGCGCCAAATTTCCCTGAATTGCCCCGGGTTTTGGGACACGCGGTCGGATTGTGGCGCATCGGCACGCGACAGAAAACGGGGGGCGTGGCCGTACGAAAACCCGACGGATTCGGAAAAACCGCCGCATTTTTAAAAAAAAGTGTCGCTGGATACGCGCTTACCTGCACCCGGCCCGGCTTGGTGAAGTTCAGTGCATTCCCATAAACTTCAGCGCAGCAGCGACACCTGGTGGACGTCGGAGGAACTGCCTTAGTGAATCGCCGGAATCCACTGCAGAGAACGCGCCGCTGGATCGCGATTGGACCAGGTAAGTAAATCTGCCCCAATGTGTAGAGGGATGGGGGGGGGGGAGCTACCAATCATTTGCCATCAGGTGGACATGAACAGGTTCATCTTGGTAATCGGCAGTTGAATGGAGATGAAAACAAGCATTAGAAGTGGATTCACTGCTGGGAAAAAGTGTGGGGCATTATTGAAAGTTTGGGTCATAAAAGGGTTGCCTTACAAGGATAGAATAAACTACTTAGGTTCCCATTCTCAACTACCACCCTTGTAAATATTACTAGGTTATGTGGATAGTAATACCCATACTTATGAGGGCCAGTCATTGCTACAGTGGAAAGAAAAATTTTGTCAACGTTATCAATTTCTCTTATTAATCTTTGAGGGGATACATCGCTGGGATACTGACACAAGGGATCGGTTAAGACATGGGGCCATGGTTTGCCTTAAAGGACATCTACCATCAGAATTACTGCTGATAGATTCTCGGTACTCACTGCCCCGTCTCGTTGTGTTATGCTGGAATCGGCTTTGTGTATTTGCTGGAACGGCCACATTATTCAGTAAAACACTTTTATGCGGTATTCAAATTAGTCTGAGGTGCTCTGCAGAGCACCTTCTGGTACTGCCGTAGCAGTGAGTGGAAGATTTGCAGACAGCTGGTAACGTCACCGGCTTCCTGCAAACACGGCAGGGCCGGAGGAGTGAATAAATTAAATCTGGTTGATGTGGAGAGGTGCCAAAAGGAGCACAGGGGGATGGGTAGGTGAGTACTAAGCATCTAACATCAGTGATTCTGATGGTAGATGTCCTTTTAGTATCTCTCCAGTGCAAGCTACTGAATCCCAAGCTTGACAAGAGTAGACCTGAATTGGTTGGGATGGGGTAACCCCCCCATGGGACCCGATTATATGTTACTTCTCCAAATGGAATTACTTAGGATTACTGTCTGGATTAAGGTGCGTAGTGAGCACTCCCCGGTGTACATCTACCCTAAGATAGATTCTGCAGCAACTAAAATTAGTCTTTCATTGATGAACAGCAGGCTGTGGTGCAACTTCTTCTTAGATAATTGGCCCGCAGTTACGCTCACACGTTGCCCAAGGGTTTATTATTTGGTGAAATGACAAGCCCCATTCCTGTACAATACATGTTTCCCTGTAGCTCCTTGACCTCCCTTCTCTGAAGTCTTCATTACTTCCTCAGGAACCTTGGGAAGATAAATACAGCTACAATAACAGAAGATACCGACAACCTTCAGGCCTTGAATCAATCCTGCCAGCATTGTTCTACAATATACAATATACTGTCATAGTCTAAAGAAAGTCTTATCCCAGCCCGCACTGTAAATCTGCCCGGCTTTCCACCCAGAAAAATCAATCATCCTCGAGATGTCCAAAACGTCACATATATTTGCAGAAAATATTGATCGCTTAATTCTGTTTGTCCTGCCTAATGCCATCCGGATTCCTGATGCGCATCCTTAGCAGGGCTGTTTTTTTCTCACCCAATGTATCCACATCAATCCAATATATTTATATAACAGTAGATCTGCCTTTAATCAACCTACGGTCATACATAAGACTCCATGATACGGTGGGTTGCAAGAGTATTCATACCTTTTGCAATCAGTTGTCGTAGCCATTCATGGAGCTTTGGCTACATTAGGTGTGATGATTCTTGGGTTCCAATAGACAGGCAATAGCCCCACAGACAATAAATGGATCTGCCAATCAGTAAGTTTGGGGGACAGACCTATCATAGCATGCACCACCACTACCAAGTAGAAAACCTTGCTGGTAAATGGACTAAGGAGTCCGCAGAGCTTGCCACAGCTGATGTTCCCTTACTAGAGATGACCGGACCCAATAGTCGGCCACCTGATCCGGACTTGTTGCCAGATTGGCCATGGCTAGTTTCTAGTGTCTCGATTTGCCAGATTGGCTGTTCATCTGCCAATCAAGCAATATGTCCGGGTCAGTTGGCCAAACCCTAACGCCAAATCTGAACCCGACCATCGGGTCCACTCATCTCTACCCATCATGCATCAAAAGTTAGAACTCACATTGCCCGTCTCTAAGATATGGGAAGGTCGTTGGTCAGAAAATGGTCTTAATATTGAATGCAAAGATAAAATAATAGAAATCATAATGATGATGAGACGAGGCAAAAGATCCCAATCAAGCTCCGGCTGTGCGGTTTACGGCGGCTTTTGTGGTGAGTGCAAATTAATATGCAAAAAACCTAGAAATACACTGCGCACAGTGTGACATCGATAGACAGGCGTCACTTCAATCAATATTTAATGCCTCCTATAATTTGTAGTTCCTGGAAAATTCTTTTCAGTATAAATTATTGGATAGTCGTCAGCTAAGTCTGACATTTATACCCTGCGTATAATCCTCAGGGATACAAGGTGACCCTCAAAACAAGATTAATTTGTCAAAGTGTTGCACCCTCAAGCTGGATGGTTATAAACCTTTATGTATTTGAAGGACACAACGTTTGCCAGGTGAAGAGTTAGGAAAGGGTCTGATTGTAAGACTGATACAGTATATTTATTCCTAGATGATAGAAGACATCGTGCACAGAAGGTATAAAGGTTTATTAAACATCAGACATCAGACAAGGGGTTATCAAAGATTAGAGATTCCAGCTCCTTCCATTAATGGAGCATGGCCTCACTGCCAAATTCAACCCATTAAAGTTCCTATCCAAGGACTACCCCACCAATGAACTGCCTAGTTCCACCAAAAATTAGGCTTTGGACAGGGTTATAGAAGCACCTCTAGTTCATATCTACATTTTACTGGGAGTGTTTCTTAAAATTTGTTGTGTCCTGGCAAGTTTTGAACAGTTTTCAAGAATGTATGGTTATGTGTAGTGATGAACAGACCCGAATCACAATGCTCGATTCTGTCCCAAACCCAGACCTTAACCAGAAGTTCGGGTAGGCTTTCAGCTCATTCCCACTAACATCGGGGAGCAAGAAATCAAGTGGAGGGTTGATCCTCTGGAAAGTGGTGTTGTGCATGCACCCCCCGATATTTAAAGAGTTAACACCCAGATTGGTGCCAGCACTGGTCACAGGTGTTGCCAGTTGGGGGTGTGCATTCGGGTTCAGTACCTAAACTCAAACAGAGCTTTCAGGTTCGGGTTGAGTCTCATTCATAGTCATGTTTTGCAGCAATAAAAAGCAGCATATACTTTTGTTTTTTGCAGTCTTGAACAACCCCTTTAAGGAATATTCAGTGTATGAATTACTTTAAAACGGTGACCCCAGACCTTTCACAAACCTTGCTTGCACTGCCACAAATTTCATTATATAAGGCCCCATAGTTCACCTTCAGAGTATATGTTCCATATTGTGCCCACACATGGTATAAAACACTTTGGTCTAATTTTGTGGTACCGCATGTCCCCATTTGACCCTGCTGGTCCCACTTGGTCATTTTAAGTGGGTCCATTCATATTGGCTGACCCGTTGTAACACAGTGAAGAGGCCTCCATTCTATACAATGCTGACGGTCCCCTGCTTCACCAACCAAACCACCACATGGGACCCAGCGGCAAAACCTGACAGGGGTACACATCGTAAGACCAATGCATGAGGCACAGAAAATTATAGCTCAATGGATATAGCGATGTCAAAGACATTTGTTAAGTTGAAAAGATGAAATTTGGGATTATGACCATAAAACCCATCTAATAACAACTATCTGACATCATGACTTTGACTCCTGGCATCAAAGTAGTTAGTAGTGATTTTGGGGTCCGCTTTTGCAGAGCTTGACTAGGATCCAAGAGCACTCCCACCTACTTGACTTCATCAGGAAAAGAAAACAGGGAAAATAAAACACTTTTTTGAGCCGGAGCACAAACACAGAGAAGCCACACCGGAACCATGCAAATTAATTTACAGTATTGTACAGTATTAATCTACAAGGTATTGTTAGTGCTTTCGTTCAGAGTTTGAGGTTACGGGTTCCCTTTAAGTGCCTGTGCTGCTCCACCATACCAGACCATTGGTGCTTTGACGCTTGGGATTCAATGTAATTCTCGCCATTTTTGGACAATGTAACCCTTTTCTATGTAACAGCTAAGATGCAGTAATCCGTCAGGGCCACTAACAAGAAAATGGAGCTATGCTACCGACCCCATCCTCTGTATAGATTCTAATGTCCCTACAGTGTAGGGCTATAAACAGAGACATAACTTAAAGTTGCCGGGTAAGAGGTGAAAGTCTTTATCACCAATATGTAATTTAAATGATTAGTCTGCTCACATATAGAGAAGAAACCTTCCTCCCTAAAGCATCAACGCATAGGGGTTCCTATGTAAGATCTATGGGACGGTAATGGATGTGGCCGTAAGTTGTTGAAAAATGAAAAAGATGAATAATATGAACGGTAACAAAAGAGCCCATAAAAACATCTAATTACATTAAAGGTGAACTTCAAGCTCATGGAACATCAGTGTCAGAAGAGGCAGGCAGAGTTTGGGTAGGTGGGCTGGCCGGAGTTTGCCCTGGCTGGCTTTCGGAGAAGCATGGACACAGAGGGAGGGGCCATGCGTCCCTAGGCCCCTCCCCACAAAGGGCCTGGTCGCAGTCGCACCCTCTGTGACCACAATTGTAGCCTGGACCTAAATCCTATTGAGCATCTTTGGAAGGCACTGAAACAAGCCGTCTGGAGAAGGCCAAACCCCAGAAACCTGGAGCAGCTCATGAGGAATGGACCAAAATACCTGCTGAGAGGTGCAGAAGTCTCAGTGACAGTTGCAGAAAACATGTGATTTCAGTGATTGCCTCAAAATGTTGTTCAACAAAATATTAAAGGGGTTTGCCCATGAAAGAAAATGTTTACACATAATTTTTAAGCCCCTTGTAACAAATTTACTCCTATCACTAGGTCAGTATAATATTTCAGAGTGTGAGCGAGGACTTTGTGCTATGAGATGCTGTGTGCTGACAATGTGCTTAGATTATCAGGATACAGGTTTAACTACACTTTCATTTAGCTTCTCAACATTGTAATTGTATCTGACAAATAGAAAGAGAGGTGAGACACATCAGAGATGATGAGATCCGTGAGATGCATATTACACATGAGATTCTCAGCTCTGCTATGTGCCTCCCCATCCCCTGGATTAAAACCTTATCTGCCTGTAGCTTGTAGATTTACTCTCCTCACAATGTGTTGCTGGAAGGCAAAGGTGGGGGCACTGCATAGAGTGTCAGTGCAGTGTCAGACAGGAGAACAATATGTCCTCCTGACCCTAAAGTCAGAAGATTTAGAGTCGGGTCCAGGGGCAACCGAAATTGTGTACCCCTGGACTGATGGGTACGGTGCATATGCATTTCTCTGGGTTAAAGGGCCATACATCTCACTTCACTGCACTTACTCTGGGTAACTATGTAAAGAAGTGTACTGCCTGAGGCTTCACCCAATCCCCTGCTCATGCACTGAAGGCATATGCGCACCATCTCATCATCCCTACTGCTCCTTTCCACACAGTTTTGTCTGGCTTTAAGCAGTGGGAAGAGCTAAGATAAATAAGTTTAGGGACCCTAAACCCCAGTTATATAAAACCATGCTGGTGGTTTAGTGATCACAAGCAACCAGACACATTTCCTTTAAGACCAAACAGAGTGAGGACCCTATTTGCGACAAGCACTGTGATAACAGTGAACGGGTTAGCAGGGCAGTGGGAAATTTTATTTATATGTTAAAGAAAAGTTGACCACAGAACCTGAGACATCCTGGGGATGAAACTATACAGCGATCAATAGTATTCATGTCTTTAAGACACGGTTTCTATTAATTGAAAGTGTCGTACAGGGCTCCTTCTCTGAGCTCCAGTACAGCGCCTCTCTGTCACACAGGTCACAGGATGATATTAATGTAAGTGGGCTAATGGTTGGTAGCTTAGGGTTGGTGGGCTAGTCTAAGTGGGCTTAGGGTTAGTGGCTTAAAGGGAATCTACTATCAAAATCAAGTATGATAAGCCAAGGACACTTACTCACAGATCCAGGCACAATCACTGTGGTAATCTTTATATATTTGCTTTTCCTTGGCCTCCATCTAAAATCAACTTTTAATGATCCTGAAGTGCTCTATGGGACATTACCGGTGCCCCTCTGTGCTGTAGATTCATATGATGTTACACTGTGCAGAGGAACAACCCAGTGTGTGTTGAAACTTCCTCTGCTACTGTGACATTACATCAAACAGAGGAAGCGGGAAGTGCCGAAAGGGGTGGATGGTGAGACAGTGTTACAGCATGCGAAGCTATAGCATGGAAGGGCTGTGGTAATACCCCCTAGAGTCGTTCTAGCTCAATAGATAAAGACCCTTGAATGAAACAGGAACTGGGGGAAAGTACAAACAAGCGGGCAAGCAACTGATTCAGTGAATGAAATATGAGGGTGGTCATTAACTGTATATATATATATATATACTCAGGTTGGGTCTTGAAGATGACAACCTCAACCCATTAGCCCTTCCATCTATTCTTATCCTTCGGTCTGATGCTGCCCTCCTGCAGGCACTATATGGCGGCACACAGAGGGCGTGACATGGGATTAAATATCTACAGCTTAAGATGTATGCAAATTTCATAGAGTTAACGCTCATTAGCTAATGCAAACGTAGCCCGTAATGATTCACTGAGCGTATTCACTATGGAGCAGAACCGCACGGGGCGCCTAACGCTGCCTTCCTAGTGCGTTATATGTGCTCATAACCTTCCCATTAGCAGCGAGCGCTGAGACCTGCGCACGTTCTCAGATGTCCTGATCTGTATGCAGCTCGTGTCTGCACGGTGGAGGCCGGGGAGAGTCGCAGCGATAAAACACAGATGATTGAAGGCAGTGGGAGAAAAGCTGCGTCAATGTACACTGCGGATGTGAGCACGAACAAAGCTCATAAAAACATAACGTGCGTGTGCATATATATATATAGCTGTAGCAGGGTGTAGGGTTTTTATAACAGAACTGCATTGTTTGTGCCTCCTTTTATGGTTCAATAAACCTTATTGAAAAAATGCACATAGTGGACGAAGAGAAAGAGCAGGAAGCCCACAAGAATCATCAAGCCGGCTATCAGCTATTACATGGCACAATGGGCAATTGGAGGGAAAGGGAGAGGAAGGGAAAGGAAGGTGGAGGGAAATGGAGAGGAAGTGGCGGGAAAGGGATAGGAAGAGGCGGGAAAGAGTGAGGAAGGGGCTGGTTGCTCTTCACGATACTCTGAACCCTAACGTGATGGAAGAGGCTCCGGTGTCAGGTCCGGGGCCTAAAGGGTCGTTTGGAGCAAGTTAGAGAAGGAAGGGAAGTTCCTAAACAGGATTCAATTGGACCAAGTGTTGTGGTACGTATCCAGCAGATTACTATCTAGAACTCCTTACGGCGGATATGGTCAACTTCATCTACCCATATTAGCTTTTTGGATGGGGTTGTGCTTTCCAGAGCCTAGAGCCACCAACAAATGTCTAAGCAGACCTTTCTTGATATCTCTAAGGCGGCCTGGGAACATGGATAAAAGTGCAGCGGCTGGAGACAATTCCCCGACGGCTCCACATATATAGAGGTCTCAGATAGGTGTACAGATAGAAGCAGCTACCACCCTATGAGAAGCATGGAACCTCAAGCCACTTGGTATCTCCAACAGATAGGGGAAACAGACGGGAACATACGGGAACATACGGTTTAATTGGACAGGAGTTTGAGTTTTAGTCACTTTTGGTAAATTTGATAAAATTATGTAGAGGAATAAAGAAATTTGACCAAAACATAATCTTTATTTAAAGTGAACCTGGAGAAAATCCACCTTAAATATTCTGGGACATGTTATCTTAAGTTTCTTTGAAATGTGGATATCTGAGGGTTGTTTATCCTTACCCAATCCAAACATCTCAGACTCTTGGAGGTGGGGAGGGGGGTTCAAGGCCATCGGACAACCCGACTGACTCACGTTCACCGATAGCAGCCAATTACCAAGTGCTGCAGATATACACTCCTCCCCCCGCATTCACAGGGTGGGTCCCCGGACTATGTATCCAGCTGTATAGGCATACAGTGGGAAATGTAAGGATACATTGGAATCCTGCTGCTGTGTCCTTGCGACGTATGGCAAATAACGTGATGTGAACTCAGCCTAACAATTTACCCAAATTAGCCATACCCATCTTTATTTTACATCTGCATAATACCGCCCTTTTTCCTGGCTCAGTTTATGGTTATGAGATAGTCATCATCCATAATAATTTACTATCATAAACCATGTAGAAAACTTACCATAATTTTTAATTCACACGAATCTTCAAGGTAAATTCAGTCAATCCATACAGCCTGAATCATCACATCCAAAATCTTCCATTTACATTCCCTTGTGGCCAAAAGCAAACAAGATCTATTTTCACTTGCCACGGGCCGATCATGTCCAAAGGTTATCTCTGTTCTCTGGAGATAGAAGAGCCCTCAGTTCTCTGCAAACACGAATGTTCTTCACTACGTGATATATTCAGCATCAAGAGAAGACGCCGTGGGCGATATTTTACAATTCTGCTCAGATTCTCTCCTTGGTCCTTCCTCTGGGGCTCAATGTGTATTCATTAATTTTGCCAGTGGTTTCTTTTTCCTTCCAAATATTATTATTGCTACTTATGCAAAGTCTAAATTAGATAAATTAATTTAAATCAATGCACAGAGCGCAGGGATATGGAAGATGAGATGAAATCATGGCTCACTAGTCAAGAATATGTAAAAACATACCCTTAGTGAAATATCTGTTTCACTACAAATTTGATGTCCCTATTGAAGTCTATGGCACCCGGTCACTGTGCGGTGAGCACACGTTGTCTCGCCACATGGTAACGGTGCACCGCACCCCCCGCATTGTGTTGATAGAAATTTGTGGATAGGGATGGAATGGGATTTTAGGGATACAGTTTTTATGTCGTTATAGCCCCAAAAGAAGATTCTGTGCAACATTTTCCATATAATCAGGTAATTCCAGAAATTATGTTTTGCTATCACAGAGGCATGAAGATTACAAAGACAGAAGACAACCAATTATTGGTCACCAAGCCAGCAGGCATTAGTTTTGGAAATATTTGGATAGTCAGGAGTAGAGATGAGCAGAGCGGATGGTTGGGTCCAGCTTTGGCGTTCGGGTTCTGCATGATCCAGACATATTGCCGGATTGCCAGCCGCGAACTAGCCATGGTTATTATTGACCACTAGGACATCCGGGTCAGAGTGCCATGCTCGAACACCGACTCTAAACCGAACCGTCTGGCCCAGCTCATATCAAGTCAGTCTTTTGTAGTGGTGGAAAGGTAGAGGTCAATGAATGCAAAAGTTTGACATCATAGTTAAATGACAGAAGGTCAGGTCTGCAGCTGACCAGAAGACAAGGTCAGAAGATGAGCTGAGTCAACGCCTAATATTGTGTTAATAACAAATAATTTAGTTTAGTATTAGGACCAAATTAACGTCAAGGAGGGCCATTTATAATAGGCTGCGGCCCAATGCTAGATCATTTAGTATTGGGTTTCAGTAGGATGATAAGACAGCAGTTGTTGCTAACTGAAGGACTGGAGTTGCATGGGCTTTAGTCTTCTGTCCCTCACACGTTCCGAAGTCAAAGTTCTAGTGCAGCCGCTTCTGCCTCATTTTCCGGTGGCAGCCCTCTCATCCTTGACACACCACCTTCTCCATCCATAATCCATCTTCTCCCTTTGAAAATTACATGTACGTTTCTAACCCTGACACAAAAAAGGTTGGCAACATTGACTTCTAAAACATGGGACAGCAGGTTTTTATCAGTTAGGTGCTGGTTGGTTGGTCGGTGAAAATTGGCTAATTTGGACATAATTGACTGGACCTACTTGAGCAGGAACGCAGTGTTCATCATGATCCTAGCCTGGAGTTATGGGATATGGATTGATGGCATGGAAACCTTTTGCTCCTTGCTTTTCTCTTTCCATGCCGGTATCATACACTTGTTGTTGTATTGTGACATGTTCTATAACGTATGGCAGAGTAAATTAGTAGCAGCATGTTAGGTCTGACCGATGCCTACTGTACATTGTTCCATGAATATAATCAATTTAAATATGATAAATGTTCACCTCAAAATTGGCTTTTACTAGTTTCTGCTTTAGAAAGGCATGTAAGCCGAACAATTATCTGTAAAGATTGCAGGAATGATTTATTAAGGCATTTCATTTTCCTGACCTTTCCATCCCACATCCACAGCAATTTCAACGACTGTAATCAATATCTTATTCTAAATCACAAGCCGCTGTGTCCTCTGTTTCTATGGGAAACGCTGCGTGGCAGCATGACATTTCACAATTTCCAGAGCTATTGTTTGCGCTGAAGGTCTGACAGGGGAGAAGAATATTGACAATGATATATTTGTACTTTTCAGCTTAAAAGTTCGAAGAACTTTGGGAAATACAAATTGTTCTCATTAAATTGTCATTTTTTGCTGTCATATTACAATAATGTGAACACAATAGCAAAGGATTCTAGGGGTGGCCAATGTGAGGAGGTCCAAAAATAATAGGGTTAGCTTATGTTGCCCCTCTTTCACTTCTAGTAAGTGTAGGGGGATCCACCGGAGGAATATGTTCCTCTCCTATAGTCTCCTATTATTGTGGCCTTGATCTGGCTACACCAGATCATGGCCACAACAGAGGTCTATGGCAACCGGTCACAGTGTCTCACTGCTCAATGACCTGGACAGGCAGGTCTTATCCCCCCCATCTTCGGCAACTGGTCATGTGCTCTGCCCAAGTTCGGGTCTGGGTAAGCACATGGTCATGTGCATGAAGCTATAAGTTGGAAATGTCAAAATGTACCTATAAATACTGACCTTAGATTGGCGGATGCCTTGGGCAGTACCTTCTGTCTTAAATCTGTCTTTGTACCTTCCACCACCCATTATGGTGACCTTTCTATGGTCCAGGTAGTTTAAAAAATGCCTAGATGATGTAAAGTAAACATAATGGGGCAGATTTACTTACCCGGTCCATTTGCGATCCAGTGGCACATTCTCTGCGCAGGATTCGGGTCCGGCCGGGATTTATTAAGGTCGTTCCTCCGCCGTCCACCAGGTGGGGCTGCTGCGCTGAAAAAAGCATCGGAACGCGCTGGAGTTCACCGGCTCGGGCTGAGTGAAGGTAAGTGCAAGCTCCGCAACAGATTTTTTGTTTTAAATGCGGAGGTTTTTCCGAATCCGTCGGGTTTTCGTTCGGCCACGCCTCCAAGGCCGATACGCCACAATCCCATCGCGTGCGCCAAAATCCCGGGGCAATTCAGGGTAAATCGTCGCAAATTGGAAATATTCGGGTAACACGTCGGGAAAACGCGAATCGGGCCCTTAGTAAATGACCCCCATTATTTTGCCCAAGGGAATATATTATAATAATAATTAACACAGATTCCACAGTTGCCAAATTGGTCCCTTTCCCCAGCGGGGCTCCCAATCTAATCAACCTACCAGAATGTTTTGGAGTGTGGGAGAAAACCAGAGGACCTGGAGGAAACCCACAGAGAACATACAAACTCTTTGCTAATGTTGACCTGAATGGGACTTGAACCCAGGACTCCAGCGCTGCAAGGCTATAGTGCTATTTACTGAGCCACCGTGCTGCCCAAAGTGGCCAGATAAATATGTTGCAAAATGTATTCCTAAGTGCATTTTTTGGAATATAAGTACCCAGATAAATATGAAGTTTATCTTCCTTTATAAGGAATAAAAATGTCTGATCACATGGGAATGATTTGCTGAGACCTCCTGTCATCCTCAGAACCTCTGGTTTGCATTACAGACTTCCGACATTCGCTTGTCCTATAAGTTGTATTGGTACTTCATTGATTGGTATGAGACTTCTACAACAGGATACATGACAAGTTGATGTGCAATCCTGAAATACATGGCAGCTAAGGGTGACCTAGAAGTTGTATTTTCCATGGTGAGAAGAAGAACCGTAAAGGGAACCTGTCAGTAAATTTAATCTCCCCTAAATTGTTCCTATAAACTTTACACACTCTGTTCCCAAAGTTATCCCACCATGTATGCAAATCATCCCTTGTGAGTCTGATCTGCTTTAACATTGCCAAGCCTGGCATATTCATAGGTTTCCTCAAAATCCAGACCTAAAGCATGAGGAAAGGGGATGAGGAAAGCTAATTTCTCTTCAGCAAGTCACACACAGCCAAAATCTCACTCAACTCCCTCATGCCCCCCACCTTTAGGAATTCCCTTCAGCAAGTAACACACAGCCAACATTTCCCTAATTTCTGAGAGAGAGGAGAATGAGGAAGACGTTGCTGAAGATGAAAATGCTCCTTGTGACTCGGAGTCTCCTGGCAAGATGCGAGCAACTTTGTTTTATAGGTGATTCGATGTAGATGTGCGCTATACAAAAAAAGCATGGGGCGCAGAATGTAGACTTGTTATAATGTTTAATGGTGAAAACCTTATGACGGGTTCCCTTTAGCCTAATACTCTGCCTGTGATGTAGAACGGTGTGTCCTAAAGCGAGTGTTGCAACCACCAAGTAGTTGTGCAATTATCTGGAGGGGACTTAGATGGTTTGCATCCTAATTCACCATATTTTGAACCAAATACTTCTATTTTAGGTATAGTTTGGATAGTGTCAATGGTTTTCAGTTACATACATTACCAGTTGCGCATTCTATAAGTTTTTATCGTTACTGAAGCACTAAAAAATGTGACATCATTTCTATTCTTCTGCAAAGATTAAATATAAAATGTATCGGTAAAGCCGCAGTAGTCAGAAATTAAAAATATCATTAAAAATGTATGATCCGCTCCGGCACTGATTTATACATCAAAAAGCGGAGAGATTTTTACTGTGCACTTAGGGAAGAACAAACGCTGATACAAGATCAGTCGCATCCGTGCCTTATACTACAATATACTGAATCCATCCCACTGTTCTAAAATATACCACTAAGGATTGGAAAATGGAATTAACTGAGCTTGGAGTATAATTGTGTTCATATACAGCACAGAATGAATTTCGCTGCCAATTTATGGGAATTTAAGATTTGTTAACGAGTTGCCATAACCCATTCACTATATACTATATACACTATATGACATGTCCAAGATGACCATGGAGCAGCACCTGAACACCAAACGTGTCAGAGAAGAGAGGTAGAAAAATACTCTGTATACTCTGTGTACCCAAGATAAGATACATGGGTACACTGGGCATATAACCCATTCAATGCCATGGTCCATGGCAAACACAGCATCTAAGAGGTTATGGGGGACATGTGTTCTCTCTGTAAGACACTGGCATCTCACAAACACAATCGTGGGGGGGTGTTGTTACATATTGAGACTGTACCCACAATACTGTTCAAACCACTGGAAGATCCCCCTCTACAGAATCCTGGAATCAGACATAACAAAAAATTGAACATGTACATATCCCACTCCAGCTCCTGGTTCCTGTATTAAGGTCAGTTGTGATTCTAATATAGGCGGTTGGGGTGGTAGCCCGGGACCCAAGCCTTCTATGGGACCCATGGACACCCAAACCACCCACCAAATTTTGTACCCTTGAAATCCTCACTTATCTGTTTCTGATCTCAATACACATGTGCACAAGAGCATTTCAGGACCTTTAAAGGTCATCCGAAGGTCCTGAAACTGCAGATTAAAAGCAGCTGAAGGGACACATCCTCCTTCCCCAAAGAAGCTTAAAACTAGTATCATATATCCGAAGTGATTCCAGACTTGTAGGGGCTATAATATTCATACAGCCCAGGGCCTACAGCAGTGAAATTCCACCCCTGATTAAAGTGCTCTCCAATCATTTGGTAATGTCAGCAGGGGACACATTGTTAGTGTCAGGTCCATGCTTTGAGTTGGTGCCGGCCCTCCTTCTGCTCCCCCCCCCATCTTCTGCAATTGCTGCTGCCTGGGCTAGAGCTCAATTGCCTCACATGGTGTCTTCCAGAACCAAAAACATTGATTGTCTTCAGCACTACCAGATATTGCCTCATGTACTGGTGGTTAAGTAAAAATCTTGTTGGAAGTCACACCTTGAAAATGATATGGAGGGATAATTCTATCGATTTCTCTATAACAAGACATGTCACCAGGAATTTAATAGTTTGGATTGATATCCTCAAACAATGCACATGAAGCTCTAAAAGAAAAACCTGCCACCAGGTTTTACCTCAAAAACCACCAACCCTCTCAGTCGGGGGATGAATGTCCTTTTTTCGAATTCTATCTTTTATTTGAAATCTCAACCTATAAAAACAAATCTTCCCCAAAGTCAGGCAAAATAAGTCATTCCACCTCATTTTCACATGAGATGAGTCAAGTTTAGTGGTTGCACGGGAGTCTCTCTCAGAAAACCTATCTTTCTGTTTATTAGCACCTAAAAACATGCTTTTTCATTCATTTTAAAAATAAGAATCTATCTTTTCAGATCACATCAGCTTATGATCTTTGTGAGCTACAAAATGAAGATACAGAAGACATAGGGCCAGATGGTACCATTGTTTTTTATCTGTTTTGCGTCTTTCATAGTGTTGCACTGTTTTTGCACCATTTTGCGACTAAACACAAACTAGCAAGCAATAACCAAGATTCCTCATTTATACCTACCAACCATCATGTTTTACTGCGCCTAATTATCATTATCAACTTGTTATTTAGGTGCAATTTAGGCACAAAAAGTTGGCGTATACTGAGAGAGCCACGAGCTCTTGTGCAGAGCAACTCATCCCCAGCAGCAGAGCTCAGCAGACACTACCAGACAATACCTGCAACCTCTGTTTCACAGTTCATGACCTTATATTTACAAAAATTGCAAACAGCACGCTCAGAGCTGAGAGAAGAGAAATGTGTGAGAGACTGCAGACAGTACAGAGAGGTGTCCCATGTAGCAGGATAGAAGAGACGTGTGTAGGATCTACAGACGATCCTACACCCCTTGTAGTAGGATGACCACACTGGTGTCTGAGGGGTATACTGTGCAGAATTACAGGGGTGCAGCAGGAGATTAGCACTGGGGGATCCCCTCCGGAGAAGCCACTGCTAGAAGTCACTGGGTGCAGGATCAACACCTGGGCTCTGCTGGAGAGAAGCGAGATGAGAGCTTATAGAGGATCACATGTAAGAGCCCGAATCTAACATTGCCTAAACTGCTACTAAAGTAGAAGTGATTAATAAGAGGCAGAATACTCACTCTTACAGATGGTTGTGCAGTAAAGGATCCAGTTCCTGCCCTATTTAACTGCCTGAATCCAGTCTATGGCTCACATCACCATAAGGCTGTTCTGAAAGTTAATTCTTGTCTTTATTATGACACAAAATAATGGGGCACATTACTTACCCGGTCTCAGTCGTGATCCAGCGGCGCGTTCCCCGACGGGGATTCGGGTCCGGCCGGGATTCACTAAGATCCGTGCCACTGATATCCAGCAGGTGTCGCTGCTGCGCCGTAGTCCGTCGGATTTCATCTTCTCCGTCCCGGTGCATGTAAGTGCTGATCTTGTGAATAATTCTTTTAATTTGGCCATTTTTTTTTTGGACGTCCCAGTTGTCCGACGGCCACGCCCCCCAATTTCTGCCGCATGATGCGCCAAAATCCGTATCATGTGCGCCAAAATCCTGGGGCAATTCACACAAATCGGAAATCGCCGGGAAACCCGACGAAAGTGCACGATCGGACCCTTAGTAAATGAGCCCCAGTATACCCTGGCTGTGGAAGCTGGTAGTCTAAGGGTAAAAATCTGATGACGGGTTCCCTTCACATAAAGGTAGGTCTCTGACGATGTATTCCATTTGGTTTGTAGTTTTCAGCAGAAAAATCCCTTCTCATGCAGTATACACAATGGGGCAGATTTACTTACCCAGTCCATTCGCGATCCGTCGGGTTTTCGTTCGCGGCCACGCCCCCCGATTTCCGTCGTGGCACGCCGGCGCCGATGCGCCACAATCCGTATCGAGTGTGCCAAAACCCGCGGCAATCCAGGAAAAATGGGGGAATATTTGGGTAAGACGTCGTGAAACGCAAATCGGGCCTTTAGTAAATGACCCCACTGACGCATTTCGTGACTTGTAGCTTCATTAAGGTTATCTGCCTGTGGAGCGATGTGTTGTGTAAGAGGAATAATCCGCAGTATCAGCAATGTTGCATTCCCCTGCAGGGTGTAACACTAAGTATCCTTCATGTTCTCTGGCGACATCTAAGGACCTATGTCTATGAAATGTGAGCCTACTAAAACTAGCATCACATTAAGATGGCCCTAATTATCCGGGATATCACGTCTCCGTATAAGTGAGCAGCATATCCCGTGTTTTTCAATAATTCCAGCTCAGATTCTCACAGCGAAAAGTGCTAGATATATGAATCCATTTGTATATAGCGTGCCTGGAAATTAAAAGTAGCATTATAATTGAACAGATGTTGTCATTATGTATCGAGTGAGTCTGTCTGGCTCGGGAGCAATGATTTTATGTCTGCAGGAAGTAGCACAAGTGGCAAATTATACGATGCTTATCAAGGAGGAAAGTGTAGGAGGCGATTATTCTGCAGAGAATTCACGTTTCAAAAGGAATAGGCGATTTCTATTATCTATATCTATTCTCCTATCTATCTATTACCTACCTATCTTCTCATCTATCTATCGACACTTCATATCTATCTCATAGTCGAATCTATACTATCTATCGATCTATTGCTAGATAGCGTATCTACACTATCTACATCTATCTATCTATCTATCTATCTTATCTATCTATCTATCATTTAACTATTATCTATCATCAGTTAGAAATCCAGCAGCACCATAGCAATAGCAGAAAAACATTGTGGGTGCAAATCCCAATCCGGTCTTGACACCCAGAATTGTACTCCAAAAAAAATAGACTGTTCTCCAACATGTTTGTGGTAAAAAACGGGTGTGTGCTAAAGTTTACCCAAGTGCAACGTTAAGCATGTGATAAATCCAACCTTCCATATAATGGAAACATCATCATCATGTGATCATATCAGTGCATTTACATCAAGATTACACTCCAAAACAGCCATTAGTATAATTCTGTAACGCATTCATTATATGTAAAATAATTGTATGTAATACCACAATTATTTACCTTCTTACTTTGTAACAATATCACTTATCTCCCTCGTGTACATACTGCAATGTGGCGCAGTCCCATGATGACATCAGGGAGCATCCACCTATCATTACCTCCTTCATATGTAAACCACTCCTTCATTAAAAACAAAATGGGCATTTTCAGTGCATGGGCCATTTTCTGGCCCACACATCAATTCCGGGGCACGCGTCAATTAGGCGCATGCGCCAGATCATTTCTCTTAGATCCAATAACGAGCAGTACCAACGGTTTAAGATCACATGATCATTTCTAAATGCCGCGATTTTATTTGAGGGCAACTTGCCTATATGGAGGATGGTGTGAAATAAAAACTTTATTCTGGATTGTGGGTGTGTTTTGTGTTTTTACATATAACGTTATGGAAATGTTGGGTCGTGGATTTAATAGGTGGCCACATTAGGCGAAGAGGATCAAATGTTCATTGTGCACTCAATTTTCACAAAAATAATCACAAAACGAAAAGGCAATAAAGAGCAAGTGTTCTCTTAGATGGTTTTGGATAGGAGAGGGTTAAAAATGAACATTAGTTGATTTTATTCCTTATCAGAATGTAGTACATATTAAAGTGAATATATTTCAATTATCTGTGAGGTGCACAGCTCACTGAGTGCAGCAAATTCTTCCCTGCAGCCTGATGGCTACAGAATATGGAGGGGGGGACATTTCAGGGGGCTGTATCTGCTAGCTGTGTGACACGTAGAATCTGACTTCCTTTTGCCTCTAAAAAAGAAGAGTCTCCTCTTTGAATATGAATCTAAATACGTGTCGAAAACTGGAGGATTTATACTGGGTTTAATGTGCCGTCGGGAGTGCACCCACGAAATCCTCAGTTATATACCTGAATATCTCCGGTTCCCTGGCACCTAGAAAACCATTTTCAGATCATTTTGAAAAGAAGAATTCCCCTAGGCCACATGCCCACCTTGCCTACCAAACGTGGCTCTGCCCTCCTACTAACCTCATTTACATGATTTCTGACTAAGACCACCGTCAGGTTTTACCCCTATATGGTTGAGCTAATGCTGCAAGTGTTTCATAAGAAAACAGTATAGAATGCCACAAAATTGTCGTCCGTGACACTCTATCTTGTAGTGAACAACTGCCTGCAGCCATTGTTACCTGGAAGAGAGGGAGGGGAATAATCATTACTTAATTTTTTTATTATATTTGTTTTATTCAAATGTCTACCAATTTCCTCCTAGGGATCACTAGCTTCGCGGTTGGTGGCTAGACTTAGACATGGGATGACAATGTGCTTTTCAAATCTTTATACAGAACAAATCTTTCAAATCTCTCTGTTAAGGAATATTCCACATTCTCTCAGAAGCTTAACTAACCTCGAAAATTTAAATGAGACAATTGTTACAATCGCACAGTCGCATTTATTATAGAAAGCATAGAGCAGACCACGAGACCTTAGTTGGTCTAAAGTAAAATATATCGTAACATGAACTCAACATTATTTGTCCTCCTGAACTAAGACCCATGTAGTCAATACAAATAGACACAAATTCCCCATCCCCCTACACTGTCAAAAAGGACTGAGATTTATAAAAATCCCATATCTTGTTTCAAAATAGCTTCAAAATTCACCCTGCAATGGGTATTGCAGATTTGTCCCATGTACCAATTTCATGGGGTAAGAGAAGTTTTTATACTATAAACAAATAGTGCGCAGGATAGGAGAAAATGGGACATGGCATTCTGGAAACTATGGCCAAATTAAGACAACTAGAAAGTATAAAAAACTTTCCCCGCACTCTGCACTAAGCAAAAATTGCATTCTACTAATGTTACCTTATTAGTTCATCCGCAGGTTGTTTAGCAGCTAGCAGAGGGTTTACCTGTCTCCCCAGGCAAATCTCCATTTGCCCGCTTTCTGGTAAAAAAAAAAAAAAACCCCCCCCCCCACACATCAGGAAGTCCTATAGACCGCTAGAGATGACGAGGCGCTTGTTGGGGGGGCAGTATATAGGGGTGAATTGAAGGAAAACTAGACCCGGAAGAGTTACAAGTCGTCAATTAAAAACATGCTGTCTGATTTCATGTGAGGGCCCTAGGTGACCGTGGTGATGGCACAACCTTGTGACTCATCACATTGCTCAGGTTTGTCACAATAAACAACCATGTCGCCGATTCATATGATGATTTGGCATCCACTGAACTTTGCTGAGTCCACAATCAGAAGTCCAGCACTCAGGGAAGGTGAACGATTTTCACGATAGCCCATAGATCTATTACGCCTATATCTCAGGTAGGAAGTAGCTGCTGGAGATAAAAGTTATCTTTAGAATTGTGTACAAAGTCTCTCTCGCGATCTGTGCTACACCTTCTTTTGTCTATTTGACAACTAAGAGGGTTAAGGTAACACACCAAACCTGACCTCTTGGTAGGGTATCATATGTACCACGTTATTCCCACTATTTTTCCATAAATGTTGAACCAGTGTGTACCTATTGCAGCAACTATCCTGTCACCTAACCCATCCACTATCAGCAGGCCCGAGTCCCCACGTACACGCAAACTTCAGTGTACCTCATGGTTTTTATGTACCGCGTCCCCTACCTAAGAACACCGACTTCCAGACGACCCCTAGTTCAAACGGACTCTTGATATTGTAATTTATTGTATAGTCGTAGGCTACCATGATCAGCTGGTACAGTCAAATCTAATGTGGTGTAATGAAGTGTTATAGATGACTCTTATGACAACCCACCTTTTTTAAATCCATTGACAGAGACCAAACGTCTGTCCTGGATTGACAATGATAAAAATAATACAGTTCCCGACTTACATACAAACTTCAACTTAATAACAAACCTACAGATCCATCTTGTATGTAACCCTGGGACTGCGTCATTAGCAAACATACAAATTCCATATTCCTGTACCACCACTAGGGGGCGCACACTACATGCAGATATTTCTTCCTTTTCCACAGCACTCCTTGATTCTATATACAGGACCGTAATTGTGTTAGTAGTTCTTATCCATTTTCAGAGGGATTCCGTATCTCAGGTGATAAAGACTAACAAGTTGCATTAGGGATACCCTTCGTATAAGGAAACGCTCCAATTCCAGAATACTGCACCCTGTAGTTTTACAGCAGAAAATTCCCTTCTCATAGCAGTAACACAATGGGGCAGATTTACTTACCCGGTCCATTCGCGATCCGTCGGGTTTTCGTTCGGCCACGCCCCCCGATTTCCGTCGTGTGCACGCCGGCGCCGATGCGCCACAATCCGATCGCGTGCGCCAAAAACCCGCGGCAATCCAGGAAAAATGGGGGAAATATTTGGGTAAGACGTCGTGAAAACGCAAATCGGGCCCTTAGTAAATGACCCCCACTGACTGCATTTCGGTGACTTGTAGCTGTCATTAAGGTTATCTGCCTGGAGCGATGTGTTTGTGTAAGAGGGAATCCGCAGCTATCAGCAAATGTGCTATTCCCCTGCAGGGGTGTAACACTAAGTATCCTTCTATGTTCTCTGGCGAGACATCTAAGGAGCACCTATGTCTATGAAATGTGAGCCTAAAATAGCATCACATTATAGAGGCCGTAATTATCCGGGATCACGTCTCCGTGTAAGCTGAAGAGCATATCCCGTGTTTTCAATAATTCCAGCTCAGATTCTCACAGCGAAAAGTGCTCGATATATGAATCCATTTTGTAATATAGCTTGCCTGGAAATTAAAAGTAGCATTATAATTGAACAGATTATTATGTAGCGAGTGGTCTGTCTGGCTCGGAAGCAATGATTTTTATGTCTGCAGGAAGTAGCAGCAAGTGGCAAATTATACGACTGCTTATCAAAGCCAGAACCCAAAAACATTGATTGTTCTTCAGCACTACCAGATATTGCTCATGTACTGGTGGTTAAGGAAAAATCTTTTGGGTAGCTCACACCTTGAAAAATGAATATGGAGTGGATAAAATTCTATCGATTTCTTTATAACAAGACATAGTCACCAGGATATTTTAATAGTTTGGATTTGAATACCCTCAAACAATGCAATGAAGCTCTGCCACCAGGTTTTACCTCAATAAACCACCAACCCTCTCAGGTCGGGGGATGAAATGTCCTTTTTTCGAATTCTATCTTTTATTTGAAATCTCAACCTATAAAAAACAATCTTCCCCAAAGTCAGGCAAATATGACTCATTCCACCTCATTTTCACATGAGATGAGTCAAGTTTAGTGGTTGCACGGGAGTCTCTCTCAGAAACCTCTATCTTCTGTTCTATAGCACCTAAAAACATGCTTTTCATGTCATTTTAAAAATAAGAATCTTATCTTTCAGATCACATCCAGCTTATGATTCTGTGAGCTACAGAAATGAAGATACAGAAAGACATAGGGCCAGATGTACCACTTGTTTTTTATGCTGTTTTTGCGTCTTTTCATAGTGTTGCACTGTTTTTGCACCAGTTTTGCGACTAAACACCAAACTAGCAAGAATAACCAAGTATTCCTCATTTATCCTACCAATCCAGATGTTTTACTGCGCCTAATTATCATTATCAACTTGTTAATTTAGGTGCAATTTAGGCACAAAAAGTTGGCGTATACTGAGAAGCAGCACTGAGCTCTTGTGCAGAGCAACTCATCCCCAGCAGCAGAGCTCAGCAGACACTACAGACAATACCTGCAACCTCTGTTTACAGTTCATGACCTTATATTTACAAACAAATTGCAAAAGCAGCAGCTCAGAGCTGGAGAGAAGAGAAATGTGTGAGAGCTGCAGACAGTACAGAGAAGTGTCCCATGTAGCAGGATAGAAGAGACGTGTGTAGGATCTACAGACAGATCCTACACCCCTTGTAGTAGGATGACCACACTGGTGTCTGAGGGGGATACTGTGCAGAATTACAGGGGTGCAGCAGGAGATTAGCACTGGGGGATCCCCTCCAGGAGAAGCCACTGCTGAGAAGGTCACTGGGTGCAGGGAGTCACACACCTGGGCTCTGCTGGAGAGAAGCAGAGAGGAGCTTATAGGAGGATCACATGTAAGAGCCCGAATCTAAAATTGTGCCTAAACTGCTACTAAAGTAAAGTGATTAATAAGAGGCAGAAACTCATCTCATTACAGATGGTTGTGCAGATAAGGATCCAGTTCCTGCCTCCTATTTAACTGCCTGTATATCCAGTTCTATGGCTCACATCACCATAAGGCTGTTCTGAAAGTTGAGATTCTTGTCTTTATTATGACACAAAAATAATGGGGCACATTTACTTACCCGGTCCAGTCGTGATCCAGCGGCGCGTTCCCCGACGGGGATTCGGGTCCGGCCGGGATTCACTAAGATCCGTGCACCTGATATCCAGCAGGTGTCGCTGCTGCGCCGTAGTCCGTCGGATTTCATCTTCTCCGTCCCGGTGCATGTAAGTGCTGATCTTGTGACATAAATTCTTTTTTAAATTTGGCATTTTTTCTGGATCCGTCAGGTTGTCCGACGGCCACGCCCCCCAATTTCTGTCGCATGATGCGCCAAAATCCGATCATGTGCGCCAAAATCCTGGGGCAATTCAGCACAAATCGGAAATCGCCGGGAAACCCGACGAAAGTGCACGATTCGGACCCTTAGTAAATGAGCCCCAGTATACCCTAGCTGTGGAAGCTGGTAGTCTAATGGGGTAAAATCTGATGACGGGTTCCCTTTAACATTAAAGGTAGGTCTCTGACCTATGATATTCCATTCTGGTTTTGTAGTTTTACAGCAGAAAATTCCCTTCTCACAACTGCATTTCTGTGACTTCTTGCTGTCAGTAAGGTTATCTGCCTGGAGCTAAATGTTTGTGTAAGAGGGAATCCGCAGCTATCAGCAAATGTGCTATTCCCCTGCAGGGGTGTAACAGTAAGTGTCCTTCTATGTTCTCTGGCGAGACATCTAAGGAGCACCTATGTCTATGAAATGTGAGCCTAAAATAGCATCACATTATAGAGGCCGTAATTATCCGGGATCACGTCTCCGTGTAAGCTGAAGAGCATATCCCGTGTTTTCAATAATTCCAGCTCAGATTCTCACAGCGAAAAGTGCTCGATATATGAATCCATTTTGTAATATAGCTTGCCTGGAAATTAAAAGTAGCATTATAATTGAACAGATTATTATGTAGCGAGTGGTCTGTCTGGCTCGGAAGCAATGATTTTTATGTCTGCAGGAAGTAGCAGCAAGTGGCAAATTATACGACTGCTTATCAAAGAAGGAAAGTGTAGGAGGCGATTATTCTTTCAAAAAAGGAATAGGCAATTTCTATTTCATATCTATCTATCTATCTATCTATCTATCTATCTATCTATCTATCTATCTATCTATCTATCTATCTATCCATCTCATATCTATCTCATATCTATCTATCTATCTATCTATCTATCTATCTATCTATCTATCTATCATCAGTTAGAAATCCAGCAGCACCATAGCAATAGCAGAAAAACATTGTGGGTGCAAATCCCAATCCGGTCTTGACACACCAGGTAATTGTACTCCAAAAAAAAATGAGACTGTTCTCCAAACTTGGTGTAAAAAACGGGTGGGTGCTTAATTTACCCAAGTGCAACGTTTCAAGCAATGTGATAAATCCAACCTTCCATATATATGGACAACATCATCAATCATGTGATCATATCAGGTGCATATTTACATCAAGATTACACTCCAAAACAGCCATTAGTATAATTCTGTGAACAGCATTCATTTATATGTCAAATATATTGATGTGTAATAACCCCATTATTTACCTTTCTTACTTTGTAACAATATCCTTATCTCCCTCGGTGTACAATACTGCAATGTGCGCAGGTCCCTATGACATCAGGGAGCCATCCACCTATCATATACCTCACTTCATATTAAACCACCTCCTTCATTAAAAACAAAATGTGCCATTTTCATGTGCATGGGCCATTTTCTGGCACACACATCAATTTCCGGGGCACGCGTCAATTTTAGGCGCATGCGCCCGACATCTCATTCATTATATCCAATAACGAGCAGTTACAACGGGTTTAAGATCACATGATCATTTCTAATGCCGCGATTTTATTTGAGGGCAACTTGCCTATATGGAGGATGGTGTGAAATAAAAACTTTATTCTGGATTGTGTGTGTGCTTTTGGTGTTACATATAACTTTATGGACATGTTCTGGGTCGTGGATTTAATATGTGGCCACATTAGGCGAAGAGGATCAAATGTTCATTGTGTCACTCAATTTTCACAAAAATAATCACAAAATAAAAGGCAATAAAAGAGCAAGTGTTCTCTTAGATGGTTTTGGATAGGAGAGGGTTAAACATGAACATTAGTTGATTTTATTCCTTATCAGAATGTAGTAACATATAAAGTGAATATTTCCATTATCTGTGAGGTGCAGCAGCTCCTGAGTGCAGCAAATTCTCCCTGCAGCCTGATGGCTAAGAATCTGGAGGGGGGACATTTCAGGGGGCTGTATCTCTAGCTGTGTGACACGTAGAATCTGACTTCTTTTTGCCTATAAAAAAGAAGAGTCTCCTCTTTTATATGAATCTAAATAAGTGTCCGGAAAATGGAGATTTAATACCTGTTAAAGTGCCGTCGGGAGTGCACCCGAAATCCTCACTTTATACCTGAATATCTCCGGTTCCCTGGCACCTAGAAACACAATTTTAGATTCATTTGAAAGAAGAGATTCCCCTAGGCCAATGCCCACCTTGCCTACCCATAACGTGGCTCTGCCCTCTCTATCTAACCATCATTTACATTATTTCTGACTGAAGCCACCGTAAGGTTTTACCCCTCATATGTTGAGCTAAGGCTGCAAGTGTTTCATAAGAAAACAGTATGAGAATGCACAAAATATGTCAGTCACGGACCCTCTAATCTGTAGTGAAAACTCTGCCTGCAGCCATTGTTACACTGGAAGAGAGGGAGGGGAATAATATTACTTAATTTTTTTATTATATATTTTTTTATTATAAATTAGTCTTACCAATTTCCTCCTCTGGGATCAATAGCTCTCGTGTTGGTGGCTTAGACTTAGACATGGGATGACAATGTGCTTTATCAAAATCTTATACAGGACACAAATCTTCAAATCTCTCTGTTAGAGGAATATTCCCCAGTTCTCTCAAGAAGCTTAACTACCTCTGAAATATTAAAATGAGAACAATTTTACAATCGCACAGTCTTCATTTATAAGAAAGCATTAGTATCAGAACACAGAGACCTTAGTTGGTCTAAAGTAAAATATATCGTAACACTGAACTTCAAACATTATTTGTCCTCCTGAACTAAAGAGCCCAATGTAGTCCAATACAAAATAAACACAATTCCCCATCCTACACTGTCAAAAGGACTGAAGATTTTATAAAATCACATATCACTTGTTAAAAATAGCTTCCAAATTCCTCCCTGCAATGGGTAGTTGAAGATTTGTCCCATGTACCACATTCTTCAGGGGTTAAGAGACAGGTTTTAGACTAATATAACAAATAGGGCGCCGGATAGGAGAAAATGGGCATGGCATTCTGGGAAACTATGAGCAAAATTTAAAGTACAACTATAAAGTATAAAAACTTTCCCCTCACTCTGCACTAAGCAAAAATATGCAATTCTCTAATTTACTCTTATTAGTTATCCGCAGGTGTTTAGCAGCTAGCAGAGGGTTTACCTTGTCTCCCCAGGCTAATCTCCATTTGCCCTGCTTTCTGGTAACCATAGGAATCCATATAGAACAGCTAGAGATGACAGGAGGCTTGTTGGGAGGGGCAGTAGTATAGGGGTGAAAGAAAATATGACCCGGAGAGAAGTTACAAGTCGTCCAAATAAAAACATGCTGTCCTGATTCATGTGAAGGGCCCTAGGACCTGGAGTGATGGCACAACCTTGTGACTCATCACATGCTTCAGGTTGTCCAATTACAAACATGTTGTCCTGATTCATATGAATGATTTGGCATCACTGCACTTTGCTGATGTCACAATCAGGAAGTCCCAGCCACTTCAGGAGAGGCTGAGACGATTTTACAGATAGCCTCATATATCTATTAGCCCTATATCTCAGGCTAGGAAGTAGCCTGCTGTATGATACAGTTATCTTTAGAATTGTTATCAAAGTCTCTCTCCAGCTGTGCTAACACTATTTTTTGTCATATTTGACAACTAAGAGGTGTAAGGTAACACACCAAACTGACCTTCTTGTAGGGTATCATATGTTACCTACGTTATTCCACTATTTTTCCATATAATGTTGAACAGTGTGTACACTATTGCAGCAACTTACTGTCACCTAACCAATCCACTATCAGCATGTCCACAGTCCCCACAGTACACCGCAAACTTCATGTACCTCATGGTTTTATTGTACCGGCGGTCCCCTACTTAAGAACACCCGACTTACATACGACCCCTAGTTACAAACGGACCTCTTGATATTGGTAATTTATTGTACTAGTCGTAGGCTACAATGATCAGCTGTAACAGTTATCTAATGTGTCTGTAATGAAGTGTTAATATTGACTCTTATGACAACCCAACTTTTTTAAAATCCAATTGTCACAGAGACCAAAAAGTTCTGTCTGGGATTACAATGATAAAATATACAGTTCCGACTTACATACAAATTCAACTTAAGAACAAACCTACAGATCCTATCTTGTATGTAACCCTGGGACTGCCTGTATTAGCAAACATACAAATTCCATATTCCTGTAGCCACCACTAGGGGGAGCACACTACATGCAGATATTTTCTTCCTTTTCCACAGCACTCCTATTTATATATACAGACCCTGTAATTGTGTTAGATGTTCTTGCCATTTTCAGTAGGGATTCCCTGTATTCTGTGAATAAAGAACTACACAAGTTGCATTAGGGATACCCTTCAGTATAAAGGAAACTCCCCATTTCCAGTACTGGCACCCTGAAATCATACTGTATGCAGCTACCCCTAGTTATAATAGGGAAACCCTACACTCACTTTGTAAGTAGTTCCCCCTATCTGTAGTAGGGACACAGTACAATCAGTATGAAGGTAGATCCCTTTTTCTGCAGTAGGGATACCTTAGGATGGGTACATGGGTATTTCCCCCTAGCTGCAGCATGTGCATCCCTCAATTATATGTGATTTGCTGCCCCTAGCTTTAATGTCAATACCCTAATATCAATAGGTAAGTAGCTCGCCCTTGCTATAGTAGTAGTAGCTTTACCCTTCATTTAGTAGGTAAGTAGCTTTCACTAAGAGCAATCAATAAATAGGTATCTCTCCCTAGGTTTAGTAGAAACATCATACAATCAGTATGTAAGTAGCTTCCCCTGACTATAGTAGCAATGCCCCACTTTCAGAATGTAAGTAGCTCCTCCTAGCTGTAGGGGGCGATACCTTACTCTCAGTAAGTAGGTAGCTTCTTCTACTTGCAGTTGCAATACCCTACTATCAGTATGTAAGTAGCTGCCCCTGGCTATAGTAGCCATATCCGAAATCAATATGTAGGTAGCACCCCCTAGATGCATCAGGCACTTCCTACAATCAGAATGTAAATAGCTCCCCCTAGCTGTAGCAAGTACATTGTACAATGAAAATGTAAGTAGCTCCCCCTAGCTGCAGTAAGCATGTCATACAATGAGATTGTAAGTAGCTCCCCCTAGTTATAGCAAGCACCTCCTACAATAATAATGTAAGTAGCTCCCCCTAGCTGCAGTATGTCCTACAATCAAAATGTAAGTAGCTCCCCCTAGCTGTAGTATGTCCTACAATCAGAATGTAAATAGCTCCCCCTAGCTGCAGTAAGCATGTCCTACAATCATAATGTAAGTGGCTCCCCCTAGCTGCAGTAAGCACCTCCTACAATCAGAATGTAAATAGCTCCCCCTAGCTGCAGTAAGTATGTCCTACAATCAGAATGTAAATAGCTCCCCCTAGCTGCAGTAAGCACTTCCAACAATCAGAATGTAAGTGGCTCCCCCTAGCTGCAGTAAGCACCTCCTGAAAATGGGCATGGCATTCTGGGAAACTATGAGCAAATAAATTAAATTCTCTAATGTACTCTAATAGGTATCTGCAGGTGTTTAGCAGCTAGCAGAGGTTTTACCTTGTCTCCCTAGGCTAATCTCCATTTGCCTTGCTTTCTGGTAACCATAGGAATCAGTATAGAACAGCTAGAGATGACAGGAGGCTTGTTGGGAGGGGCAGTAGGATATGGGTGCAAGAAAATATGATCTGGAGCGAAATCACAAGCGTGTGACTCATCGCATGCTTCAAGTTGTCTAAATAAAAACGTGCTGTCCTGATTTATGCGAAGGGCCTTTTTTGTCAGTAACTTTACAGTAACGTGTTAAGCAAATGCACCAGAGTCATGTTACATTTTTGACAACTAAGAGGTGTGAGATTAGACTAAACACACCAAACCGACCTTCATGTAGGGTATCATATGTTGCCTACATTATTCCACTATTTTCCCATATAATGTTGGACAGTGTGTACACTATTGCAACAACTTACTGTCACCTTCCACTCCAATATCAGCATGCCCACAGTCCCCACAGGACACCGCAAACCTCATGTACCTCATGGATTTTATAGTATTAGCAAACATACTGAAATCATACTGTGTGCAGCTGCCCCTGGTTATAATAGGGAAACCCTGCACTCACTTTGTAAATTGTTCCCCCTATCTGTAGTAGGGACACAGTGCAATCAGTATGAAGGTAGATCCCTTTTTCTGCAGTAGGATTACCTTAGGATGGGTACATGGGTATTTCCCCCTAGCTGCAGCATGTGCATCCCTCAATCATATGTGATTTTCTCCCCCTACCTTTAATGTCAATACCCTAATATCAATAGGTAAGTAGCTCGCCCTTGCTATAGTAGTAGTAGCTTTACCCTGCAATCAGTAAGTAAGTTGCTTTCACTAAGAGCAATGAATAAATAGGTATCTCCCCGTTGGTGCAGTAGATACATCGTACAATCAGTATGTCAGTAGCTTCCCCTGACTATAGTAGCAATACCCCACTTTCAGAATGTAAGTAGCTCCTCCAAGCTGTAGGGGGCGATACCTTACTCTCAGTAAGTAGGTAGCTTCTAGTTGCAGTTGCAATAGCCTACTATCAGTATGTAAGTAGCTGCCTCTGGCTCTAGTAGCCAAACCCTAAATCTATATTTAGGTAGTACCCCCTAGCTGCAGAAACGCATCCTACAATCAGAATGTGAGTAGCTCCCCCTAGCTGCAGCAGGCACGTCCTACAATCAGAATGTAAATAGCTCCCCCTAGCTGCAGTAAGCATGTCCTAAGCACATCCTACAATCATAATGTGAGTAGCTCCCCCTAGCTGCAGTAAGCACGTCCTACAATCAGAATGTAAACAGCCCCCCTAGCTCCAGTAAATAGCTCCCCCTAGCTGCAGCAAGTACATCCTACCATCAATGTAAATAGCTTCCCCTAGCTGCAGTAAGCACGTCCTACAATCAGAATGTAAGTAGCTCCCCCTAGCTGCAGCAAGCACCTCCTACAATCAGAATGTAAGTAGCTCCCCCTAGCTGCAGCAAGCACCTCCTACAATCAGAATGTAAGTAGCTCCCCCTAGCTGCAGTAAGCACGTCCTACAATCAGAATGTACATGGCTTCCCCTAGCTGCAGTAAGCACGTCCTACAATCAGAATGTAAGTAGCTCCCCCTAGCTGCAGTAAGCACCTCCTACAATCAGAATGTAAGTGGCTTCCCCTAGCTGCAGCAAGCACCTCCTACAATCAGAATGTAAGTAGCTCCTCCTAGCTGCAGCAAGCACCTCCTACAATCAGAATGTAAGTAGCTTCCCCTAGCTGCAGTAAGCACCTCCTACAATTAGAATGTAAGTAGCTCCCCCTAGCTGCAGTAAGTACATCCTACAATCAGAATGTAAGTAGCTCCCCCTAGCAGCAACAAGCACCTCCTACAATCAGAATGTAAGTAGCTCCCCCTAGCTGCAGCATGCACTTCCAACAATCAGAATGTAAGTAGCTCCCCCTAGCTGCAGTAAGTATAATCTGCGATCCGCTTATTGACCCGTGTAACAGAATTTACCGAGGCATTTTGAGCTTCTCTAAAAATCCAGCACAAAATAAATGAGAGGAGGCTCCTGAGTTATAGGTTTATTTTCACTTGTGAATTATTGATTTTTCATTTCCGTCAAGTGATTTTTATTGCTTTTGAGCCCGTATTGTGACCGTATAGACTCAGCCTCCCATCCTTCACCTTCTCTTCCGCCTGAACAGTTCTCTTATATAACAGCCTTTACTGTATAAACAATTTATATAAGTTTGGGTGACACCGGTTAACATAAAATTAGGACTTCATTGCGGCAGCGTCGGCTCCTTTAATTGAATTTCGCTGCGGTGTGCGCGTATTGATCGAACGCTTACATCAAGCAGAAACAACCAAGCAAAGATTGCATTGATTTAAGCTCGTCCTGTATCGCCAGATAAGTGATTATTCCCATTACTGGGAGATTGCAAGTAAATTTCTGCTTCTATAGACTGAGCAGTTTATTACAAAGGTTCATTACTCAGAACATCGGACAATTAAAGGGATACAATGTAATTGTTTCATCTAATAATAGCAAACCCTGTGCAAATACCATATTAGGATATCAGGATATCATTGGAGCCCCCCCACTCAATGAACCAGAATAAACCAATGCTGGGATGGCTACTATGTAATACAAAGTTTCACCAGCAGTGGCCACTATTTCCTGGAGGTGCAAGGATCAGCACTGGGGGCGATCAAGTGATCACAAGAGCAACTGCATTCTGTAAGGAGATTATGTTGGTCATTTAATAAGGGCTCGAATCGCGTGTTACCCGAATTTTTCCGTTTTGCGCCGATTTTCCATGAATTGCGCTGTGTTTTTGGTGCACACGATCGGTTTGTGGCGTATCGGTGAACTTCAGTGAACTCCGATGGAATTTAGATCAGCAGCGACACCTAGTGGACATCGGGGGAACTGCCTTAGTGATTCGCCTGAAGACCTGAATCCTCCACAGAGAACGCGCCGCTGGATCGCGAATGGGCCGGGTAAGTAAATCTGCCCCAATGAGACAATCCTATTCAGGAAGACTTCTGGGATTATGATATCAATGACTTATTTTCAGGGTAAGTCATTAATTTTATATTGGTAGGAGTACAACACACTATAAGCCCAATCCTCAGCAGTTTGATGAGACCAAGGAATAAGGATGAGGGCAAAGGCGTTTACATTATAAATCAGTGCCATAAGTTAATTAGTGGTTATGCTTGGTATTGCAGCTCCGTTCCTTTAATTAAAATGACCAATGAGAAGAGCTGGGGTGTAGGGACTGGAATCAATCTCAAGTTGATGACCTGTCTTAAGGATAGATGATACATATGATATTTACCTAAAGGGTCAGCCAAATGAACCGCAGAATTTGTCGCACACAGCAGCGACAATATGGACACGTCACTTGATGTACAACATGGATGTATAATAAGACTGGATATATCTATAAAGGTCCAGTAGTACATGTCACACCTCGGCTTTGGTGCTGAAGAAGGTGAATAGATGTCGGATCAGAACAGACCATTATAATAAATGGCAGATGCTTCGTTAGATAGAAGGACCATGTGTTATGGATTATTGGATGTCATGGGCTTCAGGTTACACCTATGGAAGAAGATTCAACACCTAACTGGTTACTCTTATACAGTGTCCTAATGTACACACATATATAAGAGCTACATGCCAAATATATATCAGATCAGAACCTCATCCATTAAAACACCACAACATTGCCTCTGATGCCTCCATAATGCCTGCACCACCACCGCACATTGGCAGGACCAGCTGAGCTTGTGGGACCCTATACAGGTGGATACGGTGGGCTTTAAAGGGGTTGTCCACTTTCAGCAAATAATTTAATATGGTTTGTGTAAGGAAAGTTATACAATTTTCCAATATACTTTCTGTATCAATTCCTTACTAGATCTCTGCTTGCTGTCACTATAGAAAGCTTTTATGTTTACTTCCAGAAATCTGACCATGGTCACACAGTTGCACAGCTCGTTATAACACACAGCTCTGGTTACTCTCTATAATACTAACGAGACGTGCACCTGTGTGACATCACACGACCATGGACAGATTTCTATCCAGCAGAAGTAAACATGAAACCTTTGTGTAGCAGGACAGCAAGCAGAAATCTAGAAAACTGTAAATGATTGATACAGAAAGTATATTGGAAAATTGTATAACTTTTCCTTACACAATTCATATCAATTATTTACTTAAAGTGGACGACCCCTTTAAGCTTTGAAAGCAAGCCATGATAAATGTTATCCTATGGGACATTGGGAGCATTAGTATATGTATTCTTATGATAGTCCATTCAACTACTGGAAGAGGGCTTAGATATTAAACTGCATCTGCTTCTCAAAATTGGGGACCCATTGTCTATCTAAATTTTAAAAATGGCCTGACACTTAATGCCTATATATGTTACATGAGCCTAACTTACCTCATAGATAAAATGGGAAAGAGGGGTCTAGTTCAGCGTTTAAGGTCCTTTACAAGACCTTTGAAAGGTCCTGGAATTCTGCTGCATATGCAAATGTTAGGAGTAGTGATGAGCGGCCAGTTCAGGTTTGGGTTTCTGAGATAATAATAATAATTCCTTTATTTGTATAGTGCACACAGATTACGCAGCACAACACAGAGCTTGTCAAATCAGTTCCACAAAAGTTTGTCAAAAGTTTGGTTTGGGTATCTGAACCAAGTTGCATTTAACCTCTTTGCTTCGTATTGTTTTTTTGTTCATTTTTCGCTCCCCACCTTCAAAAAGCTATACCTTTTTTGCATAACACATGTTACTTCTCAGTGACATTATTTATTATTCCATGCCGTGTACTAGGAAGCTGGAAAAAAATGCCAAATGGGACGAAAAAAACGCATTTGCATCACTTTCTTATGGGCTCAGTTTTTAAGGCTTTCACTGAGCGCTCCAAATGATACGTCTACTTTATTCTTTGGTTCGTTACGATCACGGTGATACCAAATTTATAAAGGTTTTATTGTGTTTTAAAACATTTTCAAAAATTAAATGGAAAACAATAATTTGTTTCGCCATCTTTGTATCAAACTTTTTCATATTTTGGTGTACGGGGCCGTGTGAGGTGTCCATTTCTGCACGATGAACGTACGTTTCCACTGCTACCGTTTTGAGCACTTTTAGATCTTTTATTAAAATTTTTATGCTATGTAAAATGGTGTAAAAGTCGGTTTTCGGGCATTTGGGAGCTATTTTCCATTACGTGGTTCCCCGCCGGCAATAACTGTTTTTTATATTTTGATAGATTGGGCATTTTGGGAGGCAGCGATACCTAACATTATTATTTTTTAAATTGAGTTTTATATCAATTCTATGGAAGAGGGGGGGATTTGTAATTTAAATTTTTTAAAATTTTTTTTCCTTTTTTAAAACATTTTTTTTTGTTATTCATTAGACCCTCTAGAGTACTTTAACCCTAGATGGTCTGATTGTTCCTACTATATACTGTAATACTACTATATAGTAGAATACTCTATATGGTGTTTTATATAGGATAAATTACAATGTGCCACTGGCGCATTGTAGCGAATCTCCAGAAACCATACAGCGGCCGCTGCTCCCTGTTGCACCGCCGTATTTTAAATGCTGACAGAAATCAAGCGGTTAACACCCACTATTGGTGCTTTTGCCAGTTGTGGTTGTTAGCGATGGGTGTTTGCTGCAATATGCAGCAAACCCCATGGCGGGGGGATTTAACAATGTGTCTTAGGTTCTGCCAGTTTCTGGCTGGAGAACACTAGTCTTTTGCTGCGCCAGATTTATCACTGTAATGATGAATTCTGGTGCAGTTGGTTCCTACTTTGACCTACTTTTAGTTGGTCTAAAGTGTGTGCCAGAATTTTGGGCACACAGATGATTTTCTGCAAGCCATGCCCCTTTTGCGAGGCCACGCACATTTCCCCAGAAGGCCGCGCTCCTTAATCGGACAAATCGGGAAAGTGCCAAAAAAAGGTCTAAAAGTCTTGATAACTGTGGTGCAAGACAGTGTTTTTGTCGCAAAACCACAAGAATTGTGGCGCAAGTGCGTTTATAAATCCCTCCCATGTCTGTATGAAGAGAGATCAACAGATATATTTGTCAGTGAGCATTAAGGAGTTAAAGGTACCAGTAGCTCATCACTATTTAACATTCCGGATTGGTGTCGGCCCCCGATCACGGCTGTAAACCTTTTAAAACCCTGGAGCGTGCGCACCTTAATTTTTCCTAGGATCTCCCCGTAAGCCATCCGAAAACCCAGACTTCAGGAGTCAACACACATGAGTAGTGAGTAGTGCAGGGCTGGAGAGCCTTCTACTTCATGTTTCTACAAGGTAGTATTCAACTTGTTAGTTGGTTTAGGCCATGAGCTCACCAAAAAAAGGCGCAGAAATGCACCTACTCTGAGCAGGTGCACTTCCAAAAAACTTCCCTTTTCATTACTAAAAACATACATTTTAGGTTCCCAAATGAAGAATAACTTCTATGCAACATGGAAATTTTTTACATCTCTAACTTTTAGTCCCTGCAGTTACATCACAATGATAGTTCTTTGTGCAGAGATGAAGCCCTGAACGTTCTGTCACATTTTCTCAGTCTCCTTTCATTATTGCTCACAAATGAGATCTAACAATTTGAGACAAATTTGGTGCGAATTTAGGTGCGAAAATGAATCGGACATGCGACAAATCCAAAGTGCATTTACTAAGGCAGAACTACACTCACCGGCCACTTTATTAGGTACACCTGTCCAACTGCTCGTTAACACTTAATTTCTAATCAGCCAATCACATGGAGGCAACTCAGTGCATTTAGGCATGTGGACAGTAGAAGATTGGAAAAACGTTGCCTGGTCTGATGAGTCTCGACTTCTGCTGCGACATTCGGATGGTATGGTCAGAATTTGGCGTCAACAACATGAAAGCATGGATCCATCCTGCCTTGCGTCAACGGTTCAGGCTGGTAGTGGTGGTGTCATGGTGTGGGGAATATTTTCTTGGCACTCTTTGGGCGGCCGGTGAGTGTAGATCCATCATAGATCAGGAGCCAAAAAGAAGAGCAAACCAGGCGCAAAAACAGGCGAACCTGAGACCCCCTATGATTAATGTCCCCCTAAGTGACTATAACTTCGTAGCATCGTAGTAATCCAAATTTCATTACCATAACTTTAATAATCTTGTGTATTTGTACTATGGAGAACTGTGGAATAGCTCCATAAATAATCACCAGGAGATGAATTTGCAGTAAAATTTAATTTAATTTAAATTAGGCCAAAAACGCAGCAAAGAATCTCTTCCTGTATTTACTTTGTGAAAGTAGAAAATGAAGCATTTTGACAAAACTCAACCCCATCTCCTCCAGCAACCGCGCTCCATTAATAACCTGAGGAATTGCATTTGGAGAGGGGAATCTAATTGGAAATTAAATACTCATATCATATAAAGAGCTGGCAGCGAAATAATGACATGTCTAAATACATTAACATTTGGCGGATTTGGAAACAGATTTGCGGAAAATCAAACAATGGGAATGACTTAAACTGAAAGGTTTGATCCAAATAATTTATTGCAATAAACATATCAATATAGAAGAGATCTCCGAGCTGTCACTCGGAAAACATAGGAATTCCCAGAATCACAGAAGCGGCATTCCGTCCCATGTCAGGGAGCGAGCGGAGAGCGAGACGGAGCGAGCGAGACGAGGACGGCCAGGCCGAGCGAACGAATGGCGAGCGAGCGGCGAGCGCAGAGGCGAGGCGATAGCGAGCGAGGGAGCGAGGCGAGCGAGGCAGGCTGAGCGAGCCGCAGCGCGGCAGAGCGGAGCAGGGAGCGAGGAGGCGAGCGAGCGAGACGGTAGCCAGAGACACGTATGAGAGCGAGCGAGAGCGAGCGAGCGAGCAAGAGAGCGAGCCAGCGAGCCGAGCGTAGAGCGTCGAGCCGCGAAGCGGAGCGAGAGCATGAGATGCGAGCACAGAGCGAGCGAGCTATGCGATCGATATCGGACGAGTGGAGACTATCTATCTATCTATCTATCCATCTATCTATCTCCTCTTCATATCTATCTATTTAATATCCATCTCCTTTCCATATCTATGTATGATCTATCTTCTATCTATCTAAGTAAAGTAAAAAGTGGGCCAATTTCAAATTAAAAGGTGAACTTTATTGAACAAGTGGCAATGTTTCTGTGTGTGACACCTTCATCAAGCAACTAACAAATGACCGACATTGAATATATATA
>CM033643.1:11394347-11429686 GCA_019512145.1 Engystomops pustulosus | reverse complement strand
AAACTCCTGTAATTGTAATGGTTTAACCAGGAGTAAAACTTCCCCATGATCCTGTGAGGGAATAGAATCCCAGTTTGAATCTGTTCTTCTACCATGTATCTAACAAAGACTTATATGACTAGTACCATCCCCCGAGTATACAGATCATTTTACACTCTATTGGAATGTGAGCATGCTCAGTAGGTTCTTTTGTCTCAAGAACCTATAAAAACTGTCTGCTACCTAAATAAATTGGAATCCTCTCAAACATGTGAAGGTCTGAGTGATTCACCGAGCAGCTCATACTATACAATGATTTGGAACCACATCACATCGAGATATGGGGATATTTCCCTGACAAAACTTGGCGCTCGAACAGCGACCTGGGTTTGCATGACGCCTACCGGAGAATTTAGGGATCATCCTTTCAGGACAGACAGACCATGCAGCTGCACAAAAAGGTAAGAAGCTTTTTCTTACAATTTGCTCTGTCTCTCCTAAACTCCTGTAATTGTAATGGTTTAACCAGGAGTAAAACTTCCCCATAATCCTGTGAGGGAATAGAATCCCAGTTTGAATCTGTTCTTCTACCATGTATCTAACAAAGACTTCTATGACTAGTACCATCCCCCGAGTATACAGATCATTTTACACTCTATTGGAATGCGAGCATGCTCAGTAGGTTCTTTTGTCTCAAGAACCTATAAAAACTGTCTGCTACCTAAATAAATTGGAATTCTCTCAAACATGTGAAGGTCTGAGTGATTCACCGAGCAGCTCATACTATACAATGATTTGGACCCACACATCACAGATATGGGGATGTTTCCCTAACATAAATTGGTGCTCGAACAGCGACCTGGGTTTGCATGACGCCTACCGGACAATTTAGGGATCATCCTTTCAGGACAGACAGACCATGCAGCTGCACAAAAAGGTAAGAAGATTTTTCTTACAATTTGCTCTGTGTCTCCTTGTTTGGGTTGTTCCACGTCCGGTGAGTTGCATGCCTATATTTCCCAGTCCAAAGAATCTTGTTATTGTTATTTGAAAACTCCATGTGATGTGTGGTAGTGTATATGGGTATTGTGTGAGTTTTAACATGTGTGTTTGATAGCGCTATTGTGATACTGTAATGTACTGGTTTTAAGAAAGTAACATCCTAGTATAGCCCCTACCTAAAGAGTCACCTAGAAGAGCAGTTGGTGGATCATAATTCGCTTGAGACAAAGTAGACTGAGTTTGGACAGTCAGACTTTATACATTTTTTTTGTGTGGTAGGATCCAAAGCTGCTTGAAGGAAGGGGACTGAGGTCATTTCTTGACGGGCAAACGGTTTAGGAAAAAAAAATTAAAATAAAATAAAAGTGGTGAAAACTGCCCTAAGGAAGAGTGACTGCGAGTGTGTGCCGGCACTAGAGATATATAGAAAATTATGGGAAAATTTGTTAGGTAGGTGAGAGGCAATTCGGAGGGAAACCAGTACTACAGTTCGTGAAAGAGAGAGGGAAAAGAGGCTGTAAAAGGATGTCAGAGAATGTTGGAAAGGACAAGTATATCAAAAGATGGTTGTTTGTATGTTAGTAAATGGAAAGGTTCTTAAAAGAACAAAGGCTGGTTGCATGATAATGATACGACGGAAATTGCAAGTGGATAGAAGAAAGTTACAGAGGAAGTGAGTAGAGGAGGTTATAAAGAAACAGCCATAGGAAATTGTGTGTTGTATGAGTGTTATGACGATGACGGACAAAAACGTTGGACAGACAAAAGACAAAGACAACATTCAGGAAAAGTTCTACCTCCACCCTAAAATGGTGGATGAATTGCAGAGTGTATGGAAACACCCAGACTGGTGGGAGACATGTGCAGTGTGGCACCTAGACCCAACCCCCACACTGGAATATATCCGGTCAAGACTAGATTAGAAAAAGTGCGGGCTCTGCACAGAACAAAGACATAGGGGGTCATTTACTAAGGGCCCGATTCGCGTTTTCCCGACGTGTTACCCGAATATTTCCGATTTGCGCCAACTTTAGGTGTATTATAAAGTTTTACACTACTTTCTGATGTTTTTAAACATAAATCACAAGATTCTCACATCTGTAACTCTCTGATGAAATACACTAGCACTATGATGATAGAGACACAACACATATTTAATCTTTGCCATAAATCTTGCAGGACTGTATAATGGCATAAAACTCATAGAACATCTACTATCTGGCAAGGGTAGCTCAGGGAATCCATTGGGACTGCACAAACCGTCCCGATCTCCCCCACAGAAGACCAAAATCGAATCAATATGTTACTACCCACACACCTGACCCGGGTTTTTGGTACTTTGTAGTTCTGAAGGTGACTCTTAGATAAGCAGGCACAGTCTCCTACATTTTTCGCCTGTGTACTATACTTAGTTGCCTTCTAAGTTTACAACAAAGGATCTTTTAAGGCATGCATCATTCCTCCAAACCATGCTCTATTAAAGTAGATCAAAGTGAGATGCCATCTCCAGGAGAAACATCTGAAGACTATGTTCTTTGTTTCTGTTGGAGGGCAGAACCTTTCTGAATGTTGTCTTTGTCTTTTGTCTGTCCACTTTTTGTCCGTCATCGGTCCATAACACTCATTACACACACAATTTCCTATGGCTGTTTTTATAACCTCTCTTGTCACTTCCTCGTAAACTTTCTTCTAATCCACTTGCAATTTCCTCATAATCTTATCCAGTGCAACCAGCCTTTGTTCTTTTAAGACCTTTCCCTTTACCAACATACAAACAACCATCTTTTGATAACTTTTTGTCCTTTTTTCCAACGTTCTCTGACATCCGTTGAAACACAAAAGCCTCTTTCTCTTTCAAGCTGTAGACTGGTTTCCCTCGAATTGCCTCTCATCCTACCTGCAATTTTTCCCCTAATTTTTCTGATATATCTCTAGTGCCGTCACCAGTCACTCTCCATAGGCATTTAACCACTTTTATTTAATTTAGTATTTTTTTTCCTAAATAAACCGTTTGGCCCCCGTCAAGAAAATGACTGGCAGTCCCCTTCCTTGAAGCAGCTTTGGTCCTACCACCACAAATAAATTTATAAAGTCCCGGGACTGTCCAAACTCCTTCTACTTTTGTCCTCAAGCGAATTGACGATCACACTGCTCTTCTAGGTGACTCCTTTAGGGTAGGGCGATTCTAGAATGTTCTCTCTTAAACCAGCACAGTACAGTATCACCACAAGCGCTATATCAACACACATGTACAAACTCACACAATACCCATATCCCTACCACCCTCACTTGAGTTTTCAATAAACTAACAATATTCTTTGGACTGGCCTATAGGCCTGCACTCACCTGATGGGGACAATCCAAACCAGGAGAAGACAGAGCAAATTGTAGAAAAAGCTCTTACCTTTTTGTGTCAGCTGCATGTCTGTCTGTCCTGAAAGGATGATCCCTAAATTAAGCAGTAGGCCGTCATGCAAAAAAAACCCAGGTCACTGTTCAGTGCGTCAATTTGTCAGGGAAATAATCCCCTATCTCTCGATGTGATTTGTTTCCACATCATTGTCTGTACGAGCGCTTCGGTGATCACTCATACCTTTCACATGTTTGAGAAGAAGCCAATTTTATATTTAGCAGTTAACAGTTTTATTAGTTCTTGGGACAGGAACCTACTGACGCATACCCATCATCCAAATAGGCCCCTGAAAGATGATCTGTGTACTTGGGGGGATGGAACTAGTCATATACTCTTTGTTAGATACAAATGCTAGAAGAACGATTCAAAAGGGGATTCTTATTCCCTCCTATTCCCGCACAATGTTTTAATGCAACCTGCTATATATATTCAATGGTCTGTTCATTTGTTAGTTTGCTTGATGAAGGTGTCCACACAGAAAATTGCACGTTGTTCAATCAGTTCACCTTTTAATTTGAAATGGCCCAACTTTTTATCTTTACTTAGATAGATGAAATAGATCATACATAATATGGAAAGAGAAGATATTAAATAATAGGTATGAAGAGGGATAGATAGATAGTGGATAGATTAGGATTGAGATGTATAGAGATTAATAGATAGATGTAATAGATAGATATCGATAGATAATAATATTAGATCGATAGTAGATAGATAATAGATAGATCTCTCGCCGGTGCCTCGCTCTCTCTCTCTCGCTCGCCCTCTGCGCTGCTCGCCTCGCCGCTAGCTCGCTTGGCTCGCTCGCTCGCTCTCTCTCTCACTCCTCCTCGCTCTTGGCTCGCTCGCTCGCCTCGCTCCTGCTCCTGCTCGCTCTGCGCTCGCTCGCTCCTCGCTCGCTCGCTCGCTCCCTCGCTAGCTCTGCGCTCGCTCTGCGGCCTCCGGCTCGCTCCTCGCTCGCTCGCTCTCTAGCTCCGCGCTCGCTCGCCTCGCTCTCGCTGCTCCTCTTTCTAGTCCTCTTCTGTTCTTTCTCGTATCCTTCCTCTGTTTTTCCTCTGTGCCCTCTCGTCGCTCTCTTCTTCTCTTGCCTCTGTTTCTTGCCCTCCCTTCTTTTTTCTCCCCCCTTTCCGTTTCCTATCCGTCCTTCCTATCCCCTTTTTTTGCCTTTTCCGCCCCTTTTTCCCCCTCCTCCCCCATTTTCCTGTCTTTCTTCCTTTCCTTCTTATCGCTCCCGCTCTTTCAATGAATATAGTATTTAAGTTCCAATTAATCCCCTCTCCAAATGCAATTCTCAGTTATTAATGGAGCCGCGTTGCTGGAGGAGATGGGGTTGAGTTTTGTCAAAATGCTTCATTTTCTACTTTCAAAAGTAATCAGGAAGATTCTTTGCTTGCGTTTTTGTGGCCAAGTTAAATTAGAAATTAATTTTACAGCAAATTCACTCCTGGTGTTATTTTATGGAGCTATTCCACAGTTCTCCATAGTACAAATACACAAGATTATTAAAGTTTGGTATTGAAATTTGATTACTAACGATTGCTACCGAAGTTTATGTCACTTAGGGGACTTAATCATAGGGGCTCAGGTTTTCGCCCTGTTTTTTTTGCGCCTTGGTTTGCTCTTCTTTTTGGCTCCTGATCTATGATGGTCTACAACACTCACCGCCTCTTTATTAGGTAACCAACAAACAACCATGCCTAGTAACGGTTGGAGCCCCCTTTTGCCTTCATAACGTTGCCTCAATTCTACTTGCATAGATTCACAAGGTCTGGAAGCTCCTCAGAGCTTTTGGTCCATTTGACATGATGGCATCACACAGTTGCCGCAGATTTGTCGCGCACATCCATGTATGCGAATCTCCCGTCACCACTCCAAAGATGCTCTAGTGGTTTGAGATCTGGTGACTGTGGAGGCCATTTGAGTCCATGACCTCATTGTCATGTTTCAGAAAACCAGTCTGAGATAATCCAGCTTATGACATGGCGCATTATCCTGCTGAAAGTAGCCATCAATTTCAGGGTACATTGTGGCTCATAAAGGGTGGACATGGTCAGCAACAAACTTAGTTAGGCTGTGGCGTGCAACGATGCTCAATTTGTACCAAGGGGCCCAAAGAGTGCCCAAGAAAATATTCCCCACACCATGACACCACCACCACCAGCCTGACCGTTTATACAAGGCGGAATGGATCCCTGCTTTCTGTTGTTGACCCAAATTCTGACCCTACCATCCGAATGTCTCAGCAGAAGTTCAGACTCATCAGACCAGGCAACCGTTTTTTTCCAATCTTCTATCTACGTCCATTTCGATGAGCTGTGCAAATTGTATCCTCAGTTTCCTGTTCTTAGCTGAAAGGAGTGGCAAACCCGTGTGGTCTTCTGCTGCTGTGCCCATCTTGCCTCAAATTGAGCGCTGTGCGTTCATAGATGCTCTGCTGCCTACTTGGGTTGTACACGGGTGTGGCGTTTGAGTCACTGTTGCTTTTCTATCAGCTCAAACATCTGCCCATTCTCCTTTGACCTCTGCATCACAAGGCATTTCCGCCCCCCGAGAACTGCCGCTCACTGGCATATTTTTTTTTCTTTTCGGACGCATTCTCTGTAAAACCCCTGAGATGGTTGTGCATGAAAATCCATAGATCAGGCAGTTCTGAAATACTCAGACCAGCCTTCCTGGCACCAAAACTTCCACGTTCAAGCCTCAAATCACCTTTCTTCCCATATACTGATGCTTGTTTTGAACTGCAGGCGATTGTCTTGACCATGTCTACATCCCTAAAATGCACTGAGTTGCCTCCATGTGATTGGCTGATTTATAAATTAAGAGTGTTAACGAGCAGTTTGGACAGGTGTACCTAATAAGTGGCGCGGTGAGTGTAGTCTGCCTTAGTAATCACTTGGTTTGTTTCGCATGTCCGATTCATTTTCGCACCTAAATTCTCACCAATTTGTCTCATAATGTTAAAGATCTCATTTGTGAAGCAATAATGAAAGGAGACTGAGAAAAGTTACAGAACGTTCAGGGCTTCATCTCTGCACAAAGAACTATCATTGTGTGTAACTGCATGGAACTAAAAGTGTAGAGATGTAAAAACTTCCATGTTGCATAGAAGTATTCTTCATTTGGGAACCCTAAAATGTAATGTTTTTAGTAATGCAAGGGAAGTTTTTTGGAAGTGCACCTGTCAGGTAGGTGCATTTCTTTCGTTCTGCTCCTTTTTTGGTGACTCATGGCCTAACCAACTAACAAGTTGAAATACTACCTTGTAGAAACCTGAAGTATGAAGGCTCCCAGCCCTTCACTAATCACTACTCATGTGTGTTGACTCCTTAAGTCTGGGTTTTCGATGGCTTACGGGGAGATCCTAGTAAAAATTAAGGGTGCGCATGCACCAGGGTTTAAATGTTTACAATACAGCCGTGACGGGTGCCGCACCCATCCGAATGTTACATAGTGTGAGCTACGGTACTTTAACTCCCTTAATGCTCCCTATGGACAAATATATCTTGTTGAGCCCCGTTCTTCATACAGAATGGAGGGATTTTAAAACGTCACTGCGCATCAACAATTCTGTGGTTTTGCACCAAAAACACTGTCTTGCACCACAGTATATCAGACTTTTATACCTTTTTTTGGGCACTTTTCCTGATTTGTCCCAATTAATGAGCGTCGGCCTCTGGGAAATGTGCGTGGCTTGCAGAAAATCACTGTGTGCCCAAATTCGGGCACACACTTTAGACCACTAAAAGTAGGTCCAAAGTATGACCAACTGCACCAGAATTCATCATTACATTGATAAATCTGGCGTCAGCAAAAGACAGGTCTCCAGCCAGAAACTGTCAGAACCTAAGACCATTTTTTAAATCCCCCCCCAAATCCCCCCCGCATGGGGTTTGCTGCATATTGCAGCAAACACCATCGCTAACAACCACAACTGGCAAAAGCACCAATAGTGTGTGTTAACCGCTTGATTCTGTCCTCATTTAAAAGACGGCGGCAACAGGGAGCGCGGCCGCTGTAATGTGTTTTCTGGAATTCGCTACATGTGCCTTGGCACATTGTATTTAATATCCTATATAAACACCATAGATATTCTACTATATAGTAGTATTACAGTTATAGTAGGAAGAATCCAGACCATCTAGGGTTAAGTACTCTAGAGGGTCTAATGAATAACAAAAAAAATTTTTTAAAAAAGGTAAAAAAAATTGTAAAAATTGTATTTCAAATCCCCCCCCCCCCCCCTTCCATAAATTGAATATAAAACTCAATTTAAAAAATACTAATGTTTAGGTATCGCTGCCTCCCAAATGCCCGATCTACAAAATATAAAAACAGTTATTGCGGCGTGAACCACGTATGGAAAATAGCTCCCAAATACCCGAAAACCGACTTTTACAACCATTTTACATAGCATAAAAATTTTAATAAAGATCTAAAAGTGCTCAAAACGGTAGGAGTGGAAACGTACGTTCATCGTGCAAAATGGACACCTCACACGGCCCTTACAACCCAATTGAAAAAGTTTATACAAAGATAGCGAAACAAATTATTGTTTTCCATTTCATTTTTGAAAATGTATTAAAAACACAATAAAAACCTTTATAAATTTTGTATCATCACCCCGCGACATAAACACCAAGAATAAAGTAGACGTAACCTTTGGAGCGCTCAGTGAAAGCTTACACACTGAGCCCATAAGAAAGTGAGCCAATGCGTTTTTTTTCGTCCCATTTGGCATTTTTTTCCAGCTTCCTAGTACACGGCATGGAATATAATACTGTCACTGAGAGTAACCTGGTTACGCCGAAGTCTCCTCACACAGATCTTTACAGTGAAAAATGAAAAGGTATAGCTTTTTGAGGTGGGGAGGAAAAATGACAAAAAAACATACGAAGCAAAGAGGTTAAATGCAACTTTGTTCAGATACCCAAACCAAACTTTGACAAACATTTTGTGAACTGAATTTGACAATCTCTGTGTTTTGCTGCGTATCTGTGTGCACTATCAAATAAAGATATTATTTTATCGTCAGCAAACCCAAAACCTGAACTTTCCTCTCATCACTACTCCTAACATTTTGCATATGCAGCAAATCCAGGACCTTTTCAAATGTCTTGTAAAGGACCTTAAACGCTGAACTAGAAACCCTCTTTCCTTATCTATGAGGAAAAGTTTAGGCTCTGTAACATATATAGGCATTAGTGTCAGGCATTTTTAAAATTTAGATGGGTCCCCAATTTGAGAGCCGAAGCAGTTTAATATCTAAGGCCTCCTTCAGTAGTTTGAAATGGACGATCATAAGAAAAAAATACATATACTAAGGCTCCCAATGTCCCATAGGGATAACATTAAATCATTGCATGCATGCTTTCAAAGCTTAAAGGGGGTCCGTCACTTTAAGTACATATTGATTATGAATTGTGTAAGGAAAGGTTTACATTTTCCAATATACTTTTCTGTATCATCATTTACAGTTTTCTAGATTTCTGCTTGCTGTCCTGGGCTACCACAAAGGTTCATGTTTCTTCTTCTGGATAGAAATCTTCCATGGTCGTGTGGATTCACACAGGTGCACGTCTCGTTGTATAATAGAGAGTAACCAGAGCTGTGTGTTATAACGAGCTGGCAACTGTGTGACCATGGTCAGATTTCTGGAAGTACACATAAAGCTATTCTATAGTGACACAAGCAGAGATCTAGTAAGGAATTGTACAGAAATATATTGGAAATTGTATAACTTTCCTTAACACAAACATATTAAATTATTTGCTGAAATTGACCACCCCTTTAAGCCCACCGTATCCACCTTTGTATATGGTCCCACAAGCTCAGCTGGTCCTGCAATGTGCGGTGGTTGCAGGCATTATGGATGCACTCAGAGGCAATGTGTGTGGGTTTTAATGGATGAGGTTCTGATCTGATATATATTTGGCATGTAATCTTATATTGTGTGTACATTAGGACACTGTATAAGAGTAACCAGTTAGGTGTTGAATCTTCTCCATAGGTGTAACCTGAAGCCCATGACATCCATATTCCATAACACATGGTCCTTCTATCTAACGAAGCTCTGCCTTTATGAATAATGGTCTCTGTTCTGATCCGACATCTATATCACCTATCTCAGCACCAAAGACCAGGTGTGACATGTAAACTACTTGTTGGACCTTATAGTTATCCAGTCTTAGTATACATCCATTTGTACATCAAGTGACGTGTCCATATTGTCGCTGCTGTGTGGCGACAAATCTGCGGTTCATTTGGCTGACCCGTTAGGTAAATATCATAATGTATCATCTATTCCTTAAGAAGGTCACAACTTGAGATTGATTCCAGTCCCTACACCTACCACCCAGCTCTTCTCATTGGTCATTTAAATTAAAGAACGGAAGCTGCAATACCAAGATAACCACTAATTAACTATGCACTATTTATAATGTAACCCTTGCCCCTCATCCTTAGCTTGGTCTCATCAAACTGCTGAGATTGGGCTTATGGTGTTGTCCCTCCTACCAATATAAAATTAATGACTTACCCTGAAAATAAGTCATTGATATCATAATCCCAGAAGTTTCTCCTGATAGGGAGTTCTCAATTGGGGCAGATGTACTTACCCGTCCGGCCCATCGCGATCCATCGGTCGCGTTCTCTGTGTAGGATTCAGTCTTTCAGGTCGAATCCTAAGGCAGTTCCCCCCCCCCCGATGTCCACTATGGTGTCGCTGCTGATCTAAATTCCATCGGAGTTCACTGAAGTTCCCGATATACGCCACAAACCGATCGTGTGCACCAAAACCAAGCGCATTCATGGAAAATCGCGCAAAAACGGAAAAATTCCGGGTCCCTCGATCGATCCCTTATTAAATGACCAACACTAATCTCCACAGAATTCAGTTTTGCTCTAGGGTCACTTGATCGCCCCCATTGCTGATCCTTGCACCTCCAGGAAATAGTGCCACTGCTGGTGAAACTTTGTATTACATAGTACCATCCCATCAATTTTGGTTTATTCCTGGTTCCTTAGTGGGGGGCTCCAATGATATCCTGATATCCTAATATGGTAAATTTGCACAGTGTTTTTTGCTATATTAGAATGAAATAATTACATTGTATCCCTTTATTTCCGATGTTTTCTGAGTAATGACCTTTTGTAATAAACTGCTCAGTCTATAGAAGCAGAGTCTTGTTTACTTGCATCTCCCAAAAAATAATGGAATAATCCTTCTGGCTATACAGGGCGAGCTTACATATGCATCTTGCTGGTTGTTTCTGCTTGATGTAAGCGTTCGATCAATACAGCGCACATACCGCATCGAAATTCATAAAGGAGCCGACGGCTGCCGCATGAAGTCCAATTTTATGTTAACCGGTGTCACCACCACCCAAACTTATATAATTGTTTTATACAGAAAGGCTGTTAATATAGAGAACTTTGGCAGGCCGGAAGAGAGGTGAAGGATGGGAGGCTGAGTCTTACGGTCCACAATACGGGCTCAACACAATAAAAATCACTTGACGGAAATGAAAAATCAATACTTCACAAGTGAAAATAAACCTATAACTCAGGAGCTCTCTCATTTATTTTTGTGCTGGGATTTGGGTTGAGAGAAGCTCAAAATGCCCTCGTATTCTGTTACACACGGGTCATAGCGGATCGCCTATTATACTTACTTCGCTAGGGGAGCTATTAATTCGGATTGTTGGAAGTGCTTACTGCACTAGGGGGGAGTATTTACATTCTGATTGTAGGACATACTTACTGCAGCTATGTGGAGCATTTACATTTGATTGTAGGAGGTGCTTACTGCAGCGAGGGGGAGCCCTTACCTTCTGAATTGTTTGGAATGCTTTACTGCAGCTAGGGGGAGCTATTTACATTCTGCTTGTATGACATCTTATGCAGCTAGGGGGAGCTATTTACATTCTGATTGTAGGAGGTGCCTTACTGCATCTAGGGGGAAGCCACTTACATTATGATTGTAGGACAATGCTTTTTTCTCAGCTAGGGGATCATTTACATTTTGATTTGTAGACATACTACAGCTAGGGAGCTACTTACATTTTGATTGTTAGGAATACTGCAAGCGTAGGGGGACTACTTACATTTTATTGTAGGAGGTGCTTGCCTATATAGGGGAGCTACTTATTACAATCTCATTGTAGACATCTTACTGCAGCTCGGGGGAGCTACTTACTTTTCAATTGTACAAGTACTTGCTACAGCTAGGGGGAGCTATTTACATTCTGATTGTAGGAAGTGCCTGATGCAATCTAGGGGGGGCGACCTACATATTGATTTCGGATATGGCTACTATAGCCTGGGCATAACTACTTCCATACTGATAGTGGGTATTGCAACTGCAAGTAGAAGAAGCTACTACTTAAAAACTGAGAGTAAGTATTGCCCCCTACAGCTGGAGGGGGGGATACTTCATTCTGAAAGTGGGGGCATTGCTACTATAGTCAGGGGATCTACTTACATACTGATTGTAGGTGTTTCTACTTCAACCTAGGGAAGATACCTATTTATTGATTGCTCTTAGTGAACGCTACTTCCCTACTAAATGACGGGTAAAGCTACTACTACTATAGGCAAGGGCGAGCTACTTACCTAGTGATATTAGGGTATTGACATTAAAGCTAGGGGCAGCCAATCACTTAATTGATGGATGCAACCTGCTGCCATCTAGGGGGAATACCCATGTACCTCATCCTAAGGTATCCCTAACTGCAGAAAAGGGATCTCCTTCATACTTATTGTACTGTGTCCCTACACAGATAGGGGGGAACACTTACAAAGTGAGTGGTAGGGTTTTCCCTAGTATAACTAGGGTTAGCTGCATAACTTAGGATTTCAGGGTGCAGTACTGGAAATGGGGAGTTTCCTTATAACTGAGGGTAAGCCCTATGCAACTTGTGTAGTTCTTTAATTCACAGAATACGGGAATCCCTACTGAAATGGCAAAAACATCTAACACAATTACAGGGTCTGTATATATAAATAGGAGTCTGTGGCAAGGAAGAACATTCTGCATTAGTGTGCTCCCCCTAGTTGGTGGCTACCGGAATATGGATTTTGATATTTGCTAATCAGGCGTCCCAGGGTACATACAAGATAGGATCTGGTAGGTTTGTTCTTAAGTTTGAATTTGATGTAAATCTGAAACTGTATATTTTAATCATTGTAATCCAGACAGACTTATTTGTCTCTGTGACAATTGGGATGTTTAAAAGTTGGGTTGTCTCAAGTCATATTACACTTATTCATTACAGACACTTATGATACTGTTACAAGCTGATCATTTTAGCCTACGACTAGTACAAATAAATTACACTATCAAGAGGTCCGTTTGTAACTAGGGGTCGTATGTAAGTCGGGTGTTCTTAAGTAGTGGACCGCCGTTACAATAAAACCAATGAGTACAGGAAGTTTGCGGTGTACTGGGGGACTGTGGAACATGTCTGATAGTGGATTTGGTTGTTACAGTAAGTTGCGCAATAGTGTACACACTGTTCAACATTATATGGGAAAATAGTGGAATAAACGTAGTAACATTGATAACCCTACGAATGTCCAGTTTGGTGTGTTACCTTACACTCGTAGTTTGTCAATATGACAAAAAATAGTGTTAGCACAGCTGGAGAGAGACTTTGATAACAATTCTAAAATACTGTATCATACAGCAGGCTACTTCTAGCCTGAGATATAGGGCTATAATATAGGCTATCTGGTAAAATCTTCTCAGCCTCCTCCGAAGTGGGCGGGACTTCCTGATTGTACATCAGCAAAGTGGTCCGTGATGCCAAATCTCATATGAATCAGGACAACATGTTTGTAATTGGACAACACTGAGCATGTGATGAGTCACAAGGTTGTGCCATCCTGCACTCCAGTCCTAGGGCCCGTTCACATGAATCAGGACAGCCTGTTTTTATTTTGAGACGGGAACGACTGTAACTTCTCTCCTGTCATATTTTCTTCACCCCTATACTACTACTATACTACTTACTGCCCCTCCCAACAAGCCCCTGTCATCTCTACTGTTCTATAGGATTCCTATGGTTACCCGAAAGCAGGGCATGGAGATTAGCCTGGGGAGACAGGTAAAACCCCTCTGCTAGCGGCTAACCACCTGCGGATATATCAGATTAAATTATAGAATTGCTTGTTTTTCTTAGTGTCCGAGTGAGGGACAGTTTTTTTATACTTTATAGTTTGTACTTTAAATTTTGCTCATATTTCCCGAATATGCCATGCCCATTTTCCCCTTCCGGGCCCCTATTTGTTATAATTAGTCTAAAACCTGTCCTCTAACCCCTGATAATGTGGTTACAATTGGACACATCTTCACTACCCATTGGCAGGGAGGAATTTGGAAGCCTATTTTTACAAGTGATATGTATTTTATAAAACTTCAAGAGTCCTTTTGACATTGTAGGAATGGGAATTGTGTTTATTTTGTTTGGACTACTTGGTCTTTTAGTTCAGAGGACCAATAATGTTTGAAGTTCATGGGTTCGATATATTTTACCTTTAGACCACTAAGGTCTCTGTGGTTCTGATACTATGCTTTCTAATAAATGAAGACTGTGCGATGGAAAAGTTCTCATTTTAATATTTCAGTGTAGGTAACTTCTTGAGAGACTGGGGAATATTCCCTCTAACAGAGAGATTTGAAGATTTGTGTCCTGTATAAAGAATTTTTAAAGCACATGTCATCCCATTTCAAGTCTAAGCCAACCAACAGAAGAGCTATGATCCCAGAGGATGAAAGTGGTAAGACTATTTTATAATAAAAAAATATATATAAAAAAATTAAGTAATATTATTCCCCTCCCTCTTCCAGTGTAACAATGGCTGCAGGCAGAGTTTTCCACTACAGATTAGAGGGTCCGTGACTGACAGTATTTTGTGCATTCTCTCCTGTTTTCATTATGAACACTTGCCAGCCTAGCTCAACATATGAGGGGGTAAAACCTTACGGTGCTTCAGTCAGAAATAATGTCAAGATGGGTTAGATAGAGAGGGCCGAGCACGTTATGGGTAGGCAAGGTGGGCATTGGCCGAGTGAATCTCTTCTTTCAACTGAATCTAAAATTGTGTCTAGGGCCAGGGAACCGGAGATTTCCAGGGATAAAGTAGGATTCGGTGCACGCCGACGGCACTTTAACAGGTTTAAATCTCCTTTCGGACACTTTATTTAGATCATTATAAAAGAAGAACTCTTCTTTTTTATAGGCAAAAAGAAGTCAGATTCTACGTGTCCCAACGCTAGAGATACCGCCCCCTGAATGTCCCCCCCTCCAGATTCTTAGCCAATCAGGGATGGGGGGCGGGACATGCTTGCAGGGAGATTTGCTGCACTCGGAGCTGCTGCACCTCACAGATAATGCTATTCACTTTATATGTTACTACACATTCTGATAAGGGAATCACATCAACTACATTTTCATAGTTTTAACTCCTCTCCTATCCAAAACCATCTAGGAACACTTGCTCTTTAATTGCCTTTTTATTTTGTGATTAGTTTTGTGAAAATTGAGTGACACAATGGAAATTTGAGCCTCTTCGCCTAATGTGGCCACATATTAAATCCACGACCCAGAACATGTCCATAAAGTTATATGTACCCAAAGCACAACCATCAGAATAAAGTTTTTTATTTCACACCATCCTCATATAGGAAGTTGCCCTCACAAAAAATCGCGGCATTAGAAATGATCATGTGAGCTTAAACCCGTTGTAACTCTTCGTTATTGGATATAATGAATGAGATGTCGGGCGGTCATGCGCCTAAAATTGACGCGTGCCCCGTAAATTGATGTGTGTGCCAGAAAATGCCCATGCACTGAAAATGCATCATTTTGTTTTAATGAAGAGGTGGTTTAATATAGTGAGGTATATGATAGGTGGATGGCTCCTGTGATTGCTTCCCTGATGTATATTACCCCTGCGACATATGCAGTATTGTACACCGGGGAGATAAGGATATGTTACAAAGTAAGAAAGGTAATAATGGGGTTATTACCATCAATATATTTGACATATAAATGAAGCTGTTCACAGAATTTACTAATGGCTGTTTTGGAGTGGTAATCTTGATGTAAATATGCACCTGATAAGATCACTGATTGGATGGATGTTGTCCATATATATGGAAGGTTGGATGTTATCAACATTGCTTGAAACGTTTTGCACACTTTTGGGTAAATTAAGCACCCACCCTTTTTTTACACAAGTTTGGGAGAACAGTCCCTTTTTTTTTTGGCGTAACAATTACCTGGTGTGCAAGACCGGATTTGGGATGTGCACCCACAATGTTTTTTCTGCTATTGCTATGGTGCTGCTTGATTTCTAACTGATGATAGATAGATAGATAGATAGATAGATAAGATAGATAGATAGATGATATATAGATCTATAATAGATAGATATGAGATAGAATGGATGGATAGATGAATAGATGATAGATAGCTAATAAGATAGATCTGAGTGATAGATAGATGATGATAGGTAAGGTGATAAGATCAGATTAGGAAAGATAATATATATATTATGAAATAGAAATCGCCTATTTTCCTTTTTGAAACGTGCAATTCTCTGCAGAATAACGCCTCTCCCTTCCTCTTGATAAGCAGTGTATAAATTTGCCACTTGCTGCTACTTCCTGTCAGACATAAAAAATCATTGCTCCCGAGCCAGACGACCCTCGCTACATATCCAATCTGTTTCAATTATAATGCTACTTTTAAATTTCCAGGCAAGCTATATTACAAATGATTCATATATCGATCATTTTTTTCGCGGTGAGAATCTGAGCTGGAATATTGACACGGGATATGTCCTTCAATCTTTACAACTGAGACGTGATCCCGATAAGTAGGGCCTCTATAATGTATGCTATTTTAGGCTCACATTTCATAGACATAGGTGCTTCCTTAGATGTCTCGCCAAGAACATAGAAGGATACTTAGTGTTCCCCCTGCCGGGAATAGCACATTTGCTGATCGCTGCGGATTCCCTCTACACAAACACATCGCTCCAGGCAGATAACCTTAATGACATCTACAAGTCCCCCGAAATGCAGTCAGTGGGGGGGGGTGGGGGGGGGGGGGGGTCATTTCTAAGGGCCCGATTTTGGTTTTCACGACGCTTACCCAAATATTTCCCCCATTTTTCCTTGATTGCGCGGGTTTTTGCGCACGCGATCGGATTGTGGCTCATCTCGTCGCCGTCGTCACACGACGGAAATCGGGGGCGTGGCCGACCGAAACCCCACGGATCGCTAATGGCCGTCGTTAAGTAAATCTGCCCCATTTTTTTGGGGGGGGTTGGGGGGGGGGTTACTGCTATGAGAAGAATTTTCTGCTGTAAAACTACAAAACCGAAATTGGAATATCAAGGGCGAGACCTACCTTTATGTTAAAGGGAAACCCTCATCAGTTTTACCCCATTTACTACCAGCTTCCACACTCGTGTATCTGGGGCTCATTTACTAGGGTCCTAATCGTGCACTTTCTCGGGTTTCCTCCCGTCTATTTCCGGATTTGTGCTGAATTGCCCCGGCATTTTGTCGCACATGAATCGGATTTGGGCGCATCAGCGACCAAATGGGGGCGTGTCCGTCGGACACCGAACGGATCCAGAAAAAATGCCAAATTTAAAAAAGAATTTTGTCCAAGATTCAGCACTATGCACCGGGACTTAGAGATGAAATGCCGACGACTACGCGCAGCAACGACACCTGCTTGTATAATCAGGTGTCAACGGACTTAGTGAATCCGGCCGAACCCGAATCCAATCCCCGTCGGGAACGCGCCGCGTGGATCATCGACTGGACCGTGTAAGTAAATGTGGCCCCATTATTTTGTGTCAATAAAGACAGATCTCACTTTCAGAACGATCCTTTGTGTGGGTGATGTTGCCTAGAACTGGATATAAGCGTTAAATAGGAGGCAGGGAACTGGATCTTATCTGCACAACCTCTGTAATGAGATGAGTTTCTGCCTCTTATAATCACTTTACTTTAGTAGTCAGTAAGGCCCCAATTTAGATTTCGGGCTCTTACATGTTATCCTCCTATAATCTTCCTCTCTGCTTTTTCTCTCCAGCAAGAGCCCAGGTGTGTGACGCCCTGCACCCAGTGACCTTCCCAGCCAGTGGCTTCTCCTGGAGGGGATCCCCCAGTGCTAACTCCTGCTGCACCCCGTATTCTGCACAGTATCCCCCTCAGACACCAGTGTGGTCCCTACTACAAGGGGTGGGGATCTGTTCTGTAGATCCTACCACACTTCTCTCTATCCTGCTACATGGGACACGTCTCTGTCTGGTCTGCAGGCTCTCACACATTTCTCTTCTCTCCACTCTGAGCTGCTGCTTTTGCATTTGTTTGTAACTCCTAAGGTCTGAACTGTAAACAGATGTTGCGTTATTGTCTGTAGTGTCTGCTGAGCTCTGCTGCTGGGATTAGTTGCTCTGCACAGAGCTCAGTGCTGCTTCTCAGTATACGCCAACTTTTTGTGCCTAAATAAATTTGCACCTAATTAACAAAGTTGATAATGATAATTAGGCGCGTAAAACAGCTGGATTGGTAGGATAAATGAGGAATACTTGGTAGTCTGCTAGTTTGGTGTTTAGAGTCGCAAAACTGGTGCAAAAACAGTGCAACACTATAAAGAACCGCATAAAAAGCATAAAAAACAAGTGGTAATCTGGCCCTATGTCTTCTGGTATCTTCATTTCTGTAGCTTCACAGAATATAAGCTGTATTGTGCTCTGAAAGATAGATTCTTTATTTTTAAAATGACATGAAGCTGTTTTTAGGTCTATAGAACATAAGATAGGGTTTCTTTCTGAGAGAGGACTGTCCCGTTCAACCACTAAACTTGACTCATCTCATGTGAAAATGAGGTGGAATGACTTAAATTTTGCCTGACTTTGGGAAGATTGTTTTTTATAGGTTGAGATTTCAAATAAAAGATAGAATTCGAAAAAAGTACCATTTTCCTCCCCCGACCTGAGAGGGTGTGGTTTATTGCGTAAACCTTGTGGCAGGTTTTCTTTTATAGGCTTCATTGCAATTGTTTAGGATATTCAAATCCAAACTTTAAAATATCCTGGTGACTATGTCTTGTTTACTAGAGAATCGATAGTAATGTTATCCACTCCTATCATTTTTCAAGGTGTGAGCTTCCCAAAAGAATTTTTACTACTTAACCACCAGTACATGCAATATTGGTAGTGCTGAAGATCAATCAATTTTTGGTTCTGGAAAGCACCATCAGTGAGGCAATTTGAGGCCTCTAGCCTCAGGCTCAGCGATCTGCAGCAAGATGGGGGGGGAGCAGAATGAGGGGCCGTCACCAACTACAAAGCAGGACCTGACACTTAACAATAGTGTCTCTAGTGTCCCCTGCTGACATTACCAAACGTTGGAGGCACTTTTAATCAGAGGTTGGAATTTCACTGCTGTAGGCCCTTGCTTTAATGAATATTATATCCCCTACAAGTCTGAACACTTCGATCTAGATACTATTTTAAAGCTTCTTGGGTAAGGAGATGTGTCCCTTCGGCTGATTTTAATCTGCAGTTTTTCAGGACCTTTGGATGACCTTTAAAGGTCCTGAAATGTTCTTGCGCACATGTGTATTGAGAGGCAGGAACAGATAAGTGTGATTTCAAGGGTATTAACATTTGGTGGGTGGTTTGGGTGTCCATGGTCCCAAAGAAGGCCCCCTTGGGTCTCGGCTACCACCCCAACCGCCTATATCAGAATCACAAACTGACTTCTACAGGAACCAGGGCTTGGAGTTGGATATGTACATTTTCAATTTTTTGTTATGTTCTGATTCCAGATTCTTTAGAGGGTATCTTCCAGTGGTTTGAACATATTGTGTACAGTCCCTCATATGTAACACACCCGCCCCCCCCCACGATTGTGTTTGTGCGATGGCCATGGTCTTACAGAGAGAACACATGTCCCCCATAACCGCTTAATGCTGTGTTTGCCAATGGCATGCATTGAATGGTTTTATGCCCGTGTACCCTGTATCTTATCTTGGTGCTCTAGAACAGAGTATTTTTCTACCTCTCTGACACTTTTGGTGTTCAGGTGCTGCTCCATGGTCATCTTGGACAATGTCATTAGGGTATATATTATATAGCAAATGGGTTATGGCACTCGTTAACAATCTAAAATTTCATAACTTGGCAGTGAATTCATTCTGTGCTGTATAGTGAACACATTATACTCCAAGCTCCGTAATTCCATTTTTTTTTTTTTTTTTTTTTTTTTTTTTTTTTCCAATCCTTAGTGGTAATTTGAGAAACAGTGGGATGGATTCAGTATATTGTAGTATCGGACGGATGCGACTGATCTTGTATCAAGCGTTGTTTCGTCCCCAATGCACAGTCAGATCTCTCCGCTGTTTGATGAATAAATCGTGCCGGAGCGGATCATACATTTTTAAATGATATGTTTAATTTCTGCCTACTGCGGCTTACCGATACATTTTATATTTAATCTTTGCAGAGATAGAAATGATGTCACATTTTTTGTGCTCCGTAATGATAAAAACTTATAGAATGCGCACTGGTAATGTATGTAAAACTGAAACCATTGACATTATCCAAATTATACCTAAATAGAATATTGGTTCAACATAATGGTGAATTAGGATGCAACCCTCTAGTTCGCCTCCAAATAATTGCCACCTACTTGTGGTTGCAACACTCGCTTTAAGGACACAGACGTTTCTACATCACAGCAGAGTATTTGGCTAAAGGGAACCCGTCATAAGGTTTCACCATTAAACATTATAACAAGTCTACATCTGCGTCCCCTGCTTTTTTTTGTATAGGCACACTAAAAACTCCGATCACCCTATAAAACAAAGTTGCTGCATCTTGCCATTAGCTCCGAGTCCAAGAGCATTTTCCCCTTCAGCAACGTCTCCTCTTCTCCTCTCTCTCATAAATTAGGGAACCGTTGGCTGTGTGTTACTTGCTGAAGGGAATTCCTAAAGGTGGGGGGCATGAGGGAGTTGAGTGAGATTTTGGCTGTGTGTGACTTGCTGAAGAGAAAAAAGCTATCCTCATCCCCTCTCCTCATGCTGTAGGTTTGGCTTTTGAGGAAACCGATGAATATGACAGACTTGGCAATGCGGAAGAAGCAGATCAGATTTACAAGGGATGATTTGCATACATGGTGGGATAACTTTGGGAACACGATGTACAGTTTATAGGCGCGTAGAGGAACAATTTAGGAATGGTTGCACTACTTTCTAATTGAAAAGTTTAAAAATATGGTTGTATTTAGGGGGATACATTTATGAACAGTCCCTTTACGGTTCTTCTTCTCACCATGGGAGATACAACTGCCAGGACCACAAGTCACCCTTAGCTGCCATGTACTTCAGACTTGCACATCAACTTGTCCTGTATCCTGTTCCAGAAGTCTCATACCAATCATTGGAGAACCAATACATCTTATGGACAGCGAATGTCGGAAGTCTGTATGCAAAAAACCAGAGGTTCTGAGGATGACATGATATCTCAGCAAATCCTTCCCATGTGATCAGACTTTTATTCCTTATAGGACGATAACTTCATATTTCTGGGCCTTATTTTTCAATAGTGCACATTTTGTCAACATGTAGCTGGCCACTTTCGGGCAGCACGGGGCTCAGAGGTTAGCACTAACAGCGTTGCAGCGCTGGAGTCCTGGGTTCACTCCCATTCGGGTAACAGCCTGCAAGAGTTTGTATGTTTCTCTCCGTGTAGGGTGTGGGTTTCCTCTTGGGGTCCTCTGGTTTCCTCCCACACTCCAAAACATACAGGTAACTTGATTAGATTGGGAAGCCCCACTGGGACGGGACGATTAGCAGCGCTGTGGGGGTGAAAAAAATCTGTTTTAATTATTCTTATAATATAATTCCCTTGGCAAAATAATGGGGGGTCCATTTACTAAGGGCCCGATTTGCGTTTTTTTTCCCATGTTTACCCTAATAGTTCCGATTTGCGCCGATGTACCTGAATTGCCCCGGGATTTTGGTGCACGCGACGGATTGTGCGCATCGGCCGCTGGCATGCACCGACAGAATCGGGGGGGGCATGGCCGACGAAAATCCCGACATATCCCGGAAAAACCGCGCATTTAAAAACCGAAAATGGTTCGCTTGGGGAAGCGCTTACATTCACCCTGGTCCGCTGGGTGTATTTTCCGGCACGTCAGAGATGGATTTCATGCACAGCATCGCCACCTGGTGGACGCGGAGGAACTACCTTCATACCCCCCTTCCTAATCCTGTTCAGAGAAACGCGCCCGCTGGATCGCGACCATGGCCGGGTAAGTAAATCTGCCCCATTCTGTTTACTTTTACATCATCTAGGCATTTTTTTTAAACACCTGGACCATATAAGGTCACCATAATGGGTGGTGGAAGGTACAAAGACAGATTTAAGAAGACAGAAGGTACTGCCAAGGCAATCCGCCAATCTAAAGGTCAGTATTTATGGTACATTTTGACATTTCCCAACTTATAGCTTCATGCACAGACCATGTGCTTACCTTACCCAGAACCCTAACTTGGGCAGAGCACATGACTCAGTTGCCGAGATGGGGGGGATCAGACCCTGCCTGTCCAGGTCATTGTGCAGTGAGACAACTGTGAACCGGTTGCCATAGAACGTCGGTGTAGGCCCCGGATCGGTGTAGCCAGATCAATGCCACAATAATAGGGACTATAGGAGAGGAACATATTCCTCCGAGTGGATCCCCCTACACTTACTAGAAGTGAAGAGGGGCCACATAAGCTAACCCTATTATTTTTGGCCCTCCTCCATTGGCCACCCCTAGAATTCTTGCTATTTGTGTTCACATTAGTGTATAGAAGCAAAAATGACAATTTAATTGAGACAATTTCTATTCCCAAGTGTCTTCGAAACTTTAAGCTGAAAAGTACAATATACTGTCAATATCTTTCTCCCCTGTCCAGACTCATCGCAAACAATAGCTCTGGAAATTGTGAAATGTCATGCTGCCCACGCAGCGTTTTCCCCTAGAAACAGAGGAAACAGTCGCTTGTATTTGAATAAGATATTGATTACAGTCGTTGAAATTGCGCTGGATGTGGGATGGAAAGGTCAGGAAAATGAGACTGGGCCTTAATAATCATTCCTGCATCTTTACAGTAATTGGTTCGGCTGACATGCCTTCAATGCGAAACTAGTAAAACCACTTTTTTTGAGGTGAACATTTTCTCATATTAAATGGATTATATCATGGACAATGACAGTAGGCATCGGTCATACCTACCAGGCTGCTACTAATTTAATCTGTCATACGTTATAGAACATGTCACATACAACAACAAGTTAGGATACCGGCACGGGAAGAGAAAGCAAGGACAAAAGGGTTTCCATGCATCAACCATATCCCAAACTCCGCTAGGATCATGATGACACTGTGTTTTCCTGCTCAAGTAGGTCAAGTCAATATTATTTCCAAGAGCCCACTTTCCATTAGCCACTTTCAGCACCGACCCCCCACCAGCACCCAACTGATAAACCTGCTGCCGCCCATGTTTTAGAACTTAATGGGCAATTTACTTACCCGGAAATCCCTTCGCGATCCAGCGGCGCTTTTCTCTCTTGTGGATTCGGCTCTTTCGCGATTCACTAAGGTAGTTCCTCCGCCGTCCACCAGGTGTCGCTGCTGCACTGACGTCCACCGAGGCCGCCGAATGGCCATGAAATTCAACCGGCTAATCTGTGAAGGTATGCAGTTCCGCACCAAAAACATTTTTTTTAAAAATGCGGCGGTTTTTTCCGAATTCGTCGGGTTTCTTCGGCCACGCCCCCCCAATTTCCGTCGCGTGCATGCCTGCGCCGATGCGCCAAAATCCTATCACGGCCCCAAAATCCCGGGCAATGCAGGAAATCGGCGCCAATCGGAAATAATTCGCATAACTAGTCGGGAAAAAACTCGAATCGGTCCTTAGTAAATGACCCCCAATGTTCCTCAATCTTTTTTGTGTCAGGTTGAAACATACATTAATTTTCAAGGGAGAATAATGGATTATGGATGGAGAAGGTGTGTGTCAAGTGCTGCAGTGGGGGCTACCAACGAGAATGCGGCAAAAGCGCTGCTGACTGAAGTGTGTAAGAGGTTGCTTGGCTGTAGAGCTTCTGGTCCTCACATTGCCTGTAGCACTGGAACTGTGACTTCGGAACGTGTGAGGGACAGAAGAATAAAGCCCATGCAACTCCAGTCCTACAGTTAGCTATGACTGCCGTCTTATCATCCTACTGAAACTGGATACTGAAAGATCGGCAGCCTGACCCGGTGCGTCCTTGTCAATACTAACCATGCTAGTTGCTAGGGGCTCAATTTTGTTGATTTCTACGGGCCGCCAATCTGGCAACATGTCTGGGTCACGCGGCAAAGCCCGAACGCCAAACCTGGACCCAACCATCCGTTCTGCTCATCTCTACTTCTGACTATCCAAATATTTCCAAAACGAATGCCTGCTGGCTTGGTGGCCAATAATTTGCTGTCTTCTGCCTTTGTACACATCAGGCCTCCCTAGCAAAACATATTTTCGGGAATAACCTGATTATGTGGAAAATGTCGCACAGAATCTTCTTTTGGGGGCTATAACGACAGAAAACAGTATCCCTAAAATCCCATTCCATCCCTATCCACAACTTTCTATCAACACAATGCCGGGGGGGGGGGGGGGTTGGGGGGGTGGCACGGTTACCATGTGGCGAGACAACACGTGCTCCCCGCAGAGTGATCGGGTGCCATAGACATCAATGGAGACATCAGATTTGTAGTGAAACAGATATTTTTACATATTCTTGACTCGTGAGCCACGATTTCATCTCATCTTCCAATCCCCGCGCTCTGTGCATTGATTTAAATTAATTTATCTAATTTAGACTTTGCATACTGCAATAATAGATTTGGAATGAAAAAGAAACCACTGGCAAAATTAATGCATCACATTGAGCCCCAGAGTAATGACCAAGGAGAGAATCTGAGCAGAATTGTAAACTCTCGCCCACGGCTTCTTCTCTTGGAGCTGATTTCACGTATGTGAAGAACATTCGTGTTTGCAGAGAACTGAGGCTCTTCTATCTCCAGAGACAGAGATAGAACCTTTGGCCATGATCGGCCCGTGGCAAGTGAAAATAGATCTTGTTTGCGTTTGGCCACAGGGAAGGTAAATGGAATATTTTGGATGTGGATTATTCAGGCTGTATGGAATTTGGACTGAATTTACCTTGAAGATTCGTCGTGTGATTAAAAAATTATGTAAGTTTTCTGCTGTTTTTATGATAGTAAATTATTATGGATGATGACTATCTCATACCATAAAACGAGCCAGGAAAAAGGGGTTATTATATTCATATTGTAATAAAGAATGGGTATGGCTAATTTGGGTAAATTGTCAGGCTGAGTTCACGATCACGTTAATTTGCCATACGTCGTAAGGACACAGCGCAGGATTCAATGTATCCTTACTTTCCCACTTGTATGCCTATCCGCTGGATACATAGTCCGGGGACCCACCCTGGTGAAATCGGGGGTAGGATTGTACTCTGCAGGCACTTGGTAATTGGCTGCTTATCGGTGAACGTGAGTCAGTCTGGTTGTCCGATGGCTGAAAACGCCCCCTCCCCACCGTCCAAGAGTCTGAATGTTTGGATTGGGTAAGGATAAACACCCTCATATATCCACATATTCAAGAAACTTAAGAATTAACATGTCCCGATATTAGGTGATTTTCCTGAAGGGTGTGGTCAAAAGTTTTTGCAATTTGTGTAGGATGATACAGTGAACTTAGATGTTACAAATGGTGTGTTAGATTCTTTCTTTGTTCTCTTGGTATGCTGGGACACGTAGTACTACATACACCACAGGGAGAAGGAAGGGTCTGCCTCCCCCCTTGTCTCAGTGAACACAGGAGGGGGGGGGGGGGAAGGGGGACAAGTGTTGGAATGTTAAGAGAAGAAAGGAACAAAGAGAATGTGTGTTCATTACTGAGGACTGATAACCCTCATGGTCCTAAGCAGATTTGGGTTTGATTCGATGCAACATCTGTAATTTTATTGTTTTAACAGGAGTAAAACCTCCCTATGATCCCATACTATTAGTCCTATTCAGCAGCTATGATGGAGATTATTATTAGGAGCTTTTTATGCAGAAGTTATAACACCCCTAGAAGCCTCCTACATCACTGGCTCTAGTGATGCTTCTGCCCAGTATGTGCCCCCAGTATGACTCTATAGTTTTATAATTATACAGTGTTTTTCTGGAATATGTTGATCATTTTCTATTGTCTCATTTAAGTTTAAGCCAAGACCCTCAAAGGAGAGGAAACAGGCCGGAAGCTGCTGATCGTGTGTCACATGACAACCTGGACCCTTCTTGGTTTTGTATCCTACTGCTGCCTATGTATAAAAAGCTTCTGTAGTAGTTTTGGACTATCCTGTTACTATTTCACCTTGGTTACAATGTGCCCTCTTTATGATGTATTGAATCCAGCTCCACTATTTTCGCTAGATTCAAAGGGGGGAGACATGAGGTAGACAGGGGGGAGACATGAGGTAGACGGGTTGTATTTAAAATTTTCTATTAATTTAATAATGAATGAACCAGTTACCTTTTAATATGTCAAAATTGAATCTATCACTAATCTGCATTTTGAGTATTTTGTAGATGGCTTTAGAAACCAGGAATGAGGTTAATTCTACATCAGATGTGCAGCGGTCACACAACATGAGGTAACAGCAGCAGAACCACTCCTAACCTACCTGTCTGTACAGGAGGCAGAGGTGAAGGCACTGATGGAGGGGTGTAAAGTGGCAGAGGGTAAGAATGTGAGTCTTTTGGGATTCCTTATGATTCCTAATCTCATATAGTAAGCTTATCAACAACTATGAGACTTTGAAATAGCTGATAGAGGCCTTAGTGTTACAATAAAGGTCCACACTAGAAGGTAAAACCTTTAAATCTCTAACACATGAAGTGACCACTGGTTACTAGGAAGCCTAGGGGAAAGGAGCCTGGATCAGTACAGTCCGTGAGCCTCGCTGGCCCAGTAGGGTTATCTATACTCCTGTCTATATAGAAACAGGCTTCACAGGTGAGGAAGCAAGACTGGAGTAACACTGGGACCCCATGGATGGAGGGTGGACTATGGCAAAGAGGTGACAAGCAATGTCTGCCAAGGGCCCTTTACCCTATGATGGTTCAGTGCACCCACAGGGTGAGACACCAGAATTTGACAACTGGGCGTTACTGTGAGGGAATAGAATCCATTTTTTTTATCTGTTCTTCTATCATGTATATATACAAAGATCCCTGTGAATAGCACCATCCCCCGCATACACAAATCATCTTTCAGTTACATCCTGTAGGCTATTGGAATGTGGGTATGGTCAGTAGGTTCCTTTGTCTCAAGAACCTATAAAAACTGTCTGCTACCTAAATAAATGGGAATTCTCTCAAACATGTGAAGGTCTGAGTGATTCACCGAGCAGCTCGTACTATACAATGATTTGGAACCACACATTACATCGAGATATGGGGATATTTCCCTGACAAAACATGGCACTCGAACAGCGACATGGGTTTGCATGACGCCTACCGGAGAATTTAGGGATCATCCTTTCAGGACAGACAGACCATGCAGCTGCACAAAAAGGTAAGAACCTTTTTCTTACAAAATTGCTCTGTCGCTCCTTGTTTGGATTGTTCCATGTCCGGTGAGTTGCATGCCTATATTGCCCAGTCCAAAGAATCTTGTTAGTTTATTTGAAAACTCCATGTGATGTGTGGTAGTGTATATGGCTATTGTGTGAGTTTGAACATGTGTGTTTGATAGCGCTATTGTGATACTGTACTGTACTGGTTTTAAGAACGTAACATTCTAGGAATTGCCCCTACCTAAAGAGTTTCCTAGACGAGCAGCTTTTTGGATCGTAATTCGCTTGAGACAAAGTAGACTGAGTTTGGACAGTCAGACTTTATAAATTTATTTTGTGTGGTAGGATCCAGAGCTGCTTCAAGGAAGGGGACTGCAGTCATTTCTTGACGGGCAAACGGTTTAAAAAAAAAATTTTTAGAATTAGAAGTGGTTAAAACTGCCCTATGAAAGAGTGAGTGACTGCGAGTGTGTGCCAGCACTAGAGATATATAGAAAATTATGGGAAAAATTGCTAGGTAGGATGAGAGGCAATTCAGAGGGAAACCAGACGTACGGATCTTGAATGAGAAAAGAGGCTGTAATAGGATGTCAGAGAATGTTGGAAAAGGACAAGTATATCAAAAAAGATGGTTGTTTGTATGTTGGTAAATGGAAAGGTTCTTAAAAGAACAAAGGCTGGATGCATAATGATGATATGATGGAAATTGCAAGTGGATAGAAGAAAGTTACAGAGGAAGTGACCAGAGGAGGTTATAAAGAGACAGCCATAGGAAATCGTGTGTTGTATGAGTGTTATGAGGATGACGGACAAAAATGTTGGACAGACAAAAGACAACATTTAGAAAAAGTTCTGCCTCCACCCTAAAATGGTGGATGAATTGATGTATGGAAACAAAGAAACAGACTGGCGGAGACATGTGCATGCAATGTGGCACCTAGACCCAACCCCCACACTGGAATATATCCGGTCAAGACTAGATTAGAAAAAGTGCGGGCTCCAACAGGACAAAGACATAGGGCCACATTTATCACTCGTTTTTTCTGTTGTTTTTGCGCCTTTTCATTCAGGCGCACCGTTTTTGCGCCATTTTTGCGATTAAACGCCAAACTAGCCGCGCAGCACAAATAAGCAGCTTTCCCTCATCTATCTTACCAATCCAGATGTTTTGCTGCGCCTAATGATATTCATCACTTGCAACGTTTTCATTTAGGCGCAAAAACGGGCGCAAAAACACTCCAGCCCGAAGGTGGCGTTATCTGAGAAGAAAGCACTGAGCCCCTTTGCAGAAGAGCTCATTTCTAGCAGCAAAGCTCAACCAGACACTAGAACATATAATACAGACATGAGATACTCTGCAGACAGGAGCTGCAGACTCTATTTACAGTTCATCACCTTCTATTTACAAAATATTCTGCAAAACCCTGAGCTCACAGCAAGAGCAAGAGAAGTTTGCACAAGTTTGCAGAATGTTGCAGATACGACATACAAGTGTCCCCCATGTAATTCTGCACAGTGTTTGAGGGGGATATTGTGCAGAATTACAGGGAAGCAGCAGGAGACCAGCACTGGGGGATCCCCTCCAGGAGAAGCCCCTGCTGAGGAGGTTACTGGGTGCTGGGTGTCACACACCTGGGTGCTGCTGTGAGTGGTCAGTGCTTTCTTCTCAGATAACGCCACCTTCGGGCTGGAGTGTTTTTGCGCCCGTTTTTGCGCCTAAATGAAAACGTTGCAAGTGATGAATATCATTAGGCGCAGCAAAACATCTGGATTGGTAAGATAGATGAGGGAAAGCTGCTTATTTGTGCTGCGCGGCTAGTTTGGCATTTAATCGCAAAAATGGTGCAAAAATGGTGCGCCTGAATGAAAAGGCGCAAAAACAACAGAAAAAACGAGTGATAAATGTGGCCCTATATGCTCCGTGGTGGATAAGTATTGAGTATCACTTAGATTCACTTTTGCTACTGTCCATTTACACAAGTATGCTTATATGTGCTTAGTACAATGTAGGGAGAGTAGTGAAAACCCTCATATATACACTCCGAAGCCGCTTTACCCCTTCCAGAGGCTGCAGATTGGCTAAGTACAGCTACCAAAGGTAAGTAGCTACGAACATGTACTTATGTGTGTGTGGACCTCTTTTCTGGGTAATCTGAACCCTATCCTGTAACTAAAGCAACTGTAAAGACCACAGCCAGGGATCGAGGAATATGTTAGTCCACTTATTCTAGAGAGTAAAGTAATAATCCCTATTGGGGTAGTAATATAGTTGATGAGAGCTCTAGGGATTAAAAAGTCTTTTCACCTTCTGAGGTTGTTTTTAGAATTGCCCCATGGATGAACATATACTTCCCTAAGGTTGTCCAGAGGTGTCATAGAGAACTGGTGGGGTGTCCAAAACCTGCAGATACATTTTTTTTTTTCTTAGGTGCATAACCAAGTATCTGTTTCAGTTCCAGAACCTAAAGTATCTAGAGCAGAGGACCTGCACCCAGGTGATGAGATGGTCCTGATGTTTTTGTATAAGACAAGCAAATCGTCCAGGTTGGACGTGTGTTCCCAATTGTCACTAAAATATAACTTTTAATAATTTCTAATTTAAAAAGTGAAGGTTAATAGTGTACAGCGGATAGAGGGTGAGGGTACAGTTCCAGCACACTCAGGTTAAAATTACAGTCAGATGAGTAGTTAGAGCCTTATTTTACTCAGTGTCAAGTAAGTCCTATGAGTGTTTTTTTCTTTCGTGTGTAATTGATACTACAAGTTTGTATTTGACTTCTCACTATGATCTGATTAGTGAGAAGAACTCAGAGAGGAGAGGCCATTCACCCCTATCCCTGTTAGTAAACCTCCATAGGGTATGTGTGGGGGTACATAAGTCCTCCCTATTTAGGGGCAGATTTCACCCGTATACTGGGATCATACTCTCATAGTTAATATAGTTCTGCCTCTCTTATCCCTATTTAGGGGTATTAATGGATGTTTTATAGATTCTGTACTCAAATGAGTACTCTGTAGGTTTTACACTCGATAGAATTCAGCTATGCTAGTAATCCTCTTTTTTGGCTCCACAACTCTACTGCTGATCTAAAATCCTAACGGTATAGCCCCCCCGACATGTTTCACTGCATAGAGCAGCGTCCTCAGGGGTGCCGGGGCTATAATGCGGCACACCACGTGAATTCCCGTCTTTTATGACTTCCCATTCTGACGTAGTCAAGAAGGGCCCGTCTCTCCCATCCAATCAGAGGGCTAGGTTCCAATAGCCAATCGCGGCAGTGGGCTGTGTCTACTGTTATCTAATCCTCGTGAAGTCACCCTGTGACCTCACCGATAGCGTCCCTTCCCTGCGCATGTCTATTTTTCTTAGTACCTAGTATATTCATTTCAGTACGCCTGCGCAAAGGTACCACATCTAGGCCCCTGCGCATGTCTATTTTACTTAGACCCGATCTCGGTGAGTCCTCTGCGCATGCGTGTCGACTTGGTATTTCGTACTCTTAATTCTTTATCTCCGCGCATGCGCGCTGACTCAGTATTTCGTGCGTTCAATTCCTGTTGTGCGCTCAATTCCTTCTCTTCGCGCATGCGCGCCGACTTCGCATTCAGTACGCTCGATTTCTTCTCTTCGCGCATGATAAGGAACCTGTTTGAGGTTCGGCTGTTTTCCCATCTACTTAATAGGTGGGTCCGGGCGAGTAAGTGGATTCCAGTGGCTATGTATTTTTTATCAGTACTAGGGGGGACGGAATTATAGCAGTATCAAGCAATAGAGTTATCTCTCCATCTTAGTGGGGACTAAGTCGTACCTAATGATGGGATCTCTGTGACTACAGATACTAAATCGTATCTGATGATGGGATCTCTGTGACTACAGAGATATAACAGTACCAGGTGACGGGATATTTGTGACTCATTTTTAGTTTTGTCCATTCATGGTGTCTCAATTCTTTAATTGGCACCTTGGCACAGTAAGTGGTGTGCTTCTTAGGCTGGACTATCCTTCATCCTACAATTCCTATTTATTATCATTTATAAATTCAAAACATGATTCGTTTACAGAAAAGCTGCATAATTAAATCCCTCGTTAAGGCCTCTAGGGCTCATCGTTCCTAATTTGTAAATCCATTTTGCCTCCAATTGGAGGAGGTCTCGATCGAGGTCACCCCCTCTTATACCCGTCTTCAGATGATCAATGCCCCAGAAGCGAAGCTGCTCAAGGTCCCCATTGTGTGTCATCTTCATATGTTTTGAGAGGGTTGTGTCTTTTTTTGTTCTCACTGTACTGAGATGTGAGGAGACTCTCTTTCTTAACTCCTGTATTGTTTTTCCTATGTACATTTTTGGGCACCTACATTGTGCCGCGTATATCACCCCTGTTGTTTTACAATTAATAAAGTGTCTAATCTGATAGGTTCGAGTATTGTCTGGATTAGAAAAATCTTTTTTTCTAGACATATATTTACAAAGGGAACAATCCCCACAGGGAAATGAACCAGTGGTTCGAGGTGGCAACCACGTTTGTAAGGTTAGACGTTTGTCCGCATAGTGGCTATGTACCAGGAGGTCTTTTAGGTTTTTTCCTCTTCTATATGTTATTGACGGGTGTTCTGTTAGGACGGGTTGGATGTCATTATCAGCCCTCAAAAGTGGCCAGTATTTCCGAAAGATGTCTGTTACTTCCTGTGAGTAGCCATCGAAGGTGCCTATGCATCTAATTGGTCCCTGTTGTTCCTGCTTCCTTTCATTTTTCAGTAGGGTTTCACGATCTGTCCCCTTTGCTCTCTGGTAGGCTCTATGTAGGGCCTTCTTCGGGTACCCTCTAGTTCGAAATCGTTCGTACAGTTCTCCACATTCCTTTTCGAACTCCAGATCTGATGAGCAATTCCTCCTCGCCCGGAGGTATTGCCCCACAGGAATGCCTCTTCTAAGGGGGGCTGGGTGCCAGCTTTTCCAGCTTAGCAGGTTATTGGTCGAGGTCTCTTTCCTATATATTGAGGTCTGTAGGGAGCCCTGTTCATCTATTCTGATGTTCAGGTCTAGAAAGCAGATGTGTTCCTGGTGTATTTCTGATGTAAAGTGCATTCCTATTAGGTTAGTGTTCAGGCAATCGACGAAGGTCTTGAAGGTGTCTCTGTCCCCCTCCCAGAGGATCAGGACGTCGTCGATATACCTTCCCCAAAGTGCTATGTGCTTAGTGAACTGTGCTAGTTCATCTGAGAAGACAATTGTGGCTTCCCACCACCCTAAGAAAATATTAGCGTACGTGGGTGCACAGATGGTCCCCATGGCGGTGCCCTTCACTTGATGGTAAAAGGCACCGCCAAAGAGAAAATAGTTGTGAGTGAGAAGAAACCTTAGTAAGGAAATCAAAAATGCATTGTGTTTCTTGAATTGTACAGCCTTAGTGTTCAGAAAATAAGTAACTGCCTCTAGACCAAGTGTGTGTTGAATACTACTATACAAGGCCTCGACATCCAAGCTTGCCAGGTAAGTGTCTTTTGTCACTGTTATTCCCTGTAATTTGGTAATCACGTCTTTTGTGTCCCTAAGATACGATGGTAAGGAGGTCACGAATGGCCGTAGTAGTTTGTCAATATACTCGCTTATCCCCTGGGTGAGACTGTTAACACCCGAGACAATGGGTCTCCCGGGTATTGGTTTGACCTGTTTGTGCACTTTTGGCAGTGCATAGAACGTTGGTATTGTGGGTTTTTTTGTATAGAGATATTTAAACTCATCCTTTGAGATCATATTCTCCTCCAGAGCCCATGTTAGTAAGTCTGAGAGTTCTTGTACGAAGGTACTTGTCGGATCTCGTTCCAATAGTCTGTAAGTGTCCCTATCTGCCAACAGTCTTTTAACCATGTCCACATAGTCGCATTTATCCATCAGTACCGTGTTCCCCCCCTTATCCGAGGGTTTAAACACAACCTCTTCTAAGGAGGTTAATTCGTCTAGGGCTTTGCGCTCCTCATTATTCAAATTCGAGGCTATTCTTTTTTTATCTGGTTTAATTTTTTCCAGGTCATTCGTCACCATATTGACAAAGGCCTCAATAAGCGGGTACTGAGAGAAGAGCGGTGTGTTCTTGCTCTTTGGTTTTAAATTTGTTAATGGCGGGGTTATATCGGTAGGTGCTACCAGGTTTTCTTCTGCTAGTTCTGATAGAAGTTGTACTACTCTTTCATCATTAGTGCTTGTTTCTTGTTGCAAGAGTTTGTGATGTTTATAGAGGGCTACTTTGCGGGCAAACAGGTTCAGGTCTTTTATCCAGCCAAATCTGTCAAAACTAGGTACAGGGGTAAATGATAGACCCTTCCGAAGTACCCTCAGTTGCATTTCGTTGAGTTCTAGCTTTGACAGATTGATCACAAGTTTATCTGTTTGATTCTGCACAAAGACATTTGTATCTATTTCCCGTTGTATCCCCATCTTTCTCTGTCTCTTAGGGACATATTTTGGGTTGCCCCTAAAAAAGAGACCGCAGGGGGGAGTGTTTGTTGAGAGTTCCTGTTTGCTCCCACCTGTATTGGGGTGGTGGTACTTATTAGGTACGGGGTAATGGTATTGTAGGTCCCTGGTCCCCCAGTGAGGTTTACATGTGACGTCACTGGGGCAGTGACAGGGACACTCGTCAGTGTTGATAACCCAGATGATTGTGAGGAGACAATTGAGGAGGATAGAGTGTTCGGCTGTTCTATATTTAGCCATTGTCTTTGCTCCCTTTGTGGTTGATCTGTTTCTGTCTTTTTTTGAGGTTCACTTGGGAATTGTCTCTCTCCCTGGTGGGCTGGTTTCTTAAAGCGCTGTTGGTACGCTAGTTTCTTGTTTCTATTTTTACGTTTAATTCCGCTTCTATCTCCTATTATCGTTCTTTCCTCAGAGGCCGAGGTTTCAGATTCCGAAATGTCAGAATAGTAATTCTGACGCTGATTGTTTTTCTTGTTGTAAACTTGTCCTGTTTCAAAATCAGTACAGTCCCTTATATATTTGCGATGTTTTCTCTCTTTGATTTCCGTTGTGTAAGTATTAAGATTTTTCTGGAGTCTTTCCTCTAAATCTTTAAATTCTGTGTTGTTACTAAGTGTCTGAATTTCCTCTATTTCCTTCTCTAAGGTCTTACTCGTTTTAAGTAGGTAAACTTTTTCGTAGTCATAAAGATAATTGATCAATCTGAGAGAGCTCTCTGTTAATATTTGTTGCCAACCTCTGATGAACTCTGTGTCCTCTTGATGGGCATTTGGGGATAAATTGATTCTTAGTCCTCTATAGATGATTTTTTGTTTAAGATAGGTTTCCAGGCTAGCCACCTCCCAACTGGCTCTTATATAAGATTTATACGTCTTGGATAGTCCTTTAGAGGCTGTATTGATGTCAACTTTATTAAGGGGAAAATTCTCTTTCGAGAATACAAATGCAGCTTCTGTTGGAATCGAATCAAAGGTAGGTTTCTGTGATAGGAAACCTGCCATTACCTCAATAGGTGCGTAAGTCTACCAATTATGTCTCTGGTAGACCTTGTGGAACTTATTGTTCCTAGGTCAGACTCTAGTGAGGGGATTACCTCTAATGATTCAAATTTATACAAAAAATAGAGTTTAGAAATTGTGACCACTTTGTGACTGCCGGCGTATTCATGAGGGGGTGGGGCTAGAGGCTCTGCTGTCACTGCCGGCCTATGGAGTGGGAGGGGCAGTCTGGGGCAGAACCAGCGCCTGGGACCGCCCCCTTATGAATACGCCTGATCGATTTGAGAGCGGTCCGGCATTTCTATTGTACTTCGCAGCAGTGTTTGTTAGCGTTTTCAGAGGTTTCCGCTAGCAGCTCCTAGTGCTCCTTTTATGGGTGACGGGTCCTCTTTAAGAAGAGGTGAAGTCCTTTGTATGCCCCTTTAGCCACCTCTTGGCACACTATGGTGGTGGCCTCTAAAGTTTTCAGACATGGAAGGGAAATCAAGGATCAGAGAAGAGGCTCTATGTCCAAACAGGAGGTGTAACATCATAGAAGAGGATTTGGCCAAAGTTCAGTTCTTGGCTGTAAAGAAACCCTGAAAAACCATGAACAGAAGGACAACATCAAGAGGAATCTAGGGGCCCCAATTTAGAAAAAAAAACCCTCAGGCAAAATGTGTCACTGACACTTAATAAATGTGGCGCACACACTGCAGAAATAGCAGCTTAGGATTCAGACGCAATAAAAAACATTTATGTCATTTAGTAAATTC